>JAYESA010000017.1:16617021-17057840 GCA_036927795.1 Iris macrosiphon | reverse complement strand
AGTTGGTGGTTTTAACTAGGATAATAATTAGTTTTGGTATGTGGGTAATGGCCAATGGAAATCACCACCTTCTAAGTAAGTATGCATGATTATTTGGCAAAAATTGAACATGCTTCAATTCTACTGTACCCGACAATGTTTTCTTTCTTCTAATATTTTCAAACTACTTTCTTCGCATCCTACTTCTCATAAATATATATAGTACGAAAAGAATTTCTGTTTTTTTTTTTTTCTGAAAATGTTGGTTGGATGTTACATATTTTTTTCCATTGGTAACACTCTTAATGATTCCAACTAAATTTAAATAAATGTAGCATCATAAATTAATGAAAAAACCAAACATGGAAATAAAAAAACCATTCATGATATATATATATATATATATATATATATATATATATATATATATATATATATATATATATATATGAACTTGTTTTACTTTTAAATCGTCAAAGTTTTGAAAGATTTTGCTCGTTGGATTGTTATTTTTTGGATATATATTTTTTTTATTGCATTTGATTTTAGATAGTTGTAATGATATGCACTTGACTGACTTCTAAATGGTAGAAGCATATAATTCTCATGTTACTTAATTTTATTGTGTTTGGATTCTAGTTTTTTTTTATTTTTATATATGTATCAGATTTGTAGCTATTATATTTTTGATGATATTTTGAAAAGTTTTAATTAAAAATTCAATCAAATTAATATAATTTTATGGCATATTTAATAAGGATATTTTAGTAAATATTATATTTTTATCAATCTTTCTTCCACTCAAAACCATCAATCCAAGCGAAAGTTATTAAAACTCTTCCTGCAATCCAAGTAAGATTATTATGCATTGGCTTCTCCTCCCCCCACCCCACCCCCCCCCCCCCCCCCCCACCCCCACCCCCACCCCAAACCACTTAACTTTCCTTCACTTATAACTATATTTATGTTTTTTTCGTCAATCCAAGCAGACCTAAGGCTTTGTTGGGGAACAAAGTTGCCAAAATAAAGTTAAGATTATTTTAGAGTTTGGAGATTTAAAATTGGATTTTGAAATAATGAAATTCTATTATAAAATTTGACTTATATTTAAGTTATTAGGTGTTTGGGAGTTTAAATTAGTATTGGAGTTTTAAAAAAGTCAAGAATTCTTAGTTGAAATGGAGTTTCATAAAAATCCAATTAAATTAGAATTTTGCTAACTTTATTTTTTTTAGTAAAAAATAGAATTTTGTCCAACTCTAAATATAGTTTCGAGACACAAAAAGTTAATAATTTGGGGTTTTGAGGCCCACTTTTGCGAAATCCGGTCCCAATTTGATCCCAAAACTGAGTTCCCAAATGCCACACACTAAGGTGTTGTATGGTTCATGTTTTGGAGATTTGATAATTGGTTTTTGGTTCTTTATCTATGTTTGGTAAATCTAGGATCGAAAATTAGAAGAAATATGAGAGGCTTTAGTTTTCCACAATTGTTGGAAAGTAAAACCTAAGACTCTCCTTGAAAATATTTTTGTTTACGAAAAAATTGTTTGTATAAAAGAAACTTGTGAGAAATTGAAAGATAAAAAAGTAGTTTAGAATAATTAGAAGATAGAAAAATATATATTTCGCAAGTCGGTCTAGCAAAATTGTATGTTTAATTTTCGCAAAATGGTCTGGCGAAAATCATACGGACTTGACGGGTAGTGTTTGTAACGACTAGTTTGTGGTTTTAACTAAGATAATAATGAGTTTTGGTATGTGGGTAATGGCCAATGGAAATCACCACCTTCTAAGTAAATATGCATGATTTTTTGGAAAAAATTGAACATGCATCAATTCTACTGTACTCCGACAATGTTTTCTTTCTTCTAATATATCTAAACTACTTTCTCCACATCCTACTTCTCATAAATATATATCGTACGAACAAATTTTCTGTTTTATTTTCTGAAAACGTTGGTTGGATGTTACATATATTTTTCCGATGGAAATACTCTTAATCACTCCAACTGAATTTAAATAAATGTAGCATCATATATTAATGAAAAAACAAATAACGGAAATAAAAAAATATTTTGAATTTCTCTGGCTAAGGAATACCAAACAAACCGCCACCTAAGTTTACTTAACAGAGGAATGCATGGTCTTCATTCATGTAACAATCTAAACCAACTTTTATTACATATATCTTCATTCTTTGAAGTACAAAACTGCTTACCATGATCAATCAACTCAGAGCATGCATTAGAGTAATACACAATCTCTTACATATATATTGTTTGCTTTGTTTTAGCAAAAGCTCAAGCTTCTTCTTTTCTTTAGTCCCATATCGGATGGGCCAACCATTTCTTGTGTACATATATTAGTTCCTCTTCTTTGTTCTCTTAAAGTTGTTGTGAGGGGAACCCCTTGGGCCATACGCGCGCGCCGCCACCGCCCTGCTCGGTTCGGATCGGCGCGCGTAACGGGTGCGGGTACGCGCCCACATCTGCGGGCGCCGAATGCCGATTCGATTTCCTCTTTGGGTTCGGACTGGGACCATAAAATTCTTTTTGTTCCTCTTCATTTTTTCATTTAATTTTCGGAACGTTGGTAAATTAATTTTGTCCGTTACTAATTGTTTTTGAACCGTTAATATATTTTGTGTCCAGGTTCATTCTCTCCTTCTCCTGTGTAACGGCTGAATTAATAGAAAAATTAATTCAGGCCGTTACATATTGGATGAGTATTATATATTTGACTGGTTTTCTTTGTAAACACAATCAGAAATTTTTATCTCTAAACTGTTGCTGCCAACATTCTATTCTGTCCAATCTTCGTCGTTTCGCTCGTCTCCAAGCTCTGGGCATAGCTAAGTCCTGGTCGTTCTCTCCGAGTCGTGTGCGGCGACGAGATACCGGTAGTGCGGGGGGTTTTACCATTAGGAGCTTCGGGAACGTCTGCACACAGATCTCGAATCAACTCTTAGGGCAGTGGTTCGTGCACGACTTCCCCAGAGGCCGGTAACATCAGTATAATTTTATTTTATTTTTATTCACAAGTTTTCAATAAGAAAAGGACAATTTTTCTAACAATCTAAGAGTTGAATTTTATGTTAGAATTGTTCATCAAAATCTTGCTATAAAACTTCTGGAATATTGTTAAGATACCATTATTTATTCCCTGCTAAAGAAAAAAAAATCTAACTAATATTTCAATTGCTAGAAAATTTCTGATTATTTGTTTCAATTGCTTAATATTTCAATTGCTAGAAGAAGAAAAAAATTTCTGATTAATAATTCAATTGCTAAAAAAATATTATTAATATACAATTGCTAGAAAACTTCTAGAAATTTCAATTTGCTTAATATTTACCATAGCAAATTTCTGATTATTTGTTTACTTATCAAGTTGCTTACTATACTGTCAAATTGCAAATTTGTTTAAAGTATTTTAAAAATTCTTAGCACATTTGATAATTTTGTCAATTGCAATTTTTGATCACAGAATTTCTTTCAATTGTAACATACAATTTGCTTCATTTTTAATTACTTAGTATTTTGAAAGCAATCTAGGACAAAAAAGAAAATAGTTTAGTAAAAAAGAAATTACAAATAAAATCTTCAAATCTAAAGTTTCAAAGTAGAGACAAACTCGGGCACAAGCCGAAATGGTCCTTCTGTCAACCGGGTGTAAATAGCCCTAAGCGACACGGTACTTAAGAGTCTTCGGACCGCCGCTAGCTGGGAACCGGCCCCTACAGCTAACATGAGTTGATCAACACTTGAAAAACTAAAGATTTTAATATTGTTTAGCAAAGACCACCTAAACTATTATCTTAGACATTGTCATTAAATAAATTTATATTTTTCAGACCGCAATCATGATTGGTAAGGAGGAATCCTCTACTGCAAAATCTGTTAAGTTTGATGGCTCATACTTTATAAAGATGGCAGAGCCAAATAAAATTTTGGCTCACGACCTTAGGACTTATTTCAGCCATTGATGGGTCCACACCCATCACAAATGATTCTGATGATACTGAGTCTGACATAGGAGTGTCCACCTCCTCGAAACCAATTGTTAGAAAAATTATCATTTTTTTATTGAAAACTTGTGAATAAAAATAAAATAAAATTAGACTGATGTTACCGGCCTCTGGGGAAGTCGTGCACGAAGCACTGCCCTAAGAGTTGATTCGGGATCTGTGTGCAAACGTTCCCGAAGCTCCTAGTGGTAAAACCCCCGCAATACCGGCATCTCGTCGCCGCACACGACTCGGAGAGAACGACCAAGACTTAGCTATGCCCAGAGCTTGGAGACGACATTGCTTCTGTCACGCCCCAGTCCCAAAATACCGAGGGACTGGACGCGTGGCAATGGCCAGCAGCACGCACCGATGGACAAACCCAATTTAATGGATCCATCGGGCATACTTAAGCTGTTTTACAATAGTCAGGGTTTACTACAACAAGTCAGAACTAATCTCATCCACACAAAAGATAATAAGATTAACAGCAATAAGGAAAGTAAATCAAACATCCAGTCTCAGCAAAGTAATTCGGGGAACAACCCGATATAAAGTCTGTTACAATTATTTTAATTAAACAGGAAAGAGAGTCTATTTGCCATAATAACTGAGCATAAAGAAGCAGTTGTTTAGGAGAAGTCTTCAGCGATCACCTCGTCCTCAGGTACTGGTACTGTTCCGTGAAGTGCACCTGTTCCGTATACCTCTGGATAAACCTCGTCTTCAAATCCTGGGGACATAATCCGGATCCAGGTCCTCAGGGGACATAGCAAGGTACAAGAAAGCTCATGCCAAAATAAATACAATACAGCAAATAATGAAACAGTAGGGTAAACTATATAACCAACTATGTGAAATGCATGTTGAGAGCATCACTAGAACTTAGGCTGATACCACTAATAGCTCTGTGTCGGGGAGCCGGTAGCAGTTATACTATGCTATGTAATTTACTATGATATGGCCTATATATATAATCAGCCTGTAGCCTGTGTGTCTCTCCCCCACCCAATGTAATCATACGTCTCATGTCCACGATGCCTCATGTCCATGTCACGTACGATCATATCTAATACAGTAAGTCATACTATGTCTATGAATATAACATCTAGGATTATAATATAATGTCTATGCCAATCCTACAACCTACACAGAATCACCTTAAATATTTTAGGAAGATTCTGTTTCATGATCTGTGTCAGGTGTCCTGGGAATATTGTACTTGATATGGTAAGTACGAGAATATAAATGTCACGATATCCATCTCTAGTTGACCTTACACAACCCGCGTACGGTGTTGGCACCCGACTATTAATCTGAAGCTAAATAAGTCAAACGGCCCTAGGTTTAAGCATGTACAACAGTTAATTAAGTTAAGTAATTAAGTAACAATACTGCAGGATTTTGGCAAGGTACACTTGCTTGGGTTTCCGGTTCCAATTGCAGCTCTGACTTCAACGGAATTTGCAGACAGTACTCCGGTTGCTGAAATAAATATCACCATCAGATCCAGAAAATATTAATCAGCTAGAAACGCCTGTCCTTGAGTCCAATTTGGACACAGGGGCAAAAATGACATTTCAGGTCAAAACGGGGTCCAAATGTGGGCCGCTTTGCACGGAAAAATGCGTCAGGGTCAAAGGTCTCCAAATCAGTCCAACTTAGTGTCAACAGGTCAGGAACGATGATACGAACCCAAGGAACTTCCAGAATTGGATTCCGATGAGCAGTTCTCAAAATCGCCCGTCGGGTGGAGCCTGTGGGGCCCACGACACACGATTTTGTCAACGTTCTCAGAATCGAACCAAACTTGGCTCACAGGACCAGCGTATTGCTACGAGTTCGATGGCACAAGTTTCGTCTCGATCCGACATGTGTACACTAAGTTACAACGAGAACCAGAAAGTACGGATACGGGGCGTTGTCCGCGGATACGCACTGATTCCGGAGTGCACGCAAATCCGAATCAGCTTCTGCGAAATCCCGCACGTCCGTATCAACGAAGCGCACGTATCTGTGAAGACCGCACGTGACCAAGTCGTCCCGTTTGGCGGGACGTACTCAGTTCCGGGATGAAATAGGGCGTTATTTTTTCTGTTTTTGGATCGTGGTTCGCGATCGCCACAGGACGCGATGCCCCGAGCGGGTTGCACGGGCACCGAGGGGATCTTGTAGGCTACGCGATGCAACTGACGGAATCGAAAACAGAGCTACGAGTAGAAAGATACAAGTACCTGAACAGGGCTTGAAAAATAGCGTATCCTTCGTGTCCGACTTGTGTCCGACACGTGTCCTGTGTCCGAACCACGTCTGGGGTTAGGATTTTGGCCGGATCTTGGCGGCCGGAGGGAGGCTGGGGTACGGAGGCGTGCTGGCCGGAGGCGGGCTGCTGCGGGGCTTGGCGTCGGCGGAGTTCGTGCGGGCGGCCGGAGCTACGGCTCTGGCCGGAGTTGCTGCGGGTTTGGAGGCGGGTTCGGGGTCTGCGGGAGGCGGGAGGTTCGCCGGCGAGGTCGAGGGTTCAGGAGGTTGGAGGGAGACGAAGAGGTAGCGACGGCCGGCGACGGCGGGCGTTTCCGGCGGCGGGGAGGTCTGGGGTCGGGTCGGCTGTGGTTTGGGGAAGATGAGGGTTCGGGTCGGGTTTGGGCGGACGGGTCAGGTCTACGGATCCGGTCCGATTCGAAATCAGTGAAGCGGGTCGGGTTTCGGCTTAATGGGTCGGGTCTGGGTTGGACCCGGATCCGACCCGCTAAGAATTAGGGTTTGATTTATTTTGGTTTGGTTTCCTTAAATAAACCCGTTTTAATTTGGGTTTTAAATTGGTTTAATATTTTAATTAGCTTTTAGGGCTTTAAAAATCCATCCGGGGTCCAATAAATTCCCGGAAAATTACTCTATGTCCAGATTTTCATTTTACACCATAAATTATTATTTTCATAATATTTTAATATTATTTATTATCATTTAAAAATCATTTAATAATTAAAATACCTGTATTTAATTTCATAAAAATCTCAGAAAATTCCATAAAATTGGGAAAAATTCTAAATTCTAAATTTTTAAAAATCAGGGAGATTACAATCTACCCCCCTTAAGAGGATTGCGTCCTCGCAATCAGAGAATAACCGGTCAACAGAGATGACACGGTTACAAATATTGTTCGAAGCACATAAAAATCAAGGAGAATTAAGGTTGAGAGTAACACCTAGGAAAAATTATTTTCCTAAGAATGAAATTTCCCGAATGAAGGAAATCTAAAAATTTACAGTTTTTAGAAAACCGATTTTATTCTTTAAAATATATCAGGTTAACGATTATTAAACATTCTAGATCATTTAGCAAGTTCAAAAATACTTAGGTGATTACTAGATTATCTATTATTAGCAAGTTAAAATTTTTAAGTTAAGTCTAGGGTCACGAACCAGCAGGCACGAAGTGAAGCAATAATAGAAACAGAAAACTATAGAAACTTACGCGCATTAGCTACTCCTTGGTTCTGCGCGTCTTCCAAAGTCATCACGAAGGCTTGTCCGCGTCCTTGTGGTGGATTCCTCTGCTGCTGCTACTGGGCTTGTTGGAAGAGTGCTGCTTATGGTGCCAAGGGTGGCCTCGGCTGATACCCTCCTGGTGCTGGTAGAGCTTGTTGGGTTGTCCTTGGTGCTCCTCCTCGATGTTGAGGACAATCCTTGGCTATGTGTTGATTGGTTCCGCAAATTAAGCATAATCCCAACTTGCGTCTGTAGTCCTTCTCAAAATGGCCTATCTTGCCACAGTATTGACATGTAGGTAATGTCTGCGGAGAGGCTCTGGATGGCTGGTGTATATGAGGCCTCTTTGCAGCTTCTTCTTGTGGTGCTTTGGCTGATGTGGAAGACCGTTTCAGACTGGTCTCTCTCCTGGTGATGCGTTCCATGCGTCGGGCTGCAGCTAGAACGTCCGAGTAAGAGGTAGGTGCGACAGATCCAATGAGTCTCTGCATCTCGAAGTTTAGTCCGTCGAAGAATTTCTCAGCCTTCTCTTCTTCCGTTGGAATCAAAGTAGGGACGAAGCGACTTAGACGAATGAATCTGCATTGTACTCCTCCACTGTCATACTGCTCTGAGTGAGACGATTGAACTTGTCCCAAAGTTCTGATCGAGCGATAGCCGGAATGTACATCTCCTGAAAGAGTCTGGAGAACTCTTCCCAAGTGACTCGTCTGGTCTGAGCCTGGTCTCTTCAGATAGCCACCAGTGATGAGCATTGTCCGTCAACTGCATTCTGACGGCGGTCATCCAACGTTCTCTTGGAAGCTCAGCTGCTTCCAACTGGTGTTGTATGTTGGTGAGCCACTCATGCACTTCAGTTGGTCCTTCTTTGCCCGAAAAGGTACGGGGCTTGAGTTGACGGAAATCGGTAATAGACCCCGTTGCTGGTCGCCTAGCTTGTGGGTTCACTTGCTCCAAGGCGGTTACTAGGCTGGTCCTCAAGTACTCTGCCTCATGACGCTGCGTCTCCTGATGAATTTGTTGTTGGGCTTGCATCATTGCGTAGATCATTGAAAATATATGCTGCCCGTCGATAGGTTGTCCTTGTGGGAATACGGGCATCGGTGGAACGAACTACGGAGGCGGCGGGATGTCATCACGCCGGAACCTTGAATTATGCTGAGCTGCTCGATCGCTTTGAGAAGATTGTCCTCAGTCTTCGGGTGTCACTCCTTCATCATAAGTAACCACAGCATCGTGTGGTGTACTCAAGGGATTCTCGTCTCCGCTTCTTGGATCCATTACTCTGCATCAAAAATAAAATATAAAAAATGCACAGGATTCAAGGCAAGATCCAAGTCAAAAATTTAATTTGAATATGATACAGATATCAAGAACGGTTTCAAGCAAGTGGATGAGATCCTAAAAATTTATCCTATCTTATTGCAGGCCTGTTCGGTCCCTAAGTTAAAACTGAAAAATTTAGTCATTGACCTACATGGGCCACCACAAAAACCATGTCACGCCCCAGTCCAAAAATACCGAGGGACTGGACGCGTGGCAATGGCCAGCAGTACGCACCGATGGACAAATCCAATTTAATGGATCCATCGGGCATACCTAAGCTGTTTTACAATAGTCAGGGTTTACTACAACAAGTCAGAACTA
This sequence comes from Iris macrosiphon, assembly GCA_036927795.1. Classification (NCBI taxonomy): domain Eukaryota; kingdom Viridiplantae; phylum Streptophyta; class Magnoliopsida; order Asparagales; family Iridaceae; genus Iris; species Iris macrosiphon. The sequence continues at coordinate 17,048,720 of JAYESA010000017.1, read as the reverse complement.
ATCTTATCCACACAAAAGATAATAAGATTAACAACAATAAGGAAAGTAAATCAAACATCCAGTCTCAGCAAAGTAATTCGGGGAACAACCCGATATAAAGTCTGTTACAATTGTTTTAATTAAACAGGAAATAGAGTCTATTTGCCATAATAACTGAGCATGAAGAAGCAGTTGTTCAGGAGAAGTCTTCAGCGATCACCTCGTCCTCAGGTACTGGTACTGTTCCGTGAAGTGCACCTATTCCGTATACCTCTGGATAAACCTCGTCAGCAAATCCTGGGGACATAATCCGGATCCAGGTCCTTAGGGGACATAGCAAGGTACAAGAAAGCTCATGCCAAATAAATGCAATACAGCAAATAATGAAACAGTAGGGTAAACTATATAACCAACTATGTGAAATGCATGTTGAGAGCATCACTAGAACTTAGGCTGATACCACTACAAGCTCTGTGTCGGGGAGCCGGTAGCAGTTATACTATGCTATGTAATTTACTATGATATGGCCTATATATATAATCAGCCTGTAGCCTGTGTGTCTCTCCCCCACCCAATGTAATCATACGTCTCATATCCACGATGCCTTATGTCCATGTCACGTACGATCATATCTAATTCAGTAAGTCATACTATGTCTATGAATATAACATCTAGGATTATAATATAATGTCTATGCCAATCCTGCAACCTACACAGAATCACCTTGAATATTTCAGAAAGATTTTGTTTCATGATCTGTGTCAGGTGTCCTGGGCATATTGTACTTGATATGGCAAGTACGAGAAATTAAATGTCACGATATCCATCTCTAGTTGACCTTACACAGCCCGCGTACGGTGTTGGCACCCGACTATTAATCGGAAGCTAAGTAAGTCAAACGGCCCTAGGTTTAAGCATGTACAACAGTTAATTAAGTCAAGTAATTAAGTAACAATACTGCAGGATTTTGGCAAGGTACACTTGCCTGGGTTTCCGGTTCCAATTGCGGCTCTGACTTCAACGGGATTTGCAGACAGTACTCCGGTTGCTGAAATAAATATCACCATCAGATCCAAAAAATATTAATCAGCTAGAAATGCCTGTTCTTGAGTCCAATTTGGACACAGGGGCAAAAATGACATTTCAGGTCAAAACGGGGTCCAAATGTGGGCCGCTTTGCACGGAAAAGCGCGTCAGGGTCAAAGGTCTCCAAATCAGTCCAACTTAGTATCAACAGGTCAGGAACGATGATACAAACCCAACAAAACTTTCAGAATTGGATTCCGATGAGCCGTTCTCAAAATCGCCCGTCGGGTGGAGCTTGTGGGGCCCACGACACACGATTTTGTCAACGTTCTCAGAATCGAACCAAACTTGGCTCTCAGGACCAGCGTATTGCTACGAGTCCGATGGTGTAAGTTTCGTCTCGATCCGACGTGTGTACACTAAGTTACAACGAGAACCAGAAAGTACGAATACAGGGCGTTGTCCGCGGATACGCACTGATTCCGGTGTGCACGCACATCCGAATCAGCTTCTGCAAAATTCCGCACGTTCGTATCAACGAAGCACACATATCTGTGAAGACCGCACGCGACCAAGTCGTCCCGTTTGGCAGGGCGTACTCAGTTCCGAGGTGAAATAGGGCGTTGTTTTTCCTATTTTTGGATCGTGGTTCGCGATCGCCACAGGACGCGATGCCCCGAGCGGGTTGCACGGGCACCGAGGGGGTCATGCAGGCTACGCGATGCAACTGACAGAATCGAAAACAGAGCTACGAGTAGGAAGATACAAGTACCTGAACAGGGCTTAAAAAATAGCGTATCCTTCGTGTCCGACTTGTGTCCGACACGTGTCCTGTGTCCGAACCACGTATAGGGTTAGGGTTTTGACCGGATCTTGGCGGCCGGAGGGAGGCTGGGGTGCGGAGGCGTGCTGGCCGAAGGTGTGCTGCTGCGGGGCTTGGCGTCGGCGGAGTTCGTGCGGGCGGCCGGAGCTATGGCTCTGGCCGGAGTTGCTGCGGGTTTGGAGGCGGGCTAGGGGTCTGCGGGAGGCGGGAGGTTCGTCGACGAGGTCGAGGGTTCAGGAGGTTGGAGGGAGACGAAGAGGTAGCGACGGCCGGCGGCGGCGGACGTTTTCGGCGGCGGGGAGGTCAGGGGTCGGGTCGGCTGTGGTTTGGGGAAGATGAGGGTTCGGGTCGGGTTTGGGCGGACGGGTCGTGTCTGCGGATCCGGCCCGATCCGAAATCAGTAAAGCGGGTCGGGTTTCGGGTTAATGGGTGGGTCTGGGTTAGACCCGGATCCGACCCGCTAAGAATTAGGGTTTGGTTTATTTTGGTTTGGTTTACTTAAATAAACCCGGTTTAATTTGGGTTTTAAATTGGTTTAATATTTTAATTAGCTTTTAGGGCTTTAAAAATCCATCCGGGGTCCAATAAATTCTCGGAAAATTACCCTATGTCCAAATTTTCATTTTACACCATAAATTATTATTTTTATAATATTTTAATATTATTTATTATCATTTAAAAATTATTTAATAATTAAAATACCTGTATTTAATTTCAGAAAATTCCAGAAAATTGGGAAAAATTCTAAATTATAAATTTTTGAAAATCAGGGGGATTACAGCTTCTTCATAAGTTGATGGATCACCCTCTATCAAAAAGTGAAGAATCCTTCTCCTAATTTTTCTTTAATCATATTCCTTTTACTCAGTCTAGGTTCTAAGTCTTGTTCAGATTGTGAGCTCGGTATTAGGACATGAGAACTAGTAGAGGGTATGGAGGAAGAGATTGGACTTCTATCCTTAAAAGAAAATATGTTTTCAAAGTAAACTGCATCTCTTGCTTCTATAATGGTATTGTTAGAGATTTTATTTACTTCTGAGTGAGTCACTAGAAATCTATTGGCATAGCTGTCTAAGGGATATTCTATGAAAACAGCGTCTACAGTCTTGGGACCAATCTTTCTCTTTTTAGGTTCGGGAATTCTGACTTTAGCAAGGCATCCCCAAACTCTAAGGTAATGAATCCTAGGATCTCTAACTTTCCACAGCTCATAGGGAGTCTTATCTTTTGTCTTACTAGGAATCCTATTAAGAATGTAACAGGCAGTTAAAAGGGCTTCTTCTCACAAGTTATCAGGAGCACCAGAGCTGAGAAGCATGGCATTCACCATATATAACAGAGTGCGGTTCTTGCGTTCAGCAACTCCGTTAGACTTAGGTGAATATGGAGCAGTTACCTCATGAATTATTCCATGTTCTTCACAGAAGTTAATCATTTCGTTTGAGGTATAATCTCCACCACGATCAGATCTAAGGATCTTAATCTTTCTTTCTAATTGATTCTCAGCTTCAGATTTGTAGACCTTAAATTTATTTAGAACTTCATCTTTGGTTTTGAGAAGGTAGATATAACAATACTTTGAATAATCATCTATAAACGTAACAAAGTATTTTCTGCCGCCTCTGGTCAAAATCCTATTTGAGTCACATACATCACTATGAATAAGTTCTAGAAGGTCAGAATTTTTTTCTACAGATTTGAATGATAATTTAGTGTGTTTGGCTTGAACACAAATCTCACATTTGTGTTTGTCATCTATTGGAGTCTTAGGAATAAGATCTAAAGTCATTATTCTTTTAATAGAACCTAGGTTCATATGACCTAGTCTGCCATGCCAAACATTTGAAGATTCTATATTAGAGACAATGAAAGAACAATCAGAAATTTTATTCATTGTGCTTAAAATAAAAAGATCGTCTTTTACAAAGCATTTTCCTATAAAGGAGTCATGCTTAGAAAATACTACTTTATTTGCCTCTAATACAATTTTGTATCCTGAGGCTCCCTTTTGGAAAGAAGCCATTAACAGTGAATACAACTCCATCATGGAGAATAACACTTTATTTCTAACAGATCTACCTTTAGGCAATAAACCAATAGGTTGTATCCACTAACTAGGTTTCTCCTGACAGACGGCACATGAAGAACATCATGAAGAGTTAAGATTTTTCCTGATGTCATCTTCAGGTCAACTTTTCCTCTTCCAATAATTTGTGCTGTTGAGTCATCTCCTAGGGTCACACCTCCTCCACTTGATTCGTAATAGTTTGAAAAACAGGAGCGATCATCATCAGAATGGTTAGAGAGGTTAATAAGGGGTTGAAAGCTTACAGACCTGAAGGAACTCAAAGAACCTTTGTGAAGCATGTTCGCTTCTGGTTTAATTGAGCCCTTTCCTTTGTAGGAGGTCTGGACAGCTTCCTTCTTCCTATGGTAGCAGTTGGTAGCCATATGGTTTGTTTTTCCTCACACAAAATAAAATCTCTTTTGATCCTGAGTCTGACTGAAGTTTCTAGATTTTTGGTTTTGGTGATGATGGTTTGGATGGTTATGGTTTTGGTGGTTAGGCTGAAAGTTTTTCTTCTTCTTGAAGAAATTCTTTTTGGATTTATAAGAAAAATTAGATTTTGGTTTTTCTTGGCCTTCTACAAGGTTTACCTTAGCTTTAGATTCAGTCTTAGGCTTAGACCTCAATCTAATTTGTTCTTCGGTTCTAATTTTCTTTAGGACTTGATTGTAGGTAAGATCTCCTTGTGTATGGATAAGTTCCTTAGTCATACCAGACCAAGTGGGAGGTAACTTGTCTATTAGGCATGCTATTTTATGCTCATTGGAAAAGGATGTGCCTTTGGCTTGAATATGTCTAAGGTATTCTTGGAATTCATGGAGCTGGTCATTCATAGGCTTGTTATCTACCATGAAATACCTATTAAAGGTTGAATAATTAAACCTTTCTATTCCGGCATCATCACAGCCGTATTCATCTTCCAAGGCTTTCCAAAGTTCTTTGGCGCTCTTGTATTCAAAAAATATATCATACAAGGATTCAGATAATGCGCTTAGAATTCTATGAAAGCAGTGGAAGTCTATCTCTTTAGGGGTTTTTGGTTTCGAGGAGGTTAAACTCTTAATAGGTCCAAGCTGTAATGCTGGGTTGATTCATATCACCAACCATTAAGGACTTACCTATATGAGAGGTCGTGAAGGCCGCGACTATGGGACAGGACGATCCCAGACAACTCTCATGAATGTGGAAAAGTGCACATGGCCATTTAAAAGTACCACCCGATAGACCAAGGACCTCTAGCGTACTATGTGTGCTATTTTTCTAAATCTGGTTCAAGAAGTCTGATTCAAGGCATAGTCCATCAAGCACTTCTTCAGATTAAGGCAATAGTCACTACGTGAGATTCAAGGTTGTAGTCTATCTCATCTATGCATAGTATTTTACTGTCCAGATGCTCTCTATTTACTTCACTCTTATCTCTGTTTCGGAACTTGACCTTTTGGGGGAGATTGTTGGCTTTGCTTTAGCAAAAGCTCAAGCAACTTCTTTTCTTTAGTCCCACATCGGATGAGCCAACCCCTTCTTGTGTACATATATTAGTTCCTCTTCTTTGCTCTCTTAAAGTTGTTGTGTAGGGAACCCCTTGGGCCACACGTGCACGCCGCCGCCGCCGCCCGGCCCGGCCCGGCTCGGTTCGGTTCGGTTCGGTTCGGTGCGCGTAACGGGTGCGGGTACGCGCCCACATCTGCGGGCGCCGAATGCCGATTCGATTTCCCCTTCGGGTTCGAACTGGGACCATAAAATTCTTTTTGCTCCTCTTTATTTTTTTATTTAATTTTCTGAACGTTGGAAAATTAATTTTGTCCGTTACTAATTATTTTTGAACCATTAATATATTTTGTGTCCAGGTTCATTCTCTCCTTCTCCTGTGTAACAGCTGAATTAATAGAAAAATTAATTCAGACCGTTACATATTGGATGAGTATTATATATTTGACTGGTTTTCTTTGTAAACACAATCAGAAATTTTTATCTCTAAACTATTGCTGGCAATATTCTATTCTGTCCAATCTTCGTCGTTTCGCTCGTCTCCAAGCTCTGGGCATAGCTAAGTCCTAGTCGTTCTCTCCGAGTCGTGTGCGGCGATGAGATACCGGTAGTGCGGGAGTTTTACCACTAGGAGTCGGGAACGTCTGTACACAAATCCCGAATCAACTCTTAGGGCAGTGCTTCTCGCACGACTTCTCTAGAGGCCGGTAACATCAGTCTAATTTTATTTTATTTTTATTCACAAGTTTTCAATAAGAAAACGACAATTTTTTTAACATATATATGGAGAGATGAAATATTCTGGCAAACAATAATGTATCAAATAATTTCAACCACATATTTATTTGAAATATGTGGTCATAAATTATCTAATAAATGTACTATCACGTCATTATATTCTATAATCACACATTGCAAAACAATGTGTGGCTCAATTTGTTTGATACAATAAATAATACAATAAATAAATAAATATATATATATATATATATATATATATTAATCTTTGTCCAACAACTTGAGCAACCAGAAGGTCAAGCCCATGGCCAGCCATCCCCCACACAACACCCTCGTCGCCGACACCCTCACCCGGGTCGACCCCCCGAGATACGCACCGAGCCCTCCGAAGCCGGCCAGTGCCACGCTGGTCGCCACCGCCAGCACCAGCAGCCGGGCCTGGTACCGTTCGACGAACGCGCTCGAGAGCAGCGGTATGAGCGATCCTAGCATGAACGACGACCCCGACGCTATCGCTGCCTTCCCAGGATGCGGCAGCACCTCCTCCTCCTCCTCCTCTCCCTTCTTGACTAGTTCACTTCCCATGTCTCTTTGTGCGGACACGGACACGAATTCTCCCACCGCCATGCTGAAGGCACCGGCTACGGTGCCTGCGATCCCGGACACGACCATGAACCGCTGGTCCTTCTCTTTCGCTGAGCTGACGCCCAGCATGAGGGAGGCGGTGGAGAGGAGGCCGTCGTTGGCCCCGAGGATGGCGGCTCGGAGCCACTGAGCTCGCTGTATCCGCCAAACGTTGTCATCGGTTGGACCGACAACAACAGAGAGTGGTGGTGGCGTTCTCTTATAGTTTGGATCAGGGATAGAGAGCGTGTGTTCGGAGGGAGCAGACTCGGAAGAAGCCATGCGAGCACGAGAGGAAAGAGTGAGGCCTCCACACTCCCTAGGCATTGTATTTATCATCTCATCTTCACATTACTACAAAAGAGCACGACAAATGGACCGTTCTTTGTTGTGTGCTCTTTATTGCTCGGGACATTTTTCAGATTTCTACGTAGATGCGAGGAAAAAACCAAACGGAGAACACAAATGACCAACGCGAGCACCATCTGGGTTCTCAGAAAAGTTTGAGAAGTCCGAGGCGGACATAGGAGACTAGATATGGAGTCAAAACTGAGGAAGAACAATAAAATACAACTCGTATGTCGACAGCATTACTGGATTTTCCTAAGAACATGCGAATTTGGGACCGGTCTAACCGTACGTAGAATTCGGTTATTTTCGACAGTAGGCAAAGTTGGAGCAGAAGATGCACCGGAACACCCCATGCATATGTCGGTCCTGCATGGGCTGAGCAAAAGTCGGATTTGGGATCACTTTCTATTATTATTTTTTTTTTCTTTTTTTTTAAGTTTCAAGATCGTCTCAAAAATTGAGGAGTACTGGGAGATGGATATATGTTTTATTCCCTAGCCTAATCTGAGATGTACAATGGAAGAAGGTGCGATTACACAAAAGGACATTTTGTAACTTTTAAGAAGAGAAAAAAGGAGATACAGAGGGGAGTTCTTGTATTCAGGAAAGATCGTTCGAGAAGATCAAATCCATTTGTCACGTCCCGGAACCAGAATATTGGAAAGCGGGGGCAGAAAAAGCCAACTATATACGTATACCAGAGTACTCCAGTACTCCGAGATACAGTCACGGCTTTGAAAGATAAGGAGGTTAATACTACAATCCAAGTCAATCATAGGTTATGCAATCCTAGCTAGTGTCTCAGTCACAAGCAAATAGGACAATATGCAAGATAGATGGTCATCAGAAGCAAGATAGTAAAGCGTCCCAAACCTTGTATATATAGATGATCATGGAGGTAGTAATACAAAATGAAGAACTAGTAAGAGTATAAGTCATACATGATCAATTCTAACTATAGTCTAAAATATATTAAACATGTCATGTCCGTAGGCGATGTATCAAGTCCGAAATACGAGCTAACATGTGTTCGGGGCTAAACGCCACAAAGGAATATGTATAATAAATGGGAGAACAAAATAGAAATCCACTCAATCGGTCTGGTGCTCCGGTGGCCACCATCCACTAGGGGTAAGCATAAATCGATTTTTTAACCCGAACCGACCCGCTTTAGCAATTCGGGTCAGGGCTGAGACTAAACGGATCGGTGGACAGTTATGGGTGTCGGTTAAAACCAATTTCGGTTTGGGTCACGGTTATTGTAATCGGTTTTTGACCTGAACCTAAAATCGATTAAAATATATACGAAGTTACGAACATACCCCTAACCCTTACAACCCTAACCCTAAGTATATAACTCTAAGCTAATGTTACTGCTCTCTCTCTCTCTCTCTCTTTCTTTCTCCTCACTTTCTACTCCAGTCGACCGAAATCAAATCCTATCCACCTCATCTCTCGTCTTTCTCCCCACCAGTGGCCATACCCTAATCCTCAACCCCCATGCCCTAACTTTCTCGTCTTTCTCTCCGGTGGACGAGCGTCGACTGTAGACTTCTCGACTCTCACCGAGAGCCGCATGACAACTAGATCTGTCCTCTCTCGATCTCAACCTCTGACGGCTAGATATGTCTAGATCTGGTACTCTCCTCTCTCGATGTTAGATCTGTCTAGATCTTGTACTCTCCTCTCTCAATCTCGACCTATGATGGCTAGATGCCTAGATCTGTCTAGATATGATACTCTCCTCTCCCGATCTCGACCTTTGAGTCTCTGACGGCTAGATCTGTCTAAATCTGGTATTCTCCTCTCTCGATCTTGACCTCTTAGTCTCTGACGGCTAGATCTGTCTAGATCTGGTATTCTCCTCTCTCGATCTCGACCTCTTAGTCTCTGACGACTAGATCTGTCTAAATCTGGTAAGATATTGGAGAAATAATAATTTTTTTGTATTTTTCCCTTTAATATCATTTTTTTCTTAATTAATCTTTGATATTCTTGTAGGATTTTGGATTAGGGAAGGAGAATCTTAGCCTTTGTAGTCTCGACATTTCGAAATTAACTTTCTCACTATAAGTTTCCTGTTCAAACTTGGAATGGATTTTGTTACTGTTGTTTCAAAATTTTTAATCGCTTGTTGTCTCGAATATTTGGCCCCTTACTTCGATTATGGATCATGGATTATGTAAATTTTAATTGCTTTCATGGATGGATCATGGATTATGTATAATATTGCTGTTGTCTCAAATTTTTAGAGTTATTATGGAATATATGGAGGGTTGCTTGCTATCTCAAATTATGCAGGGTTGCTTCATTACTTGTTGTCTCTAATTATGCAGGATTGCAGGGTTGCTTACTGTAAAAAATATTTTGTTATAATTTTGCTGCAAAAAAATTTGTAGAAAGATATGCAGAGTTGCTTGCTGTCTTGAACTATGCATGGTTGCTTGCTGTAATAAACATTTTGCTACAATTTGTTGTTTTATAATTTACGTAGTTTATAGTTTGACGTTTTACATAATTTGCACTATCGACACATTGCTTGCATGTTATTTTTCACTTGTTAGTTTGTTGTTTTACATAATTTGTAGTGTTAGCACTTTAAAAGCACAAATGATAACTATTAGGGTTAAGGTTAGGGATAGTTAGGTTATAATTTAATTAAGTTAATTACATAATGTTTGTTAGGTAGCATCAATCAATGGAAACAACTTCATATTCGTGTAATGTGCGTATTTATACATTTATATGAAATTACACATTTATAAGTCAAATTTTTTTAGATGTCGCACGAAGGTAATCCACCTCAACCACCAAGTAGTTTTCAAGTAACTAATGAGTCAATTTCCACTCCTAATTCTAATGTTCATGTTACTAGAAAATCCAACAAGAAACGGGTTGTGTATTAGAATAATTTTGACAAACTTTTGGATGCGGAAGGGCGTCCAAAAGCTAATTACAAGCACTGTAAAAAAGAATAGCACTGTCATAGCAAGATAAACAGGACAACCAGTATAAAAAATTATTGGATTACATGCTGGTTGAATCCCAAAAATCATGATCCCAATCAATCAATACTAAACTTGCAACCAAATGCAAATGTCATAAATAAGATACAAGTTAAAATTTTAATCAAGATGAGGTAAGGAAAGCCTTGACATGTATGATTATTGTTGATGAGCTTCCGTTTCGATTTGTCGAATGTGAAGGTTTTAGAAAATTTATGAGTGTTGCGTGTCCCATCTTTTGTATTCCATCAAGATGGACCGTGGTACGAAATTGTTATGACATTTACTCTATCGAAAAGAGTAAGTTCAAAACATATCTTAAAGAGTCTAAGCAAATGGTTTGCCTTACTACCGATTCGTGGACATCATTGTAGAAAATCAATTATATGTGTCTTACAGTTTATTACATAAATGAAGATTTGGAAAAAATATAATTTTTTGCCCAATTTCTAGTCACAAAGGGAGGCCATCGAAAAATAGGTAGAAAATTATTTGCTTGCGTGGGTATTGATAGGAAGGATATTCACCATCACATTTGATAATGCTAGTTCTAACAATGTTGTTATTTCTTATTTAAGCAAGAAGATTCAAAATTGGGGAAATAATATTCTTAGTTGCAAGTATTTACACATTAGATGTATTGTACACATCATCAATCTCATTTTGGTTGACGGTTTGAAATTGATGTCTCCATCGGTTTCTCGTGTTTGGAATGCGATAAAATATGTGAGACAATCTCCTAGTAGTTTCCAAAAATTTAAGGAGTGTGTTAAAGCCGAAAAGATACATAGCAAGAAGTTGTTGTGTCTTGATGTGAGTACCCGTTAGAATTCTAAATTTATTATGTTAGACACTACACAATGGTTTGAAAGTGCTTTTGATATATACACATCTATTGATCCGTGGTTCAAAGTAGAGCTAGCGGAGAGGAAGATATCCTAGTAAAGAAGATTAATCTAATGCAAGAAGATTGTGCACTTTCCTAGAATACTTCTATGAACTTACATTGTGTATCTCGGATTTTTTGTATGTCACTTGCAACTATTTTCTTTATGAAATCACAATTGATATTCTTTTACGCACTTCAAAGGAGAGTGATGACTTTAACTTAGCTATTATGTCTTATACAATGAGGGAAAATTATGGTAAGTATTGGGGGGATATTGAGAAGATGAATATGGTTATATTTATTGCACCTATTCTTGATCCTTGGCATAAGTTAGAGTATATTGGATATGTTCTAGATCAACTCTATGGTATGGAGAAGAGCGATTCCATAAAAACAAAGTAAGAAGTGTTGCGTACTCTATATTCAATGAGTACAAAAATACGAGTACTTCTCAAGGTGGTGGCACTAATAATACTAATAGTGAAAGAGTCCAATCTTCTAGTAATAATCAACCCATGCACAACCACAACTTACAATTAATTTTTTTTATGAAAGCACAATTTAAGAAACATAAGATGGAATTGGGTAGTGGTGATACAAAATCTGAGTTTGATCGTTATCTAGATAAAAGTACATTAGATGATGATGAGGGTGATGATGAGAGTGACAATTTTGATCTTTTGGTTGGTGGAAGCTTAATTCTTCTCGTTTTCCCATTCTTTCAAAGATGGCTTGTGATGTCTTCGCCATTCCTATATCTAATGTGGCTTTCGAGTCTGCTTTTAGTATGGGTGGTCGTGTGCTTAATGCCTATATAAGCTCTTTGACTCAAAATATTGTTGAAGCTCTTATTTGTTATCAAGATTGGTTCAGGGGACATTCTGATCGACCCATTGTATCTACTATGGAAGAGGACTTTGAAGCCGTGTATAAATTTGAAATGGGTAATATGTTTGATTTTGAATTGTATTGCTTAGATATTGTATCTATTTTTTTGTTTTAACTTCTTTGTTGATTAATTCTTTCATTTAGATTTGGATAAATTAACAGTGGAATCAACCTCTACAAGCAAGGTTTGATTACTTTTGCTCTTTAAAATAGGATTAATATTTTGGGAACATAGCAAAACCTATGCCATTATGCTATGCTATATAATATTTTGTAATATTATGGGAACACAAACTTTTATGTGTCTGCTTTTGTGAAAGGCATAACTTATGGTTTTGTTCTGGAATCTGGATGAATCTTCTGTCTGTTGGAGTTTTTGTCTGTTGGATATGCATACTTTGGATTTTCTGTCTGTTTGATTTGGATACTTATGGTTCATTGCTTCTGTGATCTGGATACTTAAGAGTTTATGTCTATTGGATTTATTCCCTGTTGTTGTATAATTGTATATACACTTGTGACTTGTCTCATATCAAATATTGGATTTATTTTTATTGTGCAGTGGCACGCAGCCAGTGGCGTGGCACTCGATGCAGCCAGTGGCGTAGCACTCGTTGAAGCCAATGGCGTGGCACTCATTGTAGCCAATGGTGAGATGATTATTCATTAATATTATGGAATATTACTAATTTTTGGTATTTAGAATTGGCGATGATTGTTTGGCATTTACCTTAGTCGTTTGTGAGACATTTATTGTAGCCATTAGCTAGGCATATACTACATCATTAATGATGCATGAAGTGCCATTCTGAGCCTTTCTTGCCCTTTTTTTAGTGATTGTGTCATGCAGGTTTGCATATTTGATACCTCAACTGGCTGCAGTATTTGTGATAATAACGTGTAAGTTGTAGAGGTATTTTCTTCCTTATTGTACTTCATTTTTAATGCTTTTGTTCTTAGAATCTTCTTGTTCAGTTATAGTTAACTTATTAGATTTGATTTTTTTCCTTTGAGCACTTGAGAGATTAATGTTTTGTATCTTTGTTGAACTTCATTTGTGTTGATTTATATGTTAATTTGTTAGTGTTGTTTGGTTGCAGGAGAAGCAATTTCTTTGGTTGCGGGTAAAGCAATTGCTTTGGTGTTGTATGATACACAGTACACAACCTGGAAGTTTTCAGTTTGAAAGGAAAAAAAAGTTGTATCTAATGATTTTCTAGTTTTAGAAACTTTTTTCCACCTCTGCAATTCCTGAATGTGCAAAAAATTACATTTGAGAAGTTAATACACAAGATACTTATAATCACCTTTGGTGCAATTCCTGTATGAGCAGTTGCTTTGGTGTTGTTTGTGTTTGTTGCTCTTGCCTCACCTTTAGTGCTTTGAGAAATTAATACACAAGATACTTATAATCAAGTATAAGTTACAGAAATATGTTTACTTCTTCGGAGATATTTGAATGCCACTATTAATTTTCTCTCTTGTATATTCTTTATTATTGTGCTTTGGCAAATTATAATGCTCATCTTTAGGCACTTTCATATGCTATGATGGCCCTTGTTGTTACTTACTGCTTCTGCTGTTATTGCTTGCTATACTACCGGTTACTGCTGCTGTTACTTCTGTAGTCTCTAAACCAACTTAATGCTGGTATTTTTTGTTGTTCTGCTCTTTTTCAGGAAGATTTATGATACTCTGCATCTCACTTTGTAGGAGCTTTACTGCTGCTCCAAGCCTTCACCTTTCTTATGTCTCCACTTTCATATTCTTTTCTTGTTGTAGGTTCATAAAATGAAGCCATTGGCGAGGCATAAAATTCAACCATTTGGTAAATCTATGATGCTATTTTATTTAGTCTTTTCTTGAAAAATTTACTAACATATTACATGAGAAAGTGGCAATGATGATGATGGATTAAAAATAAGAGAACAGATACTCATGGCATGAAACAATGATGCATAAATGAGCCTTATTTGAGCCATAATTTATTTTTATTATGTTGTCTATGAAAATCTAGGACTTGATGACGATGGCTTGTTAATGAAGAAAACTATGCATTTGAGCCAGGGAATGGGGGAAATATAAGGAAAGCTTGGGAACTTTTTTTTTTGTAATTTGTTGTGATAAAACTTGAGTAGAAGGAACTTCTAAATTATAATTTATGGCTTGAGTTATAATTTGTATATTAACTTGAGATCTTAGCCTAACCTTGAAAAGTCTTCAGAGCTTATAAATTTGTAATTGATGGTGTCACACCCCAGATCCAAAATACTGGAGAGCAGGAGAATGAATCAGCCAACCACACCTTGCAAAATAATGAAGCAACCCATAATGTATTAGTTGTCTAGAGACAAGGGGTACATACTACAATCAAGTCTCCCAGGGTCAAGAATTTATATGTCTCAATCATTCAAACAAGTAGCAATAATATAAAATATTTCAGAATAAGTAGTAAGGCATACAAAATGCCACATCAGAATATTCTTTAGAGATCTGGCGGTACAAAATGATGTGCCAGATATAAGATCAAAGTATACATGACAGTGACTCAGCTGCAGTCTGAATATATACAGTCATGTAAGGAACAAATATCCAGATTGATCGGCTAACAAGTGCCGGTTGGCTAAACGCCAAAAAGAATATAGTTTACAAAAGACGAGCAGGGAATAAAAGAACCTAATCGTATGCCTCAGCAACTATCCTTCTGGTGCGTGCCATTAGTGAGGGTGATAAGTTGGATCCTCTAGTGCTAGCTCTAAACCTAGCTATGCAAAACCAGTGGAGTTAGACCCCAAATAGCAAGTACCATGAGGAAGTACGAAATAAAGAAAAAAAACCCAGATCTATAGCATATTGTCACAACCCACACCCGGAGTAGGGCACGAGTACGTGGGTACGTCCAGCCTACGCCACAACATCATTGGTAGAACGTTGTCTAGATCAACAATACTATCTACACATCTCACACATAATATATAAGGTATCTGTCATACTATCTTAACTCCAAATGGAGGGCAATATGATAATGGTAATCAATACTGAATCACAATATAAAACTAGAGAAAGATATGGTACGATATATAATAGAAGAAATAAAATACTAAGTCACAATCAATCCAAGTCCAGACCAATAATCTAATCATAGCTCAAAGATCTCGAATTTAATACATGCAATAATGTCTAAAATGAGACAAATACAATATCATAAATGAACTAGCTAAGTCTCCTCGATTGCTGGTACTATCTCAATAGTCTCTACAGGTGCTATCTCAACTAGCTCGCCATCCTGTGGTCCATAGTGCGTAGGATACCAGTTCTCTAATGAATCATTTGAAAAATATATTCATTCAGGATTGGAGCAAAGTATAACCCAATAATAATTCCGATAATTGACAGAAACTATGAGCCAATAATAACAATAAAAATAAATGACGAAAGTAACTAAAATAGTAAATATCACAAGAAGTAGTATCATGGTAAATAATGGAAATAAACTGAGAACAATATGGTGATAAACCAATGTAATGAATTGGAATGAAGGAAATACAATAATAAAATGTGCTTTGAAATATTTGTAAAATATGTGATCGGCTTGGGCCTAACACAAGCTATATATAAAAGGGGAGCTAGCGTGATCACACGTGAGTTACATGATCTGCTAGCTATCACGGGCTACACTAAATCACGAGCTATAAGGTATGATCACATATCCACTAATATTTTCCCAACCACCGACTAGTACACGGATCCAAATCATGACACATTATAACACGTATATCACGATATACGATCTATAATATCAAGCACTATAATCACGGTCTAAATAATCATAAAGATATCATAGTAATCACTGAGTAATCACGAAGAGCGGCACGAGAATCACTGAGTAATCACGAAGATAATATCTCATGACCGGGATCCACGTATACCAATCTGTGTCACAATGTGTCTAGAATCAAATATCTCAATACTAAATACATGTAACATAGAGACTATCAAATAAAAAAATATCAGATAATATACACATCTGTGGTCCTGAGAAACAAGTACGACTCGGTATCCGAGCTGGTTTCACACAACCCTATATATGAAATGTCATATCAATCAGGTGTAATAATGTGGTAAATAAGTTAAATTGCACTAAATATGATTTTTTAGTCCATTTCTAGGTCATACTAGTCAAACTAGGTCAAACTAGGTGTTTACCTTGATTTTAGGTTCAAAACTAGTTTCTAGGTTGGTTACAGGTCTAAACTAGTTGATACTAGGTGATAATAGTTTGTACCTAGGTTTCTAAGTCCATACCTTGAAGGTATTAGCTAAACTAGCTAATATTACTAAGTATTATATATAACTTATACATAATAGTTAATATCACCAAGTATCTATATGTATAACTTATGAATATGTAGTATTACCTAATATCTAGACACTTGGGATACCCCGTATCACAATATCTCATTACCTTAATTTCATACCTTGGTATCATAGTTATTACTACATATACTTAGTATCATAGCTACACCTTAACATCAATACTTGATACCCCTAACCTTTACTCATACTAACATTGCCTGGCATCCCATCTGAATCAAACTGATATCACTAAGTACAACCTCTAGGATACTAGATATAATCTACCCATTTCCCCTAACAGGTTACACTAACCCCACAACTCCACATATAAAAATGTTCATATGCTAACCCTGTGCTAGAGTGGTATACACTAGTAGGCATTCGAGCATAGCCAACTTAATTTCCCCAACTGTATCTACCTGGAGCAGCAATATACTGTTGTTGCAGTTGCTGATAACCCCCATCCTTGATATAATGCTCCTGCTACTACTCTATTCTTAGTCCCCTCCCTAACTTTCTTATCTGTTGTTACTTCCACTATTTTATTTTTGATACCAGATAATCTTAACCCTTTTATTCAACTTGCTATTGCTACTGCAGTTCTTGCTTGTACTGCTGCTATCATATAACCCAACACCTAAGTTCTCTATTGTATTTCCCCCCTTCTTCACTTACTTGATCACCATCATACCTATTACACAAAACTCGAGCACCCTTCTAGTACTTGCTCACTACAGTCTTGAATAGGAAGTATATCAGTGCTTCATGTTATTGTTACTGATCTTACTCATATGTTAACCCGATCTATGGCATCTCCCTCTAGCTCAGTTAACAACTGAGCAACAAGTGACCAGTCCCTAAGTTCACAACCATCTAAGCTTACCCTATGCTGCTTCTAAGGTTATATTCAAAACATCAACGCCCCCCATTTCTTTCTCCTCACTGACATTGGTGTGTGCACAGGAGCACACACCACACATCTCCGAACTCAGACTCCCTATGTTCTCTATCACAATGAACACATAAAGAACACAACCTCCTATCTATGTATATACATAATACAATACTCCAACACTCATATGCACAAGCCATATATCAAACACTATGAGCACATGCATATGAGTACCAACTCCCACTATCAAAACATATACTCATAAGTACTACATCTCATATACCCATTTCCGAACAATACCAAGTCATTACATCAAATACCTATAGTGCAAAAGTCGGATACTCATGATACTCACCCAAACAAAGTACCAAAATATCCAATACTCAATAATTACTATTCATATATATCAAAATCATCATGATACAACTAAAGTGATTAGTCACGATAGAATTTGTAGGGTAATTACACTACTATGCATAAAACCCCCAAAACGAGTCCTCGTATCATAGAGTATCATAAAATACCATGATACGCTCTACTCATGTACGTATCTAGTTTTACACTATCAATCTAAGTCTAATTAGGCCTAATTGTCTTAATGACAAACACTTGATGCCCCAATCTCAGAATTTTCTTAAATTGGGCACAAAAACCTTTGTAAAAGTCACAATAAAGGTCAATTAGGCGTAGAACTTCTTCCTATGGGTAGCCTAAGCCATGAGAGGGTTCCTAATAATCAATTGCATAAATTAGAGTCTAAATTATAGAAAAAATTAAAATTTTACCTATTGGGAGATGGATTCGCAATGAATAGCTCAAATGAACACAATTAGGACACAAACACCTAACAAATTTCTTCTTATCTAAGTGCTCCTTGCAATCCAAGCTCCAATACTCCTTAGCTAATATAATTGGAAGAGAATGAGAGTGAATTGAGAGAAATTATGGAGGGATTAGTCAATTTGGGGAAGAACACAATTAGGGATCTATAATTGGATTGAAAAATTAAGAGGAGAGAACGAGAAAGAGAGAGAGAGAGAAGCCCCCCCTATAGTGGTCGACCTCCTTTCCCCTCTCCCAATTAACTATACAATGTCTAATATACCCCTACTAGTTAGTTATAAGGAATTAATTATGAGTGCTATATTAGGAAACATCTAATTCTAATAAAAATTAATCTAATCTCCTTAATTTACTAAAATGAATGAGTCTAATGGGCCTAACCAATGTTGGGCTCAATGTGTCATGATAAGTTCAAATGGGTCCACTAATGTCTAGTCCAAATAAATATGCTGGCCCACTAACTATAAATAAATAGCATAACATATAATAAATAATTAGTAGCACAAAATATAAATATTGAATCACTAAATATAATAAATAAAAAATTACAAAATATCCTCATCTAGAAATTTGGTAGTGACAAGTCTACCCTCCTTAGAAATTTTATTCCTCAAAATTTAAGGAAAGAACTAACACTACAATAAGCAACCACATCAAGCAAGAAAGAACGATATCTCATGGCTCAAAGAGTTAAGGATATCGTCATGCATCTTGGCTTTCCTCTCCCAAGTAGACTCTCTCGGAGAGTGGTTCCCCCACTGGACATGTACCATGGGAATCTTCTGGTTCCGCAACACCTTCTTCCTACGATCCATAATTTCCACTGCCTATTCTGGGTAGCTGAGAGTCTGACCCACCTCGATCTTCCAGTGATCCAATACGTGAATAGGATCTGCCATATAACTTCTCAGCTGTGACACATTGAACATATCATATACTCCCTCTAGTGCAGGTGGCAAGTCTAGTCTGAAGGCCACTGCACCAACCCTCGCAAGAATATCGTAGGGTCCGATGTACCGGGGACTAAGCTTTCCGCCTCCACCAAAGCGAATCGTGTCCCATGTCGGAGAAATCTGTAAGAACACCAGATCACCAACCTAGAAAAAAACATAGCCTTAACACTCAACCTAAACAAAGCAATCATAAACAATACAAACAAAACCTATACCTCAAACTCCATGGGTCGTCTCTGGTGGCTCTCAACCCAATGTCGTTGTCTGTCCTGTGCCACCCGAAGTCTATCTCTAATAAGCTTCACCTTCTCAGCTGCATCTAAATTTATCTTTGGCCCCAATATGGCTCTCTTACTAACATCATCCCAAGATAGAGGAGTGTGACATCTCCGTCAATATAAAGCCTCGCAGGCATGACCCTGAACTAGAGCAACTGGTGCGACGGAGCAGGGCCCTCTAATACAGAGGGCCCTTACTTTTTCCTATTTAAGCCTAGGTATTTAATTCTAGAGGAGTTAAGAGTATAATAAGATATGTAATATTTTTTAAACAACAATCAAAGTTAGCTCAATTGCTAAGAATCGAGGACTGTAGGTTGTTGATTGTGCTCCATTAGTCCCAGGTTTGAATCTTGTGTTAGCTCAATTTTTTTTTTCATTTTTTGGTTAATTTTTTGTTTTAAAAAATGATTATTAAAGGAGTGTAGAATAAAAATGTGATACTAAATCTAATAGTTGTTTAATAGTTGATTATTGATATGATTACTTCTTATGCTTGTACTTTAATTTATATTTTCTAAATGGTTAATAATAAACCTAAAGAAGCCACATTTTAGTACGAGAATAAAATATTATTAGAGATTAACAATTTTTTAACTATTGATGATTAATATCATTGCTTTTTATTTTATTATTTTAATTGTATTTATAGTTATGTGCCCACTACATCCATTTGTTCTTTATATTTTTATGGATGGTTTTGTACAATCTTTTTTATGTAACGTCTCTTATATATTAAGATTATTATTTTCGAATGGATTAACCTTATTAAATATTAAGAATGATTTTTTTGATAAAGTTAATGATTTTGCATCTAAAAATGCAATGAGGACATTTTATTGTTGGTGTTTGTTACTTTTGCTAGTCAATGCTTAATTGATTCCTTTTGATGGTAAGTATATTTTAAATTATATACTAATTTTTTTCTTCTCCTTTGACTTCTATTTGTTTTTCGCATCTATTAAATTTTGATTTTGCTAATTTACTCTTTTTTGGTTTTGCACTCATATAATTGCTAGAATGTGTTGGTTTTGGAGACGCCAGAAAGATAATTGAAATTTTTAGAAATTTGAGTACTATTTTTCTAATATTTAGACCTTATAGTCGTTCGATTAGTATAATTCTTATCATTCATGAAGGTTAATTGATATTCTTTTATTAATTTTTACTTATATACATGGGTTATTTAAAAAAATTAAATTAAAATTTGCATAATTAATTTATGACATCGGCAAATTTTTTATGTTTACGAAAAATAGGGCCTTATTTTCAGTTTTTGAACAGGTCTCTCTAAATCTCAAGACCGGCCCTGAAGCCTCGAATGGTGACATCTCAATATTGGCCTGTTAATTGTTATTGTAAGCAAACTCTACCAGGTGAAGATGATACTCCCAAGAGCCTCCAAAATCCAATACACAGGTGAGAAGTACATTCTCAAGAGTCTGAATAGTCCTCTCCGACTGTCCCGTTTGTCAAGCAGTGATATGTGGTTCTAAACTTGAGTTGGGTTCCCAAGCTAGGCTGTAAACTCCTCCAGAAGTGGGATATGAAGCGACTATCCCTATCCGAGACGATGCTCACAGGAACTTCATATAATCTGATAATCTGTCGCACATATATCTCAGTTAGCTTCTCCGTAGACATACCCACTTTGAATGAAAAAAGGGGGTCAATTTGGTCAATCTGTCTACGATGACCCAAATTGCGTGTTTACCTTCTAGAGAATGCGGAAGCCCCAAAATAAAATCTTTAGTAAAATACTCTCACTTCCACTCTGGAATGGGTAAAGGTTGAAGTAAACCACCTGTCTCTACCTCTCTACCTTTACCTGCTGGCACAGTAAACATCTGGATACGAAGCACGCCACCTTCCACTTCTGTAAATCCCCTCGACCAAATTTTAGGTCTACTTGGCTTAGATAGAGAGACTAGCGTTAGTTTGAAGCCAATTAGAATTAGAACACAGTGTTTTAGATTTATTGTGCAATAATTGTATCACTTAGTGCACATTACCGTTGCTTCGATATTTGGAGCGCTACACTAGCATTTACCTTCAAACAAATTTTATACACTTTTCCTAGATGTGCCAACCCTCCATTTTGATACTTGTGTAACTCATAAATATCCTCTTTTTTGCTTCATTTTAGTCGCACAATATTCGTTACAAATGTCCGTTTTTAAATCCAATTAAATTCGACTTTGCATCTTTGTCTGTTCCAATCAAAATTGGAGGCGCAACCTTGACCCATTTTGTGCAACCCAATTTATGACAATATTCTATTCTAAGTCTACTACGTTTATGACACTTGTGTCCCACCCAATTTTAACCCTATGTATTTCCAATTAATTAAAGATCACCACTTACACTAATTTTAATTAAATTGGTGTAAGGACACAACCTCACCCAAAACTAGACCCAACTCCAACCCAAACCTACTCACACCCTCAAGGTTCATATTAAATACCACACACCATTTTAGCCCACTACATCACACCAAACATGGTGTTTTGCCTCATCCAATCCCAAATTCTATTAATTGTGCAATTTCCCAATTGTTAAGGGACTTTTATGCAAAAGTGCAGTGAGGTGTCCACCCCTTATTGGATCCACTCCATGAAGAAACCCTTCCCTCCTCTTTGACCGGTCCACCTAAAATTCCCTCCCTATTTGTTGTACTTTATACAACTTTATCCCCTTACATCTCCACCCTCCATTTCAAACCTCCATCATCTTAGCCACTTATTCATCATGTGGAGGCTTCCCTCACCCCTAGGAACAACCCACAATCGGCCCTAATCCCAAGGAGAATACCTCCCTCTCTCTCCCCTATATATACCTCTACACCCTCACTACAAAAAAACCACAACACAGCCATCACCAAAAAAACTCTAAACAAAACCTAGCCACCTCCCCCTTCAACCCGACCCCCTCCTACAGCGAACCCGCCGCCTCAGCCACCACTCTCCTCTGACCACCTTTCTCTACTGCCTGCCCCCTTGACACCGACCTCGACCACGACCCCCCGCCACCACACCTCCGGCAGCCGTCTCTGCCTCCTTCCTTCACCTCAGCATCATCACCATCACCATCAGCAACCCTCACCACCCTAAACTCGACACCTCATTCCCCAGTCATCCCCACCGCCACCACAGGCAACCACCTCCATGGCCATCGTCCCCACCATCTCTACCATCACCATCATCACCATCTCCACCGCCACCGTCGTCACCATCACCACCGACATCATCGATACGACCAACATCAACAACACCATCACCAGCACAACCCGTAACACCCTTCCACCCGAATCCTCTCCGCTCACCTCCGCTCACCTCCACCACCTTAGCCACCGTCGGCCCCGGCCATCACCCCCCACCTCACCGTCTCCACCACCATCAGCAATTACCGCCAGCACCTTAGTACGTCACGACTACCGTCACCAACATCACCATCACCAACACCATCATCACCATCACCCACACCCATCCATCTCCACGGACCAACCTTCGCCGGAGACCACCACCACCCTAGCTGCCATCCTTCCACGGCCATCCTCCCACCGTCAACAACCCGCCACCGCCGACCCAGACGCCGCCGCTGCTGCTGCAAGCTGCTACCGAAGCTGTTGCTGCTATGTGCTGTTGTGGACGGAGCACCACCCTGCTGCCATTGTAGCTACCGCTGCTACTGTGCACCACCGAAGACCGGCACCCTCGTGCAGCGGACACCCCCCCGGACACGATCACGACTTGGTATACATTTACCCTTCCTTTCTACATGTGTAGTTGTGAACCCTTGTGTATTGTGCATAGGTGTACGTGTGTTAGAATAAAATTAGTGTTAGTGATTACCTCATAAAAAAATATAATTATTTAATGTGAACACTTATTTGACCTAAAGGTTTAGACAACTAACCTTGTGCACACTAACATGTTAGCTAGGACTTGTATTTTTGTGTTATACGTTATTTGATTTTGTAACATATTTTGATAATTTATTTTTTTGCTGTACACGGTAATTGAGGATTTGACACGTGTACGTCTTAGTTGTGTGCACACGTGACCCTGCTAGTTGACCAGTAGTGACCCCCCTGTGTCAGTTCCTAAGTGCATCGTAGTTGTGTTCCTGTGTGTACTATTGTAATGACTGATGATTATATTATATTATATGTATAGGTTCGCTGGACCATTCAGGCGAGACTTCAGGAGCAGAATTTTGGTACTCACAGCTTGAGGATCCAGGCAAGTATACCTTGCCTGATTTACTGTTTAATTTAAATTATAAACTATTGTATGATATCTTGTTGCAATATAACATATAACTGTGCGCGTCCGAGAAATGACTCGGGTACAGTTGATGAATGCGTCGATGTGTAGTGTATTGACTTAGTCACTAGAAGACCCACCTACCATTGTGAGTATATTCTGATATCTTCCTAGACCCTGACACTTTTACATGCATCACGATGACAAAATCATATTGGGATGTGGGTTTGTGTACTTGACTAGCTATCGGTGCGTGTGACATGCATCCCGATTTAGTACGTAATTAGGGTTATCTAATTAATTGAGACTTGGTATGTGTTACGTGGTATGCACGTCATGTATTCGACTTGTATATCTGCATTGGGCGGAAAGGATAACTGGTAGGCATATGAGATACACACATTGGAATCCGTAGTATCCAAAGGAGCCACGGATCCAACGACTTCCTTTATACAGATACTGTATTCTTCGGAGCGATACAGACGTATATATTTGCAGAGACCTCATTCTTTGGAATGATGGACATTACATGTACATATACCACACTCTTCGGAGTTTGGACGTTATGCCTACACCTACCCATATGTACCAAGGTTGTCCTCACATTGCATTCACTTAGATGGTTAGCACACCCCTTTATTTTATTCAATATTTATATATGGTATGTATTTTTGTATCTTGTTACATCCCTGTGAGGACCTGGTTCTCTTCCAGATTTGGACGAGGCATACTATCCTACCGTGTACGGGCCTGGGCAGGAGACGAGGTACGCGTCCGAGAAGGAGCTTGAGGTGCTACCATCAGAGTTCTCTTGATCACTGGTCAGCCTTCCGCCTTGGACTGGAGCATCCTTATCTAGTTAGTTGATGCTCTAGTCGTATTCTCTTATCTGTTTCTCAGTACTCTTATTTCATCATTGTAGTAGGTTTATTCCCATCAGACATATCTGGATTGTACTATGATATTTCAGACTCCGCACTTATTTTCTAATATTTATTTTAGTACTTTTTGTTTATATTATGGATGAGATTAGACATTTACCTGATGTTTGTTAGTATTAGACTTGTTAGTATTTTAGGACAGCGTAGTATGCTTCGTCGGGTCCATTAAATTGGGTAATCCCTCGGAGTCGTTTTAGCTGGCCATTGCCACGTGGCCTGGTCTCGTGTATTTTGGGACTAGGGCATGACATGGTTTTAGTAGTGGCCCATGCAGGTCATGTTTATCGCTTGTGGTATGGTAACATGCCAGCGAGCCTGCAATAGGATAGAAATTTTTAGATCTCATCCACCTTGATTACCGCCTTTGAACCTCCTTTGCATTTGATTATTTGAATATCTGCATCCTGTTTGCTTATTTCTGTACTCTTTTAATGAAGTTCTATCTCTTGCTGCGAGATGAACTTGCTCAGCGGACGCGAGGCATAAGGTGCCGTAGTGCCATCCGCCACCGCACCGAGGGAGGACATATCCCAGGGACCACCCGGAGGCAGCCACTACCACAGGCCCCGGTGATCCCACAGGCCCCGGTGATCCCACAGGCCCCGCTGATACATTGGCACCAGACTTCTCCTGATGACCCGACGCAGCAACACGAGGGCCAAACTTCTCAGACCATCCCGACGCACCACCTAGAGGGCCAGACTTTGAGGGCTATGCCGATACCGCAGTCTGAGAGGCCAACATATGAGGAGACACCTACGACGCAGCCGGAGGAACCACTGCCACCACCTCCACCCTTTCCACCTCAGATGCCGCATCCAGAGGGACAGCCACAGATGTTCTAGTTCTTCCAGGCTATGATGCAGACGCAGTGGCATTAGACCGAGATATTAAAACAGAGCTTGATGGCAGATCTGGAGAACGCAAGGAGATTCCATTATGGTTTGACGTATGAGTTATAGAGGTATAATACCACCCAGGCGAGGATCTCATACGAGAAGGTTTTGTTAGAGGCTAGGATCCAGGAGGCTATTGGCAGAGGATCGAGGCATTCCAGTGTAGCTACACCAGCTAAGGCACAACCAGAAACATGAGGACCGATCTATCATCTAGGAGTGCAGACATAACAGAAGATTGTGCCGTATCAGCAAAGAGAGGTACCAACATATCACTTTTGCAGGAAGAAGGGACATATTCAAAAAGATTGCAGAAGAAGGTTAGGACAGTGTTTGAGGTGTGGATCGAACCAATATCACGCTCAGAAGTGTTCCTAGTATGTTAATATAGCCCAACAGATAGTGCAAGGCCAACTCCATTGGTCCTAGGTATGTTCGTAGTATTACTTGATAATTTATAGCTTATTATGTGGTTATTTTAATTTTGAGGACAAAATTCTTATAAGTTGGGTAGATTGTAAACCCCCTCGACCAAATTTTAGGTCTACTTAGCTTAGATAGAGAGACTAGGGTTAGTTTAAAGTCAATTAGAATTAGAACACAGTATTTTAGATTTATTGTGCAATATTTGTATCACTTAGTGCACTTACTGTTCTTCGATATTTGGAGCGCTACACTAGCATTTACCTTCAAACAAAATTTACACACTTTTTCTAGATGTGCCAACCTTCCATTTTGACCCTTGTGTAACTCATAAATATCCTCTCTTGTGCTTTATTTTAGTCGCACAATATTTGTTACAAACGTCCATTTTTAAATCTAAATAAATTTGACTTTGCATTTTTGTCCGTTCCAATCGAAATTGGAGGCGCAACCTCGACCCATTTTGTGCAACCCAATTTATGACTATTCTATTCCGAGTCTACTATGTTCATGACAATTGTGTCCCACCTAATTTTAACCCAACGTATTTTTAATTAATTAAAGAGCACCACTTACACTAATTTTAATTAAATTGGTGTAAGGACCTAACCTCACCCAAAACTAGACCCAACTCCAACCCAAATCCCTACTCACACCCTCAAGGTTCATACTAAACACCATACACCATTTAGCCTACTACATCACACCAAACATAGTATTTTGCCTCATCCAATCCCAAATTCCATTAATTGTACAACTTTCCAATTGTTAAGGGACTTTTATGCAAAAGTGCAGTGAGGTTTTCACCCCTCTTTGGATCCACTCCATAAAGAAACCCTTCCCTCCTCTTTGACCGATCCACCAAAAATTTTCCCCCATTTGTTGTACTTCATACAACTTTATCCCCTTACATCTCCACCCTCCATTTCAAACCCCCATCATCCTAGCCACTTATTCATCATGTGGAGGCTTCCCTCACCCCTAAGAACAACCCACAGCTGGCCTAATCCCAAGGAGAACATCCCCCCTCTCTCTCCTAGATATACACCTACACCCTCTATCCAAAAAACCCATAACATAGCCATCACCAGAAAAAAAAACCCTAAACAAAACCTAGCCACCTCACACTTCAACTCGACCCCCTCTTGCAGCGAACCCGTCGCGTCAGCCCCCTCGACACCAACCTCGACCACGATACCCCGACGCCACAGCTCCGCCAGTCGTCTCCGCCTCCTCCCTTTACCTCAACATCATCACCATCAGCAACCCGCACCACCCTCAACCCAACACCTCCTTCCCCAGTCATCCCGACCGCCATCACAAGCAACCACCTCCACTACCACCGTCACCACCATATCCACCACCACCATCATCACCATCTCCACCGCCACCATCGTCACCATTACCACTGACATCATCGGCATTACCAACATCAATAACACCATCACCAGCATAACCCGCAGCACCCTTCCACCCGACTCCCCTCTCTTCACCTCCACCACCTTAGCCACGGTCGACCCCGGCCATCACCCCCCCACCTCACCGTCTCCACCACCATCAGCAATCACCGCCAGCCCCTTAGCACGTCAGGACCACCATCACCAACATCACCATCACTAATACCATCATCACCATCACCCGCACCCATCCATCTCCATGACCCGACCTTCGTCGGAGACCACCACCACCATAGTCGCCGTCCTCCTACGGCCATCCCCCCACCTTCAGCAACTCGCCACCGTTGACCCAGACGCCGCCGCTGTAAGCTGCTGCCAGAGCTGCTACTACTATATGCTACTGTGGCCGGAGCACCACCCTACTGCCACTGTAGCTGCCACTGTACGGGACTTTGTACAGGTCATATTTTGACACGGACACGTAGATCTATATTTGATACTTCGTATTATTCATAAATATTATATGTGACTTGTTTGTGTATCCTAGATCTAGTGGAATACGGTGTGATACTCTCCTTATGTTGTATAATTATATGTAGATCTAATTATTGTGCTCTTAATTCATGAGTTGTTATTGTGTATATATATATAGAAATTATATATGTATTATAGTGTATTTATTATAGTGTTTATTGTATCATAGGTCTATATACTATATATAGAGAATATATATGAGGTAGCCTTTCTTCTACATGCATTAATATATATGTTATAGTATATTGTATGGATATATGTATATATTGTTAAAATATATATGTATGTTTAATTGGGTAATTATATTATTTATAGTTGTTATGGGATTATTTATATATATTTATAGATGTATAATATAATATATTTATGTGTGTGTGTGTTGAGGCTATGTCCTATTATGTACATATTATTATAGAGGGGGTGTATTTATAGTTTATTTGGTAATTATATATATAGATATATATATATTTATTATGAGTTATATATATATATATATATATATATATATATATATATATATAGTTCTTTGGCGATAACAGGTTTAATGACATCCACTGTCATTAATAGTAGCGAGAGAACAACAACAGCCGCTGTAGCTTGAGGCGGCGGCATTAATGACAGCAGCCACTGTCATTAATAGCATCAGCAACGGCGGGAAAGAAGCAGCAGCGGCAACAGTTAGAGCGGTGACGGTTGCAAACCGTCACCAAAGCAGCAGCAACAGTGCAGGATTCCAACAGCAGCAGTGACAGCAGCTTCAGCGACAGGCAGAAACTGTCAATAAAAGCAGCGTATCAGAAATCAGTATTTTTAACACAGTTTTCAGCAACGGTTGGCAGATTTTAAATATGTTTATATACTTATATATATATATATATATATATATATATATATATGTATTAATATTAAGATAATATATTATTATTGCTAAATTCCTTATATGTATAATATTAGTATATATATATTATAAGGGTAATTATTATACCAAGGTATTTAGTATTACCTTGAGGAAACCAAGGTAAGTGAGGATACTCAAGATACGGGGTTCGGGTATCAAGATTGTGAATATTGTTGAGATACCAAGTTGGTTCAAAACTACGGTACCTATTGGATGTTGTAAATTATGAATCTATATTATTACGAATAATTTTTTTATATTATTATTGATGTTACCTTGGGAATTATGTATCCGGAGATACGGTATCATAATATTTAAGATATGGGTTTCTTGGCTTAGACTTTAGAATCTTGACCAAATATTTTGGTGTTAGGCTTGTGCAACCTAGAAATAGATAGTTGACAATGGTTTGACTATAGTTGACCATATTTGACCATAGTTGCTTTTGACTTAGAATTGACTTTTTGACCTAGAAGTTGACTAGTTTAACTTATTCTCTTTTCGGAATCTTGTATTGATGTTGTACTCCATATCTAGGTCTTCGAGGCACCGAGGCAGACATCTGTGAGACTATTCATTAGACTTCAGGCGAGTACATTCTCTGATACTTTCTCATTTATGATATCCTCTATGTTCATTGTATCTAGTGTAGATATCCATGTTCTCTTGGCACTATGGTTACACGGATTGGTATATCCGAATCTCGTCATGAGATGTTATTCCTTGGTATATGGTGTATATGGTGCAAGTATTGTTCATTGGTTATCTTGTACATGTACAGACACTGATTCTTGGGAAGACTAGCTATCTTCTTGGGGAATCCCATGCCATAGCATACCGTGGTTGGATCTATTATACCAGTCAAGGGTGGTGGAGTATTATTATAGATATATGATCAATATACCTATTGTTACATGTACTGATTACTGAATAGTATTGATCATACCCCGCACGTATGATTAGCCAGGCCGCATTGCATCTTGCCCAAGCCGATCATATGTTAAGCTATTACTCACACACTTAGTCATAAGTATTCATGTTCATTGGCATATTATTCATTATTATATTTATTCCGGTATTTCCTTATTGTATATTTATATCTCTTGTATCTATTGTGCATCTTGTTTATCCTCATCTATTTACTGTTACATAGTTTTTATTATTGCTTAGAACTGTTGTTAGAGATATACTCTGCTCCTTTCCTGACTGGATATATTTTTTCAGATGACACTGAGGAGTGGTACCCTACCTATTATGGACCCTACGATGTTATGGGTTTAGATTCTGATACCCTGGCTCAGGAGGGACTTATCCTAACTGAGGCAGTTGACCCGGGAGTTATAGCTTCGTAGTATTCTTTGTACTGGATTGGTCTCCAGCTTATTTATTATTTCTTTCAGACTCATTGATGTATTATTTTAGACTCATGAGTTGTATTGTGACTACTCTATTCTTTATCTAATTCGTATTCATTTCCATCTTAGTTCTGTGATTGAGTATATTATAATAATTGGTGGTTCATTATATTGTTAGATAGATTATCCAGATAGCATTCTACCGCCGATTCTGCGGCGTAGGCTGAGCGTTGTTTCCGACTTGTACCCTTACACCGGGTGCGGGTCGTGACACATTTTTAGTGGTGGCCCATGCATGTCAAGCATCACAAAGTATGTGATGTCATGGTAGTGCGACGATTTAGTTGTACTACTACGAGCCTGCGATAGGATATAGGATATAGGTTGAGATACTCAATCACATTTAAGAAAATTCTTTTGATTCAACTATTCTCCTTTGAAATTGATACTTGATCTCTTAATCTGTCCTTTCCTTAAATGTCTTACATCTTGTGCTATATTGATTATTCTTTCACTTTATCTCAAGATGCCGCCTAAGACTAGATCGCAGCAGGGGAGAGCAGTTTCTGAGAGGTCTGCGACATCCCGAGGGCCTGTACCAGTCACTTCTCCGGTGATTGGAGTGTCAGCTGCTTTCAGAGGTCCACCACCTACTCAGAGGACTGTGCCAGCTGTATCTGAGGTGCATCCACTTCCATCTCCTGTGGCAGCAGAGGCGTCACATATGTTTACACTGTTTCGTGAGATGATTGAGGCACAGAGGGCTCAGTTAGAGGTACATCAGAGGCAGACTGACGTTCTATGGCAGGGTATCGAGAGTGCTCATCAACTTGCTTGTGCCGTAGACGAGAGAGGACTTCCATTCCAGCAGCAAGATGTTTCTCAGGTTGCTCAGCTTCGGCCAGGCAACATTCAGGACTTCTAGAAACTGGAGCCTATGGTTTTCAAGGGGACGGAGGGCATCGTCTATGCTGATGATTGGCTCGAGGACATTGAGCGTCTTATGAGGGTGTCCCGTATTTCTGAGGATCTGAAGGTTGAGGTGGTAGGAATTCAACTGTTCGACGTCGCTCGTACTTGCTTCAGTAATGAGCTGGTTTTGGTTGAGGCAGGACAGTCTTGAGAGGTATTCAAGGACCTCTTCAAGAGAAAGTTTTTCACCCGGGCAGACAGGCTAGACTTGGGGAGGCAGTTTGAGAGTCTCATTTAGGAAAGCATGTATGTGGAGGAGTACGCTGCGGAGTTTGGCAGGTTGAGCCAATTTGTAGAGTATCTGGTGAGAGAGCCAGAGGTTCGAGCTATTCGTTTCCGTGAGGGTCTAAACTGGAAAGTAAAAATTCTCATTCCATCTTTTTATGAGACATACTCGGAGATACTTGCGGAGGCACGTAAGGTTGAGCGAGAGGATTTGAAGACCAAGAGAGACCGTGATTCTTTTCTGGGGGCCAACGGCAGTGCAGTATCTGCCAAACTTCCTCATTTCCAGTTCAGATCTTTCCAACAACCACAACAGAACTAGACTTCAGCTAGGGCATCTTTTCACCAGGTACCTCAACAGCAGAGACAGTCACAGCATGCTCTATGCCACTACTGCAAGAAGCCCGGCCATATTTGGAAAGTTTGTAGGAGGAGGTTAGGAGTTTGTTTGTATTATGGTACTGAAGGGCATCAATCGAGGGAGTATCCTCGTCGTGCAGTTCAGGGAGCAGGTTCAGCTCCGAGGGTATAGACGAGACCACCTGCAGCACAGCCGAGGGGACCTCTTTCGACACAGCAGCAGCGTTTTGTCCAGCATCAGCAGCAGGGAGGTGCTCGGTAGGGACGAGCGTTTGCTATGACCGTCGAGGAGGATGAACCCACCGGAGATGTCATTACAGGTTCTATTCTTCTTGATTCTATTTCAGCTTTAGCTTTGTTTGATAGTGGTTCTTCCTATAGTTTTGAATCTGTTTCTTTTACTGTGAAGCATGATTTGGTAGCTGAGACTTTGCCTAGGACTTGCAAGATCATGACCGGGGGAGGCATTATCCTGGTTAATGATATTTGCAAGGATCAGAGAGTTACTCTGGGAGGCTGGGAGTTGAGTGTGTGTCTACTTGTAATGCCACTTTCGAGCTACGATATTATACTCGGGATGGATTGGTTGAGTAGGCACCGTGCTAGCATAGATTGTAGAGGAGGTAGAGTTTTGTTTGGTCCGCCAGGAGAGCCAGAGTTCGAGTTTGCTAGAGGAGCTGCAGAGCAGGGAGAAGGCATTATTTTTGGAGCTATGGTGGAAGACAAGGAGTTGCCGCATCTGTTGATAGCAGAGTTCTTGGATGTGTTTCTTGAAGAATTGCCAGGGTTGTCCCCAGATCGAGATGTTAAATTTTTTATAGACTTGGTGCCAGGTGCAGAACCAATTTCGCAGCATGTTTATAGAGTAAATAATAGCGAGGGCCGAGCTAAAGAAGCAGGTGGACGAATGACAGGATAAGGGGTTTATCAGATCGAGTTCTTTACCATGGGAAACCCTGGTATTGTTTGTACCAAAGAAGGATGGATCGGTGCGCATGTGCATTGATTACAGAGCTTTGAATAATCTCACTATCAAGAATAAGTATCATTTGCCACGGATTAATGATCTGTTTGATCAGTTGAGTGGAGCCAAGGTTTTTTCTATGATAGATTTGAGATCAGGCTACCATCAGGTGAAGGTGAAGCTGGAGGACATACCGAAGACTGCTTTTAGGACTCGGTATGGTCAGTACGAGTTTATGGTAATACCGTTTGGTTTGACTAATGCACCGGCGATATTTATGAACTTGATGAACAAGGTATTCCACTAGTACCTTGACAAGTTCGTGGTGGTGTTCATCAACGACATACTCATATACTCGAGGACACCGGAGGAGCATGAGGAGCATTTAAGGATTGTGTTAGATGTGCTGAGGAAGGAGAAGCTGTATGGGAAGTTTTCCAAGTGTGATTTTTTCCTGGACAAGGTGGAGTTCTTAGGGCATGTTGTGACTGGTGATGGTATTTTAGTGGATCCGAAGAAAATTGCAGCAGTGGAATCTTGGAAGACACCTAATTCGGTAGCAGAGATCAGGAGTTTCTTGGGATTGGCAGGCTACTACAGGAAGTTTGTACAAGATTTTTCGAGGATTGCCGAGCCGATGACCAAACTCACAAGGAAGGATGTGGAGTTTGTTTGGACGGAGGATTGCCAGGTTGCTTTTGAGGAGTTGAATAAGAGGTTGACGTCTGCTCCTTTTTTGACGTTGCCATCAAGGTCCGGAGGTTTCACTATTTATAGTGATGCATCGGGGAAAGGGTTGGGTTTTGTTCTTCAGCAGCATGGGAAAGTGATTGCCTATGCATCCAGGCAATTGCGTCATCATGAAAACAACTATCCAACCCATAATTTGGAGTTGGCAGCCGTCATATTCGTTCTGAAATTATGGAAACATTATTTGTACGGAGAGCGTGTGGAGATCTTCACAGACCACAAAAGCTTGAAGTACGTTTTCACGCAGAAGGAGTTGAACAAGAGGCATCATCAGTGGTTGGAACTGATGAAGGATTTTGATATCTCTTTGCTATATCATCCTGGAAAAGCTAATATAGTTATCGATGCTTTGAGCAGGTATCCGGTAGCTATGTTTTTGATGCAGGATCGATATTTGTTGGAGGACTTGGAGAGCTTGGGCATTGAGGTAATTATTCCTGGTTATGCTGATGTGGGGATTGCAGATACATTCAGATTTGATGGATATGGTCAAGGCAGTAAAATATGAGGATGTATCTCTGAGGAGTATCAGAGCTCAAGTGAGAGCAGGATTGGAGAATGATTTCACTATTGTTGATGCTGGATCTTTGAGGCATGGAGTTAGATTGTGTGTGCCTAGTGGGGAGCTGCGTGAGGAGGTATTGCAGGAAGTGCATCGCTCTCAGTATTCCATACATCCAGGTGCTAACAAGATGTATCGGGATATGCGAGAGATTGTGTGGTGGTATGGCATGAAGAGGAAAGTGGCACAGTTTGTATCCAGATGCTTAGTGTGCCAGCAGGTAAAAGCCAAGAGGCAGAGGCCAGGAGGTTTACTTCAGCCATTACCCATTCCATAGTGGAAGTGGAAATACATTACTATGGATTTTGTGTCCGGACTTCCACGATCTCCAGGAGGGAAAGATTTGATTTGGGTCATCGTTGATAGGTTGACCAAGTTGGCCCACTTCTTGCCTTTCAAAGTGGGTTTGTCTACGGAAAAGCTGGCAAAGATGTATGTGAGGCAGATCGTTAGGATACATGGAGTTCCCGTCAACATAGTCTCGGATCAGGATAGTCGTTTCACTTCTCATTTCTGGAGGAGTTTGCAGGAGAGTTTGGGCACTCAGCTTAAATTCAGTACTGCATATCATCCCCAGACAAATGGGCAGTCAGAGAGGACTATTCAGACTCTCGAGGATATATTGCGCACTTGTGTACTAGATTTCGGGGGTTCTTGGGAGGACCATCTCCATTTGGTAGAGTTTGCTTACAACAACAGTTACCAGGCCAGTATAGAGATGTCGCCTTTAAAAGCTCTGTACGGTCGGAGATATCGTACTCCCTTGTCTTGGGACAATGTTGGAGAGAGAGTTTTGCTTGGGCCAGAGATGGTTGTGGATGCAGCAGAGAAGGTTTAGTTGATCAGAGACAGACTTCGATTGGCGCAGGACA
This sequence comes from Iris macrosiphon, assembly GCA_036927795.1. NCBI lineage: Eukaryota > Viridiplantae > Streptophyta > Magnoliopsida > Asparagales > Iridaceae > Iris > Iris macrosiphon. The sequence continues at coordinate 17,014,105 of JAYESA010000017.1, read as the reverse complement.
GACAGCGGCATTAGGCCGATAGCCATCGGAGACCTTTGGAGTTCGTGGTATAGTTTAGATTTTTGTTTTGTGTTTGTTCTTGGTTGTTTGTTATAGATTAAGTTCTTAAGGTGGTATTTTTTTCTAGGTGGGTGGTTTGGTGTTTCTGAGAATTTCTATGACACAAGGCACAATTCACTTCGGTGGAGGCGGAAAGCTTAGTCCGCGATTCATCGGACCTTTCACTATTCTAGAGAGGGTCGGTGTAGTTGCTTATAGACTAGACTTGCCACCTGCATTGGAGGGAGTGCACAACGTGTTTTACGTGTCGCAATTGAGATGATACGTGGCAGATCCTATTCATGTATTAGATCACTCGGAGATAGAGGTGGGCCCTACTCTTAGCTATCTAGAGTAGCCAGTTGAGATTCTGGATCGGAGAGAGAAGGTGCTGAGGAACCAGACTATTTCCTTGGTGCGCGTCGCATGGAGGCATCACTCTCCAGGGGAGTCTACCTGGGAGAGAGAGGATGAAATGCGAGAGCGTTATCCATATTTGTTTGTGCCGTGAGGTATGTTATTTCCTAGTTATGTTTTGTTCATTATTATGTTCTTTCATAGTTAGTTATGATTCTTTAGTTATGTTCTGTTATTTTTTGGGAGTAGTTTTTATCTTTGAATTTCGAGGACAAAATTATTTTAAGGAGGGTAGACTTGTCACTACCATATTTTCTAAGAAAATATATTTTAGTAATTTTCTATTTAGTTAATTATTGTTCTTGATAAATAATTATTTATTGTTTTATTTAATTATTGTTAGATGTTAATTAATTTTTTTGGACTTATATTATTGGACTTAACTAGTTTAGTTTGGACCCATGGACCAACATGAATTAATTAGTTAAACTTAGCCCATTTAGAAAGCCCATTGTTAAGAAGATGGATTAAATTAATTAAATCATTAGATTAGAAGCTTCCTTCCTTAATTATTTCTTTATGAGAGGCCCCAAGGGGTATATTGGACATTACATGATTACTTGAGGGAGGGAAAATAGGGGCTGGCCTATTTAATTAGAGGAGAAAATTTTTCTCTCCTCTTTTCATTCCAAATATAGATCTAGAATTTCCCACTACCAATTTCCTTCATTCCCACTTTATTTTTCTACCAAATTTTATTCCAATTACTTCCCAAATCACCATTAGATACTTGAGAAGCAAGGATCTAGAAGGAGGAAGCAACGATCTACAAAGAGGAGCACAGATCTACAAGTTGGAGGCAATTTTATCTCAATTGGAGGTTTCATTGGGAATCCATCTCCCAATAGGTAAAATTCAGTTTTTCCCTTAAAATAGCTTCTAAAATCTAAGATTTAACCATGAAAAATCAATCCATATGCATAGGATACCTATAGGATTTGGTTTTGTGTTCATATGAGGCATATTGAGAAAGCTATGGTACTTTTTGTGTCAATTTTGGGAGAATTCCGAGATTGACATTTGTTGTATATGTCAATTGATCCTATAGATCAATTTGGCATGTATTTATGTCTTTATGGCTAGTTTCGTGTCCACAATTGGGTACGTGCAGGTCGTATCCTAACAATTTGGTGATACGTATTATTTTGGGGGTTTTTCCTCCGACATGGGACTTTGTACATGTCGTATTTTGACACGGACACATAGATCTATATTTGATACTTCGTATTGTTCATAAATATTATATGTGACTTATTTGTGTCCTTCGGGGTGTAATTGGATGTGTGGTGGACTCGTGTCACATGCGTATCCTAGATCTAGTGGGATACGGTGTGATACTCTCCATATGTTGTGTAATTATATGTAGATCTAATTTTTGTGCTCTTAATTCATGAGTTGTTATTGTGTATATATATATTGATATTATATATGTATTATAGTGTATTTATTATAGTGTTTATTGTATCATAGATCTATTTATTTTCTATAGAGAATATATATGAGGTAGCCTTTCATCTACATGCATTAATATATATATGTAATAGTATATTGTATGGATATATATGTATATGTTGTTAAAATATATATGTATGTTTAATTGGGTAATTATTATATTTATAGTTGTTATGGGATTATTTATATATATGTATAGATGTATAATATAATGTATTTATGTGTGTGTGCGTTGAGGCTATGTCCTATTATGTACTTATTATTATAGAGGGGGTGTATTTATAGTTTATTTGGTAATTATATATATATATATATATATATATATATATATATATATATATATATATATATATATATATATATATATATATATATATATATATATTATGAGTTATATATATATATATATGTTATATATATATTTTATAGGTCTTTGGCGACAACAGGTTTAATGACAGCCATTGTCATTAATAGCAGCAGGAGAACAGCAGTAGCCGCTGTAGCTTGAGGAGGCGGCATTAATGACAGCAGCCGCTGTCATTAATAGCAGAAGTAGCGGCGGGAAAGAAGCAGCAGCGGCGACAGTTGGAGCGGTGACGTTTGCAAACCGTCACTAAAGCAGCAGCAGCAACAGTGCAGGATTCCAACAGCAGCAGTGACAGCATCTTCAGCGACAGGTAAAAACTGTCACTAAAAGCAGCGTATCAGAAATCAGTATTTTCAACACTTTTTTCAGCGACGGTTGGCAGATTATATATATATATATATATATATATATATATATATATGTTTAAATACTTATATATGTATATATATATATATGTATTAATATTGAGATGATATATTATTATTGCTAAATTCCTTATATGTATAATATTAGTATATATATATTATAAGGGTAATTATTATACCAAGGTATTGAGTATTACCTTGAGGAAACCAAGGTAAGTGGGGGTACTCAAGGTATGCGATTCGGGTATCAAGATTGTGATTATTGTTGAGATACTAAGTTGGTTTAAAACCACGGTACCTATTGGATGTTGTAAATTATGAATCTATATTATTATGAATAATTGTTTGACATTATTATTGATGTTACCTTGGGAATTACGTATCCGGAGATACGGTATCCTAATATTTAAGATGTGGGTTTCTTGGCTTAGACTTTAGTATTTTGACCAAATTATTTGGTGTTAGGCTTGTGCAACCTAGAAATAGATAGTTGACCTTGGTTTGACTATAGTTGACCATAGTTGACCTAAGAGTTGACCATAGTTGACTTTTGACTTAGAATTGGCTTTTTGACCTAGAAGATGACTACTTTAACTTATTCTCTTTTCGGAACCTTGTATTGATGTTGTATTCCATATTTAGGTCTTCGAGGCACTGAGTCAGACATCTGTGAGACTATTCATTGGACTTCAGACGAGTACATTCTCTGATAATTTCTCATTTATGATATCCTCTATGTTCATTGTATCTAGTGTAGATGTCCATGTTCTCTCGACACTATGGTTACACGGATTGGTATATCCGGATCTCGTCATGAGATATTATTCCTTAGTATATAGTGTATATGGTGCAAGTATTGTTCATTGGTTATCTTGTACATGTACAGACACTGGTTCTCGGGAAGACTAGCTATCTTCTTGGGGAATCCCGTGCCATAGCATACCGTGGTTGGATCTATTATACCAGTCGAGGGTGAGGGAGTATTAATATAGATATATGATCAATATCCCTATTGTATCAAGTACTAATTACTGAATATTGTTGATCATACGCCGCACGTATGATTAGCCAGGCCGTATTGCATCTTGCCTAAGCCGATCACATGTTAAGCTATTACTCACAAACTTAGTCATTAGTATTCTTGTTCATTGGCATATTATTCATTATTGTATTTATTCTAGTATTTCCTTATTATATATATATCTCTTGTATCTATTGTGCATCTTGTTTATCCACATCTATTTACTGTTACATAGATTTTATCATCGATTAGAACTGCTGTTAGAGATGTACTCTGCTTCTTTCCTGACTAGATATATTTTTCCAGATGACACTGAGGAGTGGTACCCTACCTATTATGGACCCCAGGATGTTGTGGGTTTAGATTCTGAGACCCTGGCTCAGGAGGGACTTATCCCAACTAACATAGTTGACCCAGGAGTTGTAGCTTCGTACTATTCTTTGTACTGGATTTGTCTCCAGCTTATTTGTTATTTCTTTCAGACTCATTGATGTATTATTTTAGACTCATGAGTTGTATTGTGACTACTCTATTCTTTATCTGATTCGTGTTCATTTCCATCTTAGTTCTGTGATTGAGTATATTATCATTATTGGTGGTTCATTATATTGTTAGATAGATTATTCAGACAGCGTTCTACCGCCAATTCTGTGACGTAGGCTGGACGTTGTTTCCGACTTGTACCCTTACACCGGGTGCGGGTCATGACACCTATGCCATGAGAGAATTCCTAATGATCAATTGCATGAATTAGAGTCTAAATTATAGTAAAAATCAAAATTTTACCTATTAGGAGATGAATTCCTAATGATTAGCTCAAATGGACAAAAATATGACACAAGCTCCTAGCCAACTCCTTCTTCTCCAAGTACTCCTTGCAATCCAAGCTCCAATGATCCTTAGATAATATAATTTAAAGGGAATGAGAGTGAATTTAGAGGAATTTGATGGAGGGATGAGTCAATTGGGGAAGAATACAATTAGGATCTATAATTGGAATGATAAATGAAGAGGAGAGAGAGAGAAAATACACTCCTATAGTGACCGTCCTACTTTCCTTTCTCCCCTACAATTACACAATGTCTAATATACCCCTACTGGTTAGTTATGAGGAATTAATTAGGAGGGATATATTAGAAAGTATCTAATTCTAATAAAAATTAACCTAATCTCCTTAATTAGCTAAAAGGAATGAGCCTAATGGGCCTAATCCAATGTTGGGCTCAATATGTCATGACAAGTTCTAATGGGTCCACTAATGTCAAGTCCAAATAAATAGGCTATCCAACTAACCATAAATAAATAGCAAAATACATAATAAATAATTAGTAGCACAATATATAAATATTTAATTATTAAATATAATAAATGATAAATGATAAAAATTGTCGACCCCCTCGACCAATTTAGGGTTTAATTTGAATTAAACCAAGAGACTAGGATTTATTTAAATTTAATTAGAATGTATGTGCGACAATTATAGGTACTCCTCCGACCATTGTGTAACCTTAGATACTCGTCCTTTCGTTACCTCATAGCTACACGATATTCGAGTAAAAAGAACGTCAAGTGCAATGCATTTAACCTATTTAAATTGAGGCTAATTTCAACTCAAGCAGAACTTAACCAAGCCCACATACACTCTTCCTTTGGACCAGCCCCACCCCAACAAAGTTGGACAGGCCAGCCCCTATGCCAGCCCATCAATTCTCTATATAAATATGCATGCTCCTTATATTTGTAACCTCCGATTCCCAAATTTCCGAAATAATTAGATTTTTAATTTATTTTAAATATCAAGTTTATAAAATATTTTCTCCTTGAAAATTTTTATTAGATTTTGAACAATGTTTGATTTTAGAAGGTGATTTAAAATCTTTAATAGAAAAAAAAAATCATTTTTCCTAAATGTCGATTTCTTATAAATTAAATAGATAAATAATGATATATATATAATACTCTCGCTTCGAATATTTATTGGCTTGAAATCATAAAATTATTTGTTTAATAAAATTATTGAAGGACTAGTTGTTTTCATAATAAATTTTCATATCCATTTTGGATTAGTAAATAAATAAATTACATAATTTCTAGGGTTTTGAAATATGGGTTTAATTAGTAGCCAATTTGGAATCAGTTAGCCTTGGAAGCCTCTTAAAATATTTTTCTTAAATTATAATCTTTCTTTTAAAATTTACAAGTTGCCATCCCCCATTCACACCCTCATTTTTTTTCCACATGAAAAACTCATTTTTATATAATCTGGGCCATTCATTATTGGGCCAATCCTCACCCTTTATCCCACACCCTCTCTCCCTATTTAAAGTCTCTCACCCACACCATTCCCAAGAAACCCTAGCTAGCCCTCACAAATTCCCACCAAGCCAACAAGCCATCACCATTGATTTGTGTGCTCGTGTCCGTGTGTCCAGCATTACCGTGTCAGCCGTGTTGGCCTCGGGTACGACTCCGGGTATCCCACCGTATTCATTCATTTCCTGTGTCCAGATTTACAACATTACAACCAGATTTTTGTGTCCGACACACCCGGACACATCCACCCACACCACAGTACATTCAAACCCCGTGTCCAATACCCGGACACGACCACAGTACACCCAACCATCGTGTCCAGCCTCGGACAAGATCCACCCCGACACAGAACCCAAAACCCTAACCTAGATCAGATCCGCCGCCGGCGACTGGGATCTCCTCCTCGGCGTCGAGCACCTGTGGCCGACGAGACGAGCAGATCCGCCGCCGCTCTCGAGTTCCACCGCCGCCGCCTCGGATCCGTCGACCACCACCGAGTTCGACAGCCGCCGTCGCCTGGAACCGAGCACCCGCCGCCTGGAACCGAGAACACCCGCCGCTCTCGATCTTTGACCGCCGCCGCTCTCGGGTTTCCACCGCCGCCTCGAGCAGATCCGCCACAACTGAGATCCGGCGAGGCTCCTCCGTCGACGACGAAACCCATCGTGAGCCCCTTCTCTCCTTCCTCTTTCCTTTCTTAAATCCTGTAGTTGTGTTGATTTAATGTATATGTAATAGTTAATTAATTTATAATTAGTTTAGTTAATTTATAATTAGTTTAGTAATTAATGTAATTAATTTAGTAAATAAATATAATTAGTTTAGTAATTTCATGTAAATAGTTTAGTAATTTCATGTAATTAGTTTAGTAAATAAAATATAATTAGTTTTATTGTTTATTGTGTATAAAATTAGCTATGTATATATATAAGGATTTTTGATTATGTGAAATATAATAATTTTTGGGGTTTTTTATAATTTATTAAAAAAATATATAGTTTCAATAATAAAATTAGTTCAAAATTTGTTATTTGGATCGGTGACCGATTTTTTACTATAAATGAAAATATATGATGGCTTTTACATAAATTCTAAATTTGTATAAATACACTTTTAAATTGTAATTATTGCTTAAATAGATTCAAATGATTTTCATTAACTAAGGTTGTTACCTTAATAACGAACAATGACCATTTCTCTTATTAGCCTGGTATCCTTATCTCGGTTTCGTGCCGAACTCCGATCTTGAACTTCTTTATGTAGTTTCTAGCTATTTGGACTACTCCGGACTCATTGGAACTAACTGCTACTTCATTTGGGATCACCTTGAGAAGTGTGGCATTATGTACATTCTCTGATTAGTTATATATATATATAAATATTTGATTGATATATATATACAAATATGCATTTTGGTGTATAAAAAATATATTTATATACATCTATTTAGTGTATATATTTATATACATCTATTTAGTGTATATACACATATACGTATTTTGTACAATTACTAATAGACACTTATATATATATTATGTATTTTTTTTTGTATATACTCTGAGTGTAAATGTGTACTATATACGTATCCCTACTAGATGACCCTAGTTGACTAGAGCCATGCCTGGCATAGCCCTGAGGCCAATGTATTTTTATTGTGTGTTAGTGTAGCATCTGATGCAAGTGATATTATTATATGTTTATAGGACTGTCGGATTCTCCAGACGATACTCTGGGACAGGACATTGGTATTGACAGCTAAGGACCCAAGGCGAGTACATTCTCTGATTAGTTTCTAATTTATGATATCTCCTATATTCACTGTATCTAGTGTAGATATACATGCTCTTGACACGTTGGTTACACGGATTGGTATACACGGATCTCGTCATGAGATGTTATTCCTTATTCATGGTGTAGCTTGTACAAGACTTGTTTCCTTGTTATCTTGTGCATGTACAGACACTGATTCCCGGGGAGACTTGCTACCTCCCTAGGAAATCCCGTGCCATAGCGTACCATGATTGGATCTACTATACCAGTCGGGGGAGGGGAGTATTTTAGTATAGATATGTGATCATACCCAACTCTACATGCATCATAGCTCACCCCACATCTCACGTCGGGTGCGGCCTGACCATTTACATGCTTCATAGCTGTTACGTGTGATTAGCCTGACCTCTATATGCATCATAGCTAACCAACGGTTAGCCTGACCTTACATGAATCATAGCTAATCACATGTAACCAGCCTGATCAAGTTCCCAAGCCGATCACATGTTAAAGCTAGTAATCACGCACTTAGTCATAGGATTCTTGCTCATGGACATATTATTTCTTCTCCTGCATTTACTTACAGTATTTCCAGTATTTCTTTTATTTCTCGTACCTTTATATGCTTCTCGTATATTTCCATCTAGAACTGCTACATAGTTTATATCATTAATATAGAACTGCTATTTAGAGATGTACTTTGCTCCTTCCTGACTGGAAAATATTTTTCCAGACTGTGACCTTAGTAGACTGGTTTCTGACACACTTGAGGATTGGAAGTTAATGATTGCAGGTATAATTATTTTGTCGTTAGACTCGTCTTGTATTTCTTGCTTGCCTTGATATCTTATCGTGCTTTAGTTTATGTGATTGAGTATTTCTAGCATTATTTTATGATATCCACGTCTCCTTATGGAGTTGGGTATTCACGTGAGTTTGATTAGATAGTTACATGACCTAGACAGCGTTCTACCGCCGATGCTGCGGCGTAGGCTGGACGTACCCACGCACTCGTGCCCCTAAACCGGGTGCGGGTCGTGACACGTTTTTAGTGGTGGCCCATACAGGTCAGACTTCGCAAGTTGTACGATGTCGTTGTAGTGCGACGTCTTAGTTGTACTACTGTGTGCCTGCTATAGAATATAGGACATAGGATACTAGGATGAGAGAGGATACTCAATCACAATAATTTTTGAGAGATTCCTGGGACGACCCCTTGAGAATCTTATTATAATTTACAATTTAAATCTTTCCTTGTTTCCGTCCGCTCTCGCTTGTTGTTATTGAACTTGATTCTTGTTGATCAGTTATTAAATTAAAATCTTGGTATCATTGTTGAGTTTGATTCTTGTTGACCAGTTGTTAAATTTAATTCTTGGTATCGTTGTTGAGTTAATTTCATATCGAGATAAATTTTACGGGCTAAAATTTACGGTATCATCTGATGACATATGTTGATGAGGACAGTGAGAAAGGTAAAACGTCTACTTTGGTTATGGACCCTAGAGTCTATCGCAGCAATATTAGCTGTCGTGACGAGAACGTAGGAACCTAACTTGGATGTACATACTATAGTTATGAAACTTAGAGTCTCACGCAGCCATACCGGTTGGCGTGGCAAAGATTCTAGATGACATGATTATAGAGTTGCATACCTTAGTTGCGGAACCTATCGTTTATCGCATCTATGCTTACTGGCGCGGCGAGGATTCTGAGTATCATGATTTCAGACAGACGTGTATGATTATCAGGTTGTATCTTAAATTGGTTCTTAAAGTATCATCTTAAGACTTATCTATTTCTGTTATTCCAGGACTTTGTTCCATCGCTTCTTTTCTTTACTAGCAGTAAAGATACCTTCAGTCCTTAACCCAGTTCTTTTGAGCCTTATTTCTTTAAGGATCCTTGTTAGTGTGATAATTAGTGACTTACAATTTTGGTTGTGTCTTGTATTAGTTTGACTGAGTGTGACTTGTGAGTTTATAAGTATTTCTTAGTTGGACATGTGAGCAGTAGGCTTTAATCTAGAGATACCCATAGCATAGTACCTTGTAGCAATAGTTCTATGATAGGTGTTATTATAGTTAATATTGGTACTATAGGTAGAAGAAGGAGTAAGAGTATCAATGATGGTTCCAAGAGTTAGTATCAGAGTCAGCATACCCGTCCTGGATAATCATGATTTTGTAATTAAGTGATCTATGTGAACAATTAGGTATCAAGGAATTGTGTTAAGAATTAATGGGGCATAACGTTCAATCGGATGATTGATATCGGGCATGTTAAAGGTAAAGAAAATTATATGCATGAGGAGTTATAATGAGGTGTCATGAGTAGAGAAATATCGGAATCGGTAATGAAGATGGTGAAGCGTATCACAGATTAGTGTAACAGGCTATGAAAGGTTAAAGGGAAATACATATACATCAATTGAGATGAGGAACCATACACATACCCATGAGAGTAAAGAAACATGAGTATAATAGAGGATTCAGGTGATCATGAGTTCTAATGAGCTTGATGAGATAATCCATTAATGCAACTAGTGATATAATACCAAGAGTGCTAATGGTTCTATATCGAGGATTAGTCGAGAACGACGCTCAAAACAGTAAGCACTCTGCGTGATGATAATCGGATGATATACCAGTTGACATAAATTAAAATCATGAAAGAAATTACAGGTGATGATAACTTTGATCATTGGAGGTAATAGTGTAAGTGATTCGGGCAGTACAAATTTAGTACACAGTTGTAGACAATAGAGGTATTGAGTGCACCTCGAGTATTAGAGACTACGAGCACTTATATGTAAATTGGTGGATTTATAAATTAAAAAATGGAAATAAAATTTTATTTTAAGAATTATTAAGGAGTTGAGATTATGTCATTAAAATTTTTGAGGATTTCAAATATTGATTCAATAAAAATGGTCAAGGCTACAAAGATTTTAGAAGTGACTAAAATTCTATTTCGATGTTGAGTATCTGACTTTGAGGAGGCATATGCAGTTATTTTTAAGTTGATCGAGAAGTTAAACCTTGATGATTATTTTTGAGGATTAAATTTATGGTAGATGAGAAATATGAATATTAATATATGAGTAGATGATATACACGTGTAAGGATCTGTTGACTTGAGCATGATTGAGATGGCACCGCAGACTGACTTGGGTGTCCATCTAAAATTGTATTGGAAAGAGCAGTAATTAGTATGGTGTTGCACTTGACGTATATTTGAGTGATAAGAACGACTAGTATGAACAATTGTAGTAGGAACGGGAACTGACAGAGGGTATGGTACTAAAGAGATAGAGGTATCAACTTGGATGCATTATTGAATCATGGTTATATTCTTGGCATCAGATTTTGGCATTAATAGACAGGTGTGTGCAATACAGATATATTCATGGATCTTGTGGATTAATGATTAGTTGAGATGGGTACCAGTGTACAGGAATAGGAATTAGTTAGTGAATGTGCTAGAGTTAAGTGTTTGTTAGGGATAGTAGATACTACAAGTAATATGTTAGCAGGTTCTTCCTTTCCCTCCTAATGTTCCTTTTTTCGTCCTTCGATTGATTGATTTTCCTAGTACTGTAGTTGTCTGCATGATTTTCTTGTTAGAATAACTAGTAGTACACCCTTAACAGAGACTGAAATACCATGACAAAAGGTACATGACCTATATTTTCTTAAATTACATGGCTGTAGGTAGAATTTTCTTAAACCATGATCATTAGGGTTTTGACCATAGCGAAGATCTATGACAAGGTTATGACCGACAAAAAGAGACAAGAGGATTAAATTTGTGGATGAGCATTAATTTAAATAAAGAATTTAGGGGTTGTTATAACAGAGTTGATGGATCATTGATTTTACGAAAATCGAGGTATGATTGAAATTCGAGGATAAACATTAACTTAAATAGAGAGTTAAAAAATTCACAGGGCAAAATTAAGGATTTATTAATTTTAGGAAGGTCTTGATATGATTGGTTATTAAAAATTTGAGAAAATTTAGGGAATTATCATTATATCTATTTGATTACAAGATAGAAATTTGAAATTTTATATTATGAATGTTGCATTGAAGTTCTGAAAGTATCGCATCGTTGAGTATTTGAGGAAAAAGAAAATCAGGAAAATAAAAATCGTTAATGGAATAGTGTCTAATTCAATTCTCGGGAGGAGAATTTAGATTTGAATAAGCATCAATTGAAATTAAGTTAGAGGAGTAAGATGATTGATGGATTAGTGGTTAAAATTTAAATTTTGGGACACGATTTTATAAATATGCATTGATTGTATTTCAATTGGAGGATTGGATATTAAAATCCTTGAGTATTTAGATACAAACTTAAATTTTTGGAGGAGATTATGACAAAGGGGATTTGATTTTTAAACTTGAAGATTTCAGGAATATGATGTTATAAAATTTTGAAAGGTTGTGAAATAGCAATATGGAATTACTTCATGATTATTTGGTTTGAAATTTAAATTTGATAGAAATAATATGATAAGTAAAGACAATTATTGAGAACCTTAAATTTCGAGGACAAAATTTTTCTAAGGTGGGTAGACTTGTAACCTCCGATTCCCAAATTTTCGAAATAATTAGATTTTTAATTTATTTTAAATATCAAGTTTATAAAATATTTTCTCCTTGAAAATTTTTATTAGATTTTGAACAATGTTTGATTTTAGAAGGTGATTTAAAATCTTTAATAGAAAAAAAATTATTTTTCCTAAATGTCGATTTCTTATAAATTAAATAGATAAATAATAATATATATATAATACTCTCGCTTCGAATATTTATTGGCTTCAAATCATAAAATTATTTGTTTGATAAAATTATTGAAGGACTAGTTGTTTTCATAATAAATTTTCATATCCATTTTGGATTAGTAAATAAATAAATTACATAATTTCTAGGGTTTTGAAATATGGGTTTAATTAGTAGCTAATTTGGAATCTGTTAGCCTTGGAAGCCTCTTAATTTTTTTTTCTTAAATTATAATCTTTCTTTTAAAATTTACAAGTTGCCATCCCCCATTCACACCCTCATTTTTTTTCCACATGAAAAACTCATTTTTATATAATCTGGGCCATTCATTATTAGGCCAATCCTCACCCTTTATCCCACACCCTCTCTCCCTATTTAAAGTCTCTCACCCACACCATTCCCAAGAAACCCTAGCTAGCCCTCACAAATTCTCACCAAGCCAACAAGCCATCACCATTGATTTGTGTGCTCGTGTCCGTGTGTCCAGCATTACCGTGTCAGCCGTGTTGGCCTCGGGTCCGACTCCGGGTGTCCCACCGTATCCATTCATTTCCTGTGTCCAGATTTACAATATTACAACCAAATTTTCATGTCCGACACACCCGGACAAATCCACCCACACCACAGTACATTCAAACCCCGTGTCCAACACCCGGACACGACCACAGTACACCCAACCATCGCATCCAGCCTCGGACAAGATCCACCCAGACACAGAACCCAAAACCCTAACCTAGATCAGATCCGCCGTCGGCGACTGGGATCTCCTCCTCGGCGTCGAGCACCTGTGGCCGACGAGACGAGCAGATCCGCCGCCGCCCTCGAGTTCCACCGCCGCCGCCTCGGATCCGTCGACCACCGCCGAGTTCGATAGCCGCCGCCGCCTGGAACCGAGCACCCGCCGCCTGGAACCGAGCACCAGCCGCCTGGAACCGAGCACCCGCCGCCTGGAACCGAGAACACCCGCCGCTCTCGAGCTTTGACCGCCGCCGCTCTCGGGTTTCCACCGCCGCCTCGAGCAGATCCGCCACAGCTGAGATCCGGCGAGGCTCCTCCGTCGACGACGAAACCCATCGTGAGCCCCTTCTCTCCTTCCTCTTTCCTTTCTTAAAACCTGTAGTTGTGTTGATTTAATGTATATGTAATAGTTAATTAATTTATAATTAGTTTAGTTAATTTATAATTAGTTTAGTAATTAATGTAATTAATTTAGTAAATAAATATAATTAGTTTAGTAATTTCATGTAAATAGTTTAGTAATTTCATGTAATTAGTTTAGTAAATAAAATATAATTAGTTTTATTGTTTATAGTGTATAAAATTAGCTATGTATATATATAAGGATTTTTGATTATGTGAAATATAATAATTTTTGGGGTTTTTTATAATTTATTAAAAAAATATATAGTTTCAATAATAAAATTAGTTCAAAATTTGTTATTTGGATCGGTGACCGATTTTTTACTATAAATGAAAATATATGATGGCTTTTACATAAATTCTAAATTTGTATAAATACACTTTTAAATTGTAATTATTGCTTAAATAGATTCAAATGATTTTCAATAACTAAGGTTGTTACCTTAATAACGAACAACGACCCTTTCTCTTATTAGCCAGGTATCCTTATCTCGGTTTCGTGCCGAACTCCGATCTTGAACTTCTTTATGTAGTTTCTAGCTATTTAGACTGCTCCGGACTCATTGGAACTAACTGCTACTTCATTTGGGATCACCTTGAGAAGTGTGGCATTATGTACATTCTCTGATTAGTTATATATATATATATATAAATATTTGATTGATATATATATATATAAAAATATGCATTTTGGTGTATAAAAAATATATTTATATACATCTATTTAGTGTATATATTTATATACATCTATTTAGTGTATATACACATATACCTATTTTGTACAATTACTAATAGACACTTATATATATATTATGTATGTTTTTTTTGTATATACTCTGAGTGTAAATATGTACTATATACGTATCCCTACTAGATGACCCTAGTTGACTAGAGCCATGCCTGGCATAGCCCTAAGGCCAGTGTATTTCTATTGTGTGTTAGTGTAGCATCTGATGCAAGTGATATTATTATATGTTTATAGGACTGTCGGATTCTCCAGACGATACTCTGGGACAGGACATTGGTATTGACAGCTAAGGACCCAAGACGAGTATATTCTCTGATTAGTTTCTAATTTATGATATCTCCTATATTCACTGTATCTAGTGTAGATATACATGCTCTTGACACGTTGGTTACACAGATTGGTATACACGGATCTCGTCATGAGATGTTATTCCTTATTCATGGTGTAGCTTGTACAAGACTTGTTTCCTTGTTATCTTGTGCATGTACAGACACTGATTCCCGGGGAGACTTGCTACGTCCCTAGGAAATCCCGTGCCATAGCGTACCATGATTGGATCTACTATACCAGTCGGGGGAGGGGAGTATTTTAGTATAGATATGTGATCATACCCAACTCTACATGCATCATAGCTCACCCCACATCTCACGTCGGGTGCGGCCTGACCATTTACATGCTTCATAGCTGTTACGTGTGATTAGCCTGACCTCTATATGCATCATAGCTAACCAACGGTTAGCCTGACCTTACATGAATCATAGCTAATCACATGTAACCAGCCTGATCAAGTTTCCAAGCCGATCATATGTTAAAGCTAGTAATCACGCACTTAGTCATAGGATTCTTGCTCATGGACATATTGTTTCTTCTCCTGCATTTACTTAAAGTATTTCCAGTATTTTTTTTATTTCTCGTACCTATACATTCTTCTCGTATATTTCCATCTAGAACTGCTACATAGTTTATATCATTAATATAGAACTGCTATTTAGAGATGTACTTTGCTCCTTCCTGACTGGAAAATATTTTTCCAGACTGTGACCTTAGTAGACTGGTTTCTGACACACTTGAGGATTGGAAGTTAATGATTGCAGGTATGATTATTTTGTCGTTAGACTCGTCTTGTATTTCTTGCTTGCCTTGATATCTTATCGTGCTTTAGTTTATGTGATTGAGTATTTCTAGCATTATTTTATGATATCCACGTCTCCTTATGGAGTTGGATATTCACGTGAGTTTGATTAGATAGTTACATGACCTAGACAACGTTCTACCGTCGATGCTGCAGCGTAGGCTGGACGTACCCACCCCTAAACCGGGTGCGGGTCGTGACAATATTAAACCCAAACTTATTATTCATCACCCCCCTTTCAAATCCTAGCCAATCTCCCCCACATTCAAACCCTAGCTGATCACCCCCTCTGACTTCACAAGCACCCTATCACCGCCTAAAGCCGCCACCACTACTGCTCGAACGTCGCCGACACTGCAACACTGCACTCAAGTCACCAGACCACCACTGACCCCACCTTTAAAACCTGACCCCCGTGCAAAACTCGACTACCCAGGTTCACTGCAACCCCCTCCGACACCCACGATCACCCCCTACTAGGCGGAGCATCATCTTTCCCGTGGTCGACAGTCACACCCGCGCCGCCTTGGCCCTGCACTCGCCGCTGCTCAGAGTTGCTGCTGCTACTGGGGCTACGCAGTTGTCAATCCAGCCATTGCCGCTGCTGCCTTACCAGCCGGACACAGTCGGAGCTTCGCTACTCGATGGAGGACGACCAGCCAGCGAGGCAATCCTCGTCCAGCCTGCTAGGTATTCACCTTGTACCCTTTCTCTTAGTATTATGTTCTTATATGATCATCGAATCGTCGTGTCGAGAGATTTTAGTCTTGGACACAAATTTATTAACTATAAACTATATATAAAATGGCAGGATGGTTAACAAACTTAGAATTGTTCAGTAACCAGCAATTCCCTTAATCACGAGACCTGTCATCGAGGACCAGTATTTCATCTGTACATATAGACATAAACCAAGTATAATGAACATAGAAACTAAGGACATGTGTTCGCTCAGAACAGAAATCATGGTCAACCCGTAACTCGATAAATTACTGTCTCAAGGCACATGTTAACCGAGGACAGAACACGTGTACACCCTTGCTACGTGCACACGTGACGCTGTATTCGAGCAGCAGTGAACTTGCGACAGTATTCAAGTATAGCGTCATAGTCATATGTAGTTAATGCTTAGTGTCTGATGTCAGTATTTGTTATGTTATATTGTATGTCTAGGGTCTTTGGATCAGCCAGGAGACATTACAGGAGCAGGCTGTTGGCATTCACATCTTGAGAACTCAGGCAAGATACCTTACCATATTTACTGTCTAATTTAAATTATGCATATGTTATATTGTATTCTTGTGCTTCTCTTTTATACAACTGTGCTCGTCCGAGATTTGACTCGGGTGCAGTCGATGGATACGTCGGTGATTAGTATACTCGACCTAGTCATTAGCAGACTCACCCCATTGGAGGATACTCTGTTATCTTCTGAGACCTGACACCTTTACACGTTTCACTGAGACATATTCATATTGGGATGCGGGTTTGTGTACTCGACTAGCTATCGGTACGTATGACCTACATCACAGTTAGTACGTAATTCAGGTTATATTTTATTGGTAAAGACTGGCATATAGATACGTGGTATGCACGTCGAGTATTCGACTTGAGTATCTACATTGGGTGGGGAGGACATTAGTAGGCGTATGGGATACACCCATTGGAGTCCGTAGTATCCAGAGGAGACACGGATCCTATGACTCCCTTTACACTGCTGCCACATTCTTCGGAGCAATATGGACGATATACTTTACTGCTGCCACGTTCTTCAGAGCGATATGGAAGATATACTGCACTGCTGCCACGCTCTTCGGGGTGTTGGACGTTATGTCTATGCCTACCCATACGTACCAAAGTTGTCCTCACATTGCATTCACTTAGATGGTTAGCACACCCTTTATTGTATTTATTTTATTCTGTATTTATATATGACATGCTTCTATATATCTTGTTACGTCCCTCTGAGGACCAGGTACCTTTCCAGATTTGGACGAGGCATATTACCCCATAGTGTACGGCCCAGGACAGGAGACAAGGTTCGCTACCACAGAGGAGCTTGAGGTACTACCGTCAGAGTTTTCGTGATCACTTGTAGGCCTTCTGCCTAGGATTGGGTGCATCATTATCTAGTCAGCCGATGCCCTAGTCATTATCTTTTATCTATCATTTCAGTACTTTATTTTGTCATAGTAGTGGGTTTGTTCCCACCAAACTTTATTGGTTGTACTATGATATTTTGAGACTGGTATTTATCTTTCAGCAGTTTATTCTAGTACTTTCTTGCTCTTTATATTGTGGATGAGATTAGATTACCTGTTGTTGACTGATATTGGACATGTTAGTATTTTAGGACAGCGTAACACTCTTCGTTAGGATCCATTAAATTAGGATATCCTCTGAGATGTGACAGCTGGCTATTGTCAAGTAGCCTAGTTCCGTGTATTTTGGGACTAGGGCATGACATGGTTTTAGTGGTAGCCTATGCAGGTCAACATTTCGCTTGTGGTATGGTAACATGCCCAGCGAGCCTGCAATAGGATAGGAATTTATAGGTCTCATCCACTTTGATTTCATCTTTGAACTTTCTTCATATTGCCTCTAAATATCTGCATCCTGTTTGCTTGATTCCGTACTCTTTTAATGAAGCTCCATCTCTTGCCGCAAGATGAACTTGCGCAGTGGACGAGGAGCACTCAGTGCCGCGGTGCCAAACAATACCACCCAAAGAGAAGAGGTACCCCAAGGGCAGCCACCGCTACAGACCCCGCTGATACATTGGCACGAGACTTCATAGGGCGATCCTACATCGCAGCCCGAGGGACAGACTTCCCAGACGATCCCCATGCAACACTTTGAGGGACAAACTTCAGGAGCTACACCGATGCCACAGACCGAGAGGACAACATCTGAGGAGACACCTACCCCACAACAAGAGGTCCCATTACCACCACCTCCACCTTATCCACCCCAGATGCCACCGTCAGATGGACAACCACAGATGCTTTAGTTCTTTCAAACGATGATGCAAGAACAGTGGCATCAGACCGAGACGTTGAGACAGAGTTTGATGGCAGTACTAGAGAGGACACCTGTCACAACACCTGCACCAGCCCAGACAGGTGGCACAGTTAGATGGTTCCGACAGATGGGACCAGATACTTTCTCAGGCAATGAGACAGTAGAGCAGATCTCTGATTGGGTCGCCAATACGGAGATGCTACTAGAGGCTTCACAACTGCATCCAGACCTTTGGATGACCGCCGTGAGGTCCCAACTGAAAGGCAACGCCCATCACGGGTGGGATTCCATCGAGCGCAGTATAGGCAAGAACTAGACTTGAGAACAGTTCTTAGAGTGCTTCAATGCAAAGTATTTCCAAGCTACAGTCAGAAATACCCTGTACTCCCAGTTCCTACAACTAGAACAGGAAAATATGCTGTTGACGCCTATGACGCGGAGTTCAGCCGCCTTAGCAGATTTGGTGCCGTCCTAATACCCAATGATCTAGAGAAGGCCCAGAGATTCCATCACGGACTCACCTTCGAGCTACAGAGGTATACCACCGCACAAGCGAGAATTTCTTATGAAGAGTGTCACTACCACATTTTAGGAAAAATGGTATTTTAGTAATTTCCTATTTAAATAAATATTGTGCATGGTAAATAATTTTTGTTGTATTATTTAATTGTTGTTGGATGTTATTTAATTATTTTGGACTTATTTTAGTAGACCCAACTAGTGTAGTTTGGACCCATGGACCAACATAAATTAAATAGTTAGATTTGGCCCATTTAGAAAGCCCATAGTTAAGGAGATGGATTAAATTAATTAAGTGATTAGACTAGAAGCTTCCTTCCTTAATTATTTCTTCATGAGAGGCCCCAAGGGGTACATTGGACATTTTATAATTGCTTGGGGAAGGGGGCATGGTCGGTCTATATTAGAGGGGGGGAAATTTCTCTCTCCTCTCATTCTCATTCCAAATCTAGATCTAGAATTTCCCACTCCCAAATTCCCTCCATTCCTATTTCAATTCCCCACCAAATTCATCCCAAATTCTTCCCAATTCACCATTAGAAAGTTGAGAAGCAAGGATCTAGAAGGAGGAAGCAAGGATCTACAAAGAGGAGCAAGGATCTACAATTTGGAAGCAAGTTCATCTCAATTGGAGGTTTCATTGGGAATCCATCTCCCAATAGGTATAATTCAGTTTTTCCTATTAAAATAGCTTCTAAATATGAGATTTAATCATGTAAAATTAACCCATATGTATGTACTACCCATAGGACTTTATTTTATGTTTATAGGAGACCCATGGAGAAAGTTATGGTGCTTTTTGTGTCAATTTTATTGGAATTTCGAATTTACATTTTGTTGTGTGTGTCAATTGATCCTATAGATCAATTAGGCATGTGCTTATGTATTTGGGGCTTGTGTCGTGTCCATATTTGGGTACATGTGGTTCGTATCCCAACTATTTGGTGATACGTGTCATTTTGGGGGTTTTCCTCCGACACGGGGCTTTGGACATATCGTATTTTGACACGGACACATGGATCTACTTTTGACACTTTGATTTATTCATAAATATTATTTCTGACTTGTTTGTGTCCTTCGGGGTACATTTGGTTGTGTGTTGGACTCGTGTCACATGCGTATCCTAGATCTAGTGGGATACGGTGTGAAACTTTCCAATTTGATGTGTTGATGTGTAGATCTAATTATTTATGTTTTAAATTCTTCATTTATAATTAGTAAATATATATAGATATTATATATTATTTTAGTGTATTTATTATGGTATTTATTGTAGCATAGATCTATATATTTTTATGTGTTCTAAGGTGATGTATAAATATATATATATATGTAGCTTCTTGCATGCAATTATATATGTACTTATGTTAATAAAATAATTTATACATAAATATTTTATAAAATATATTTATGTGTTTAAATGTGTAATTATATTATTTATAATTATTATATAATTATTTTTATATTAATGAATGTATTTTTATGTGTGCTTCTAGCCATGTAAAATATGTACATTAATATGTGCATTATGTTTTGTAATTATTAATATTTAAATGTGTAAGTTTATGTGTATATAAATATAAGTGTATATATTTATATTAATTGTTTTATATATATAGATATTGTTTTATATATTTATGTTTATATATATATATATATATATATTTATATATATATATAGTTTACTTTTGGTAACAATGGGTTTAATGACAGTTGAAAACTGTCATTATTCGGTCGGATACAGTAGCCGCTGTAGCTTTTGGGCATTTAATGACAGTTCTGTCATTAAATGCAGCGGCGGGAAAACGCAGCAATTTTTCGTGACAGTTTTCTGCGACAGTTTAACTGTCAGCAAATCCAAGGCAGCAGTGGTTTATTATTCGGCTTTTCTGTGACAGTTCTTCTGTGACAGTCAGACTGTCACTATAAGTCTATTTTATATATTTGTATTTTAGCTCACTGTATTCAGTGACGATTTGGCAGAATTAATTTATATATTATATATTATATTTGTATATATATATATGTATATATATAGGTGTTTTGTGTAGTATAATACTAATAATAATATATTATTTTATTTGTATAAATATTGGTTTGTATATACATTATTTAGAGTGTATAATATTGTATTATTAGTATACTTTGTGTGGGTATCAATTGGGATCTAATTTTGATTCCTAAATTGTTGTATTTTATTTTTTATATTATTTATATAGATGTCTTGTGAGGATGACCTTGGTTTGACCATGTTTGACTTTAGTTGACTTTAGAGTTGACCATAGTTGACTTTTGACTTAGAATTGATTTATTGACCTAGAAGTTGACTAGTTTGACTTGTTCTCTTTCCGGGACCTTGTATTAATGTGGTATTCTATATCTAGGTCTTCGAGGTACCGAGTCAGACATCTGTGAGACTGTTCTTTGGACTTCAGGCGAGTACATTCTCTGATAGTTTCTCATTTATGATATCCTCTATGTTCGTTGTATCTAGTGTAGATATACATGTTTCTCTTGACACTATGGTTACACGGATTGGTATATCCGGATCTCGTCATGAGATGTTATTCCTTGGTATATGGTGTATATGGTGCAAGTATTGTTTCATTGGTTATCTTGTACATGTACAGACATCAATTTTCGGGAGGAGTCGCTCTCTTCTTGGGGAATCTAGTGCCATAGCATACCGTGGTTGGATCTATTATACCAGTTGGGGGTGGGGAGTATTAGTATAGATATGTGATCAAATCCCTATTGAATAAAGTATTGGTAAGCGAATAGTGTTGATCATGCACCGCACGTATGATTAGCCAGGCCGCATTGTATCTTGCCCAAGCCGATCACATGTTAAGCTGATACTCACACACTTAGTTATTAGTATTATTGTTTCATTGGCATATTGTTCATTATTGTATTTCTTTCCAGTATTTCCTTATTGTCTATATATCTCTTGTATCTATTTTGTGCATCTTGTTTATCCACAGCTATTTACTGTTATATAGTTTTTATCATGGATTAGAACTGCTGTTAGAGATATACTCTGCTCCTTTCCTGGCTAGATATATTTTTCCAGATGACACTGAGGAGTACCCTACCTATTATGGACCCCAGGATGTTGTGGGTTTAGATTCGGAGACCCTGGCTCAAGAGGTACTTATCCCAACTGAGACAGTTGACCCTAGAGTGTAGCTTTGTAGTATGTTGGTATTCTTTTGTACTGGATTTGTCTCCAGCTTATTTTGTTACTCTTCAGACTCATTGATGTACTATTTTTAAACTCATGAGTTGTATGATGACTATTCTATTCTCATCTGATTCGTGCTCATTCTATCTTAGTTCTGTGATTGAGTATTCTATCATTATTGGTGGTTTATTACTTTAGATAGACTATCTAGACAGCGTTCTACCGCCGATTCTGCGGCGTAGGCTGGGCGTTATTTCCGACTAGTATCCTTACATTGGGTACGGGTCGTGAAAAAGAGGTACTTTCAGAGGCGAGAGTCCAGGAGGCTATCGGCAGAGGAGCAAGACGTTCTAACACAACCGCACCAGCCAGAGCCCAGCCCGGAGCAGGAGGAACGATCTATCGTCCCGGAGCACAGACACAGCAGGAGGACCAATCCGTTGCCCCAGAGAACAGACATAATAGAGGACAACGCCATACCAGCAAAAGGAGCTTTCGACTTGCTACCACTGCGGTAAGAGAGGACATTATGAGAAGGACTGCAGAAAGAGACTGAGGACATGTCTGATTTGTGGGTCAGACCAGCACCAAGTCCGAGACTGCCCATAGCGCAGAGAGGCAGCACCGCCAGCCGGACAAAGGCCAACAGCACCAGTTACGAGGATACTACCACCGCCAGGAGGTCAACGTCCACCAGAACCTGGAGGATTTTAGAGGGGACCACCCTTGGCCCCACAGGAGCCACAGTTTGACTAAGCTCGACAGCAGACCAGTGGACAAAGGCACGGACAGGCATTTGCACTAGTAGCTACAGAGGAGGAAACAGAAGGGGAAGCTATCACATGTACCATTTTAGTTGTATCATTACCTGCAAATGCATTGTTTGATTCTGGTGCCACCTTATCATTCATATCTAGTAGATTTGTAGCAATGCATAGAGTAGCTACTTCCCCCTTACCTAAGAGTTAGAAGATTCATACCGGAGGAGGTATCGTGCCGGTTACCAGCACTATTAGAACATGTTTGGTAGTCGTATGTGGTAGAAAGATGATGACGTAATTCTTGGTATTGCCAATGCCATACTTTGATGTTGTGCTAGGCATGGACTGGTTAAGCCAGTATAACACCGTACTGAATTGCCGGAAGGGTAGTATCACTTTTAGACCGCCAGATCAGCCGAAGTTCGAGTACATACGAGGGACCATCGAACAAGGAGTAAGACAGATAGCTGGAACTTATATGGCTATGGAGATGGTGCCCCCACCAATAGTTGCAGAATTTGAGGATATTTTTTTGGAAGAATTGCCAGGTTTGCCGCCAGATAGATACGTAGAGTTCACCATTGAGCTAGTACCCGGAGCAGCGCCTGTATCTTCTAATGTATACCGATTGGCGAAGAAGGAGTTAGATGAGTTAAAGCTACAATTAGAGGAGTTAAAGAGCAAGGGATTTATCCGTCCTAGTGCATCACCATGGGGAGCACCAGTGTTGTTTGTACCTAAGAAAGATGGAACAGTACGTATGTGCATTGATTACAGAGCCCTTAATGCTTTGACTATCAAGAACAAGTACCCCATGCCGCGAATTGATGACTTGTTCGACCAGCTGACAGGAGCAGTAGTGTTCACAATGATTGACTTGAGATCGGGTTATCATCAAGTGAAGGTGCGAAGAGAAGACGTTCAAAAGATAGCATTCAGGACTTGTTATGGTCACTACGAGTTCTTAGTAATGCCTTTTGGACTAACGAATGCGCCAACTGTATTTATGAACTTGATGAACAGAGTATTCCACCAATACTTAGACCGGTTCGTGGTAGTCTTCATCGACGACATCTTGGTGTATTCGAAGAGCCACGAGGAGCACTTGAGACTAGTGTTAGAGACGCTGAGGAGAGAGAGAGACTTTATGCCAGGCTGAGCAAGTGCGAGTTTCTCCTAGATCATGTCGCTTTTCTTGGATACGTCATTTTAGGAGATGGTATTTTAGTAGACCCGGCGAAGATTTTATCTGTAGAGACATGGCCAACCCCTACTAATGTCTCGGAGGTCAAGAGCTTCCTAGGACTTGTCGGATATTATCGGAGGTTCATAGAGAACTTCGCGAAGATTGCATAGTCGATGACCCGCTTGACCCGTAAGGAGCAGGAGTTCACTTGGACAGAGGAGTGTCAGAAGGCATTCGATGAGCTGAAGAAGCGTTTGACTATGGCACCTATCTTGACCATACCTTCTGGACCCGGAGGATTCGTGATCTATAGTGATGCATCCGGGAAAGGATTATGATGTGTCTTGATGCAGCATGGAAATATTGTAGCCTATGCTTCTAGACAGTTGAGGACCCACGAGAAGAACTATCCCACCCATAACTTTGAGCTTGCAACAGTGAACTTTGCTTTGAAGCTTTGGGGACACTACTTATATGGAGAAAGAGTAGAGATATTCACTTATCATAAAAGCCTAAAATACGTCTACACTCAGAAGGACCTGAATCAGAGGCAGAGACGTTGGCTCGAGGTGATGACAGACTTCGAGATTAAGCTACAGTACCATCCGGGAAAGACCAACGTAGTAGCTGACGCATTGAGCAGAAGACTTATGGCATTTTTCTTGACTACCCAACAACATCTATTGAGAGATCTAGAGCAGATGGGTATAGAAGTCATTATACCCGGAGTAGGCGGACAGTTGTCGAGTTTTCAGTTGCAATCGACATTAGTGGAGAGGATCAAGGCTGCGTTGCTAATATATGCCAGATTTCAGAGGCTTCGACAGAGGACAGAGGCTGGAATACAAACGGGACTGCGTATACATGAAGACGGAACTTTGAGATGTGGAGATCGTCTCTATGTTCCAAATGGAGAACTCCATCAGGAGTAGATAACAGAAGTACACAGTTCAACCTAGTCCATTTATCCAGAAGGCACGAAGATGTACAGAGACCTGAGACAGTACTACGGGTGGCATGGAATGAAGAGGGAGATAGCACGCTTTGTGGCCTAGTGCTTGGTGTGTCAGCAAGTCAAGGCTGAGCATCAGAGATCTGAAGGATTGCTTCAACCGCTCCCTATACCGGAGTGGAAATGGGAGCACATCACTATGGACTTTGTTACGGGCTTTCTGAGGAGTCCTAGTGGTCGAAATATAGTATGGGTAATCGTGGATAGACTCACCAAGTCTGCACACTTTTTACCCTTCATAGTTGGACAATCTACAGAGGTCCTAGCAGATATGTACATGAGAGATATTGTGCGACTAAACGGAGTGCCATTTAGCATCATGTCCGACAAGGATACAAGGTTTACCTCTTAATTTTGGCGGAGTATTCAAGAGAGTCTCGGTACTCGCCTAAAGTTTAGCACAGCATATCACCCACAAACAGATGGACAGTCGGAGCGTACCATTCAGACCTTGGAAGACATGTTAAGAGCGTGCATGCTCGACTTTGGAGGATCGTGGTAGGGCCATTGATATTTGGTCGAGTTTTCTTACAATATCAGCTATCAAGCGAGCATTAGATGGCTCACTATGAAGCATTGTATGGCAGGAAGTGTCGTTCCCCAGTATATTGGAGTGATATAGGCGAGAGACAGATCCTTGGGCCAGAGTTGGTTGTTCGTACAGTGGAGAAGGTGAAGAATATCCAAGGACACCTACGAGCATCACAGGACATGCAGAAGCATTGGGCGAATGCACATCAACGACCCCTAAAGTTCCAGGTTGGAGATCACGTGTTTCTAAAGATCTCACCTACTCGAGGAACTATCAGATTCGACGGCTGAGGAAAGCTGAGTCCGAGGTACATCGGACCTTTCGATGTGTTAGAACGCGTCGGAGAGGTTGCTTACAGATTAGCCTTGCCACAGACTTTGGAAGAAATCCATGACGTCTTCTATGTATCTCAGCTAAGAAGGTACATACCGGATCCGAGTCATGTACTTGACTATTCCGAGATCACAGTCGGCCGAGTTTATCATACCAAGAGGAGCCTGTTGAGATCCTGGATAGGAGCGAGAAGGTATTGCGAGGTTAGACTATCCCTCTAGTTCGTGTCGCATGGAGGCATCATGCACCAGGAGAGTCGACTTGGGAACGTAAGGAGGATATGAGACAGTGCTATCCCCACCTCTTCGAAGGACCAGGTACGCATAGCATTTTAAAACTAAGTCAGTAGTTCTTACAATACGTATGTGTTTAATTTCGAGGACAAAATGCTCAAAGTAGGGTAGATTATAAACCCCCTCGACCAATTTAGGGTTTAATTTGAATTAAACCAAGAGACTAGGATTTATTTGAATTTAAACAGTATGTATGTGCGACAATTATAGGTACTCCTCTGACCATTGCGTAACCTTAGATACTCGTCCTTTCATCACCTCATAGCTACACGATATTTGAGTAAAAAGAACGTCAAGCGTACTACATTTAACCTATTTAAATTGAGGCTAATTTCACCTCAAGCAGAACTTAACCAAGCCCACATACACTCTTCCATTGGACCAACCCCACCCCAACAAAGTTGGACCGGCCAGCCCCTATGCCATTCCATCAATTCTCTATATAAATATGCATGCTCCTTATATAAAACCCAAACTCATTATTTATCACCCCCCCTTTCAAACCCTAGCCGATCTCCCCCACATTCAAACCCTAGTTGATCACCCCCTCCGACTTCATAACCACCCCACCACCGCCTAAAGTCGCCACCACTACTGCTCGAACGTCGCCGACACCGCAGCACTGCCCTCAAGTCACCGGACCACCACTGACCCCGCCTTTAAAACCCGACCCCCGAGCAAAACTTGACTGCCCCGGTTCCCGGCGACCCCCTCCGATACCCACGATCACCCCCTACCAGGCGGAGCGTCATCTTCCCCACGGTTGACAGTCACCCCCACGCCGCCTTGGCCCTGCACTCGCCGATGCCCAGAGTTGCTGCTGCTACTGCGGCTACGCAGTTGTCGATCCAGCCGTTGCCGTCGCTACGTTGCCCGCCGGACACAGCCGGAGCTCCGCTACTCGACGGAGGACGACCAGCCAGCGAGGCAATCCTCGTCCAGCCTGCTAGGTATTCACCCTGTACCCTTCCCCTTAGTATCGTGTTCTTATATGATCATCGTATCATCGTGTCGAGAGATTTTAGTCTTGGACACAAATTTATTAACCATAAACTATATATAAAATAGCACGATGGTTAACAAACTTATAATTGTTCAGTAACCAGCAATTAGCTTAATCACGAGACCTGTCATCGAGGTCCAGTATTTCATCTGTACATATGGACATAAACCAAGTATAATGAACATAGAAACTAAGGACATGTGTTCGCACAGAATATAAATCGTAGTCAACCCGTAACTCGATAAATTATTGCCTCAAGGCACATGTTAACCGAGGACAGAACACGTGTACACCCTAGCTACGTGCACACGTGACGCTGTATTCGAGCAGTAGTGAACTTGCGACAGTATTCAAGTATAGCGTCGTAGTGCTTAGTGTATGATGTCAGTATTTGTTATGTTATATTGTATGTCTACGTTCTTTGGATCAGCCAGGAGATGCTACAGGAGCAGGCTATTGGCATTCACATCTTGAGGACTCAGGCAAGATACCTTACCATATTTACTGTCTAATTTAAATTATGCATTTGTTGTATTGTATTCTTGTGCTTTTCTTTTATACAACTGTATGCGTCTGAGATTTGACTCGGGTGCAGTCGACGGATACGTCGATGATTAGTGTACTCGACCTAGTCATAAGCAGACTCACCCCATTGGAGGATACTCTGTTATCTTCTGAGACCTGACACCTTTACACGTTTCACTGAGACATATTCATATTGGGATGCGGGTTTGCGTACTCGACTAGCTATCGGTGCGTGTGACCTACATCACGGTTAGTACGTAATTCAGGTTATATTTTATTGGTAGAGACTACAATATAGATACGTGGTATGCACGTCGAGTATTCGACTTGCGTATCTACATTGGGCGGAGAGGACATTAGTAGGCATATGGGATACACCCATTGGGGTCCGTAGTATCCAGAGGAGCCACGGATCCAATGACTCCCTTTATACTGCTGCCACGTTCTTCGGAGCGATATGGACGATATACTGTACTGCTGCCATGTTCTTCGGAGTGATATGGACGATATATTGTACTGCTGCTACGCTCTTCGGGATGTTGGACGTTATGCCCACGCATACCCATACGTACCAAAGTTGTCCTCACATTGCATTCACTTAGATGGTTAGCACTTTTATTGTATTTATTTTATTCAGTATTTATATATGGCATGATTCTATGTATCTTGTTACGTCCCTCTGAGGACCTGGTACCTTTCGAGATGAGGAATATTACCCCACAGTGTACGGCCTAGGACAGGAGACGAGGTTCGCTACCGCAGAGGAGCTAGAGGTACTACCGTCAGAGTTTCCGTGATCACTTGTAGGCCTTCTGCCTAGGATTGGGTGCATCATTATCTAGTCAGCCGATGCCCTGGTCATTATCTTTTATCTATCATTTTAGTACTTTATTTTTTCATAGTAGTGGGTTTGTTTCCACCAGACTTTATTGGTTGTACTATGATATTTTGAGACTGGTGTTTATCTTCCAGCAGTTTATTCTAGTACTTTCTTACTCTTTATATTATGGATGAGATTAGATTACCTGTTGTTGACTGATATTGGACATGTTAGTATTCTAGGACAGCGTAGCACTCTTCGTTAGGATCTATTAAATTGGGATATCCTCGGAGATGTGACAGCTGGCTATTGTCACGGAGCCTAGTTCCGTGTATTTTGGGACTGGGGCATGAAAAAAATACCCTCATCGAGAAATGTGGTAGTGACTTATATAGTACAAGAGCCAAGAATTATTGGCTCGTGCCCCATCTTTGGGAAAATATGATACTCCTTCACCAAACAAGGACAAAAAAATACCATGCCACCTAAGATTATTTATATCCCGTGATTATGTTCAAGCTAAGATTCAGTGTCGTAGTGCAGTCTATAGTCCATCATAGCATAATGATCCAACTCCTCAACCAAACAAGGACAGAAGTTAAATACCACACTATGATAGTCCATGTCCCTAAGCTACTAGCAGAATTACAATCATAACCAAGTCAGATTAGAATGACCAAACAATGTTATATTTTGTTATGTAGAGTCTGGGGTTATACCAAATATAATAATTAATAAGCATCCTCAGATCGTACCATTTCGAGAAGGGCTAACCGAGCTAATATTATACAAGTCAGAAATCATGATTACACTAGTTTCCCGTAGGGCCACCTCGCTAATTGTCACATCAGTCCCCCGTAGGATCACCGTGTTAATTAATCAGTAACAGTTTCAACCTTCCTATAGGGAAAAATGTGTTGGCTCGGTCTTAAATATAAAAAAGTCAAATATTTTACTCCACTATATGTGGATAATATACACTATTCGTGGTAGACAACCTTGCACACCATGAGAATTATCACGGTGCGAACCATTACGCACGATCTCAGGAGATTGTTCCCTCCTTATGTTCTAATCAAATTTTATTTTACCTAATTAACTCTACAAAGATATGGAATTCCTTGTCGTGTCCACAGGAACATAACCCTTAATGATGTCCTACCGAGTATGGGCATATTTGATACGAATCTATTTGATGTAAGGAGTCAAATCTGGATTCACCTAAATGTAGATGCAACATTCAAACAAGCAATAGCCTAACCACGCTATGGTTCTGAACCATTATTATTTCCATGCCAATAATTCAGGAATATAGATTATGCACCAAGCAGGAATCATCATATCACATTCAGTGTACATGTTGGCCAATATCCCACATTAAGTGTACAATATAGCCGTTATAAACAGGCAAATAAGACAAGTGTATCAGCATGAATACAATAACCAAGTCAGGATACAAAACCTATCAGTTGGTTATATGAATCCTATTTTCATCAAGTTAGGAATCATAATATTTTTTTACTTTATTATATCGATGAATGAGGATAAGAGTAGTGGAAGAACCCATTGAGATTAGATCCACAACCTTTAAACCAAATAAGGACCAAAATTGCAGAACGTCACCCGAGTTGAACTATGCCTCTTATTCTATCCAACGTATAATAAGATGATCCCAGAATACAATATAATTATTAAGTCTAGGTTCGAGTACCACTCATCGTGCTTAGGGTAATCACACATAACAATGAATAATGATAAATAAATAAATGCCGTAGGAAATGGATAAGGAAGCTGCATGAACCCCTCGAGATTAGATCCATAACCCTTAAACCAAACAAGGACCGGGATTGCAGATCCTCATTCGAGTTAAACTTCACTCCTTATCCTACCGAACACATATGAATAAAGTTAGAAAGGAAATATCAAGCATAATCAGGGCCACATCTATAGGGCTCTCAATATAACAAGTCCATGTTAGGTGTCACGACCCGCACCCAAAAATCGGGCATGAGCCGTGGGTACGTCTAGCCTACGCCGCAGAATCGGCGGTAGAACGCTGTAAAGGTCCGTTCTAGGTCAACCAACTATCTAGATAACTCACAGAAAAATCCGGCATGACCTCTCCAAAAGGAGGGCAAAACCACGCAATATATATATGTGAATAAAATCCTCTCCAACAGGAGGGCAACCACGCAATATATATATGACAATAATCTCAATCACAAAATCTAGGGGAAGAAATAAGCACGATATGATATAAACAAAGAAAACCAGAACCAAGAGAGCAAGACAATCCAAAATAATACAGTCCAAGTCTAAAAGCTACAACATCTCACAGAAGCACAAAAGAATAAGTACAGTCATCCAAAATACAAACCACTGGAAATAACCCAGGAAACCCACCTAGCTAACTAGGGTGCTATCGGCGTCTCCTCGGCGCACTCCTCCTTGATCTCAGGGTCACAACAGTCGTCGATACCAGGCCCGTAGAACGTAGGGCAATAGTCCTCAGGATCCTCTGGAAAAAATATGCCCAGTCAGGACTGGAGCGAAGTACATAACTCTGAAAGCAACTCCAAATGCATAGTAAGGTGTATATGACGAGCAATAGAAAAGTAATCAAGATGCACAGGAAATAAATATATGCTGGAGCACAATAAGTAGCTGCAATATAAACTGGAGAACAATACAAGTAGTAGAAAAGTAACTGCAGGTGAGAAACATGAATACTAGCTAAGTGCCTTGAGCACAAGTTCGTTATATGATCGGCTTAGGTTGCACATGAAAGTCACTACGATAACTCTGTTATGCGTGAGTTGCATAACCGACATACACATGAATACTGTTTGGCTTTGATCATATAACCAACTCACTACTCCCCTCCCCCACTAATACCATTGGATCCAACCACAACACGCTACGTACATGATAATAGCTCGCGCACACGAAGGCGAGAGCACAAGAAGCACATGATAGCACATGATAATCAATACCCGAAGCACATGATGAAATACACGTGATAGAGTACCCGCTGAACACGGTAAGGGGGATAGCACCTCATGACGGGATCCACTAGTATCAGCTCGTGTAATAAAGTGTCAGAATCAAGTATTACAGTTCTAGAACAGGTGATATAAACGCTATCATGAAATGGAAACTATCAGAGGTAGGTACTCGCCTGATGTCCTGAGCAACTGATGAGGATCGAGGTCCGGACCGGTATCGCAGGGACCTAATGCGAAAAGCAGAATTAAACAGAGTTCTAAGCATTTAAACTGATATAAAATAATTAAAAACAGGCTTCTAGGGCTATTCTAGGTCGAACGGGTCAAACCGGTGAAAATTGGGTCAAAAAGTCAACCCGGGGTCCAAAAAGTCAACTCTAGGTCAAAACTAGGTCAAACGTTGACTTTTACGGTCAACGAGGACAAATATGGTCAAAGCTAGGTCAAACTAGGGTGCCCCTGAAATTCTAGGTCAAACCGAGCTCATTAAGCCACTAAACTCACAAACTCGCCTAATCGAGATACCGGGATACCCTCGGTATCCGATACCTCGCCCTAGGCCACGCACCCCACCTAAACCCGCTAAAACCTATGCTAACACGCGTAATTATATATATATAAACATACAAAAATCACTCCAAAGCATTTTCTAGGCTAATGCTCAAATACCCCGCTCGAAACTCAATACCTTGAATATCTCAAGGTATCGAGATACCTCGGTATCTCAAGGTATTGAGGTTTCGCTCTAAAACCCTCTAACTAGCTACCTAGCTATTAATTATGCACCTAGTTATTAATCTAGGCTAGGTAATATAGATATCTACTATATTTATATATATCTAAGTATGTATATACCTATGTATATAGATATCCACACACATTTACCCGATTACCCATTATCTTACCTATACACCTATATATGTATATAACTTAGGCATATAGATATTTATATCTCTTAGATAGGTATATCTAAGAATCTAGTTATCTACCTATCTAGTATCTATCTATCTATCTAAATACCTAGCTATCTATCTATCAATATCTATCTATCTATCTATCTAATTATCAATATATCTAGCTATCTAGCTATTTACCTATCTATCTATTACCTATCTATTTATCTAACTAATAATCTATCTATATAGATATATAGATCTATATAACTCACTCTAAGCTACCTCCTACTACCCGCTGCTTGCTGCTGCTACTAGCGTTGCGCTGCTGCTCTTGCATTGCTGCTGCGGCTGATCTATGCTGCTGCTGCTGCTGATTCTGCTGCTGCTGCACTTGCTACTGCTACTGCTGCTGCTGCTGGTTCCCTGCTGCTGCTGTAGGCAGCAGCAGCTGCTGCCTCCCCCGCTGCGCTGCGCTGCGCTGCACTGGCCACCCCCCTCGCTGCCTATACACCACACACCTATATATATACATATATATATCACTATCTATATATATATACGCACACATATAACTATATATATAACTACTAGATAGATATATATATACACACTCTAAACACTCTCTAACACACACACCTACACTCTCACAAACACACTAAAACACACACACACATAAATATATATATACACAGCTACATATATATATACACTCAATATATATATATATCTACACACACTCTCAACTATATATATATACATACACCTATATATTTATATATACATACACACACACAAGCACACTTACACATATACATATATATATATACACATAGACATATACATATACAAGTACATAAATATAAATACACACATATATATATAAATATATATACATAATCACACATACATATATATAAATATATATATATATAGACACATATCAATACAAACACAACCACGCACACAACACTCAAACCACACGCCCTACTCACGCCCAACGACCCCGACACTCACCAATACCCTAAAATATATAAAGTATAGCCCGAAAACTCTAGCACACACTCCCCGATACTAACCCAACGCGCGCACAAAGCCAAAACGAGGAAACCAAGTCAAAATGGCCGTTCGGTCATTTCGACGAACACGTGGTGCGCGGCTCGGAAAACCTCCTGAAACGCACACCAAACGAACTCGGAATCGGCCCAAAATTTACCCACGTGCTCTACACGATGTCTAGATCCTAGAAAAAGTGGTCCCGCGTCGATTCTAGGCCCGTGGCGGAAACGCACACGCACTTAGAATCGGCGACGACGAAAAGCCCCAATTTCGCCCGAAACGCCCGTTTCTCCGCGACGCGGCTTCCCGTGTCCAAACGGAGACACGCACTCACCCTCTAGACACCCGACAACGTCTACCTAGGTCCATCTAACCTAGGGCATCACCCAAAATTGGGCCAAATTCAGATTCCACCCGAATTCGACACAAAACCTAATGTCAAAGTTTCTAAACTCAACCAAACTAGTTCCAACTTCCTCCTACGGGTAGGGTTAGGGTCTAGGAGGGTTCTACAACACTAATTACACTACAAAAAAGTAATTAGCAAGGGGAAAGTTAGGTTTTACCTCTTGGGAGTTGGAATCCCAAGGCCAAGGTCTCCGATCTCCTAGAAATCACCTCCCTCAAGCTCCAAGCCACCAACTCTAGCTCCCACACTAGATCTAAGCTTCTCACACCTAGGTTAGAGAAAATGTAAGGTGAGGGTTAGCTTAAGGAAGAAGGAATGGAAGAAAGAAAGAAGAAAAGTGGAAGAAAACTTACTTTGGAGGAAGAAGGAGAAGAAAGAAGAAGTGGAGAAGAAGAAGAAATGAAGAAGAAGAAGTGGAGAACACAAAGCAAAGGGGAGGGGCTACTGGTTTTCTCACGGGTGGGGGGGGGGGTAGGTAGGCCGGCCATGTAGAAATAAATAGGTACATAAGTCACCAAATTCCCAAAATGCCCCTATTCACTTAGTTTTGGGTTCCGGGTTCCAAATGCGCTCAAACTAGTTCCAAATCTCTCCAACTAACCTCCTAAAAATAAAATAATAATTCTAGGCCCCAAAATAATTCTCACAAGGGTGTGGGCTGGGTCGGACATGGGTCCACTAGGGTCTGACATGGGTCCAGGCTAGCCAAAACCCTAAAACAATCATTAAAAAATATTACAAGCACTAAATAAATATAAATATAAATAATTAAATACAATACACTATTTATCAAATAAAAAAAAATATACCCCTATTTTCTAGAATTGGGTAGTGACAAGTCTACCCTCCTTAAAATAATTTTGTCCTCAAAATTAAAAGACGAAACTAGGACAGGAATGCAAAGAAAGAACCATACCTCAGGGCTCGAAGAGATAGGGGTATCGCTCGCGCATTTCATCCTCCCTCTCCCAGGTCGACTCTCCTGGAGAGTGATGCCTCCACGCGATGCAAACCAAGGGAATAGTCTGGTTCCTCAACACCTTCTCCCGCCGATCCAGAATCTCCACCGGCTGCTCTGGATAGCTAAGGGTAGGGCCCACCTCGATCTCCGAGTGATCCAATACGTGACTGGGATCCGCCACGTACCGTCTCAACTGCGACACATGGAACACATCATGAACTCCCTCCAGCGTAGGCGGCAACTCAAGCCTATACGCCACGGCGCCGACCCTCTCGAGGATACGGAAGGGTCCAACGAAACGTGGGCTAAGCTTCCCGCCTCCACCGAAGTGAATAGTGCCCCGCGTCGGAGAAATCCTCAGGAACACCAGATCTCCAACCTAGCACAAACAAGGTCTCTGCACTTAGTCTAAAACAAGCAATCACAAGCAAACACAAGAACAAAATCTAGATTCTAAGCTATACCTCGAACTCTAAAGGTCTCCGGTGGCTATCGGCCCAATGCCGCTGCCTGTCCTACGCCACCCGAAGTCTATCTCTAATGAGCTTGACCTTCTCCGCTGCATCAACCACCATCTCCGGGCCAAGCAAAGCTCTCTCACCTACATCATCCCATGACAACGGAGTGCGACACCTCCGTCCATACAACGCCTCAAAAGGTGACATCTCGATACTGGCTTGGTAGCTGTTGTTGTAAGCAAACTCTACCAAGTGCAAGTGATCCTCCCAAGAGCCTCTGAAATCCAAAACACAGGTCCGAAGCATGTCCTCAAGTGTCTGAATGGTCCTCTCTGACTGACCATCTGTCTGCGGGTGATACGCACTACTAAACTTGAGCTGGGTGCCCAAGCTAGCCTGCAGACTCCTCCAGAAATACGAGGTAAAGCGACTGTCCCGATCTGATACTATGCTCACTGGAACTCCATGCAGTCTGACTATCTGGCGCACATACATCTCTGCTAGTCTCTCTGTAGACGTACCCACTTTGAATGGTAGAAAGTGGGCCGATTTGGTCAACCTGTCCACGATGACCCAAATCGCATCTTTCCCGCCTGGAGAACGGGAAAGTCCAAAAACAAAATCCATGGTCACATGCTCCCATTTCCACTCCGGAATGGGTAACGGCTGGAGTAATCCTCCTGGCCTCTGCCTCTCCGCCTTCACCTGCTGGCACACTAAGCATCGGGATACGAAGCGTGCTACCTCCCGCTTCATCCCGTACCACCATACATGCTGTCTCAGATCTCTATACATCTTGTTGGCACTGGGATGCATAGAGTACTGGGATCGATGCGCCTCCTGGAGAACCTCCTCGTGCAATGACCCTCTCGGCACACACAACCTGGTACCGTGCCGCAAAGAACCATCATCAGCAATGGTGAAGTCATCTGCTAAACCCATCTGAACCTGCGCCCTGATGCTCCTCAGGGACTCATCCTCAAACTGTGTAGCCCTGATCCGGTCTACCAACTATGACTGAATCTGCAGTCCCCACATCTGCATCTCAACTCCAGGCACTATCACCTCAATGCCCAAGCTCTCTAGATCTGCCAGAAGATAACGATCTGTAGTCAGGCACATAGCTACCGGATACCTGCTCAATGCATCCGCAACTACGTTCGCCTTCCCTGGATGATACTGCAATGATATATCAAAGTCTTTCATCAACTCCAACCATCTCCTCTGCCTCATGTTCAGCTCTTTTTGGGTAAACACATACTTCAAGCTCTTGTGGTCTGTGAAGATCTCCACACGCTCTCCGTATAAATAGTGTTTCCACAACTTAAGAGCAAAGATGGCCGCTGCCAACTCCAAATCGTGGGTAGGGTAGTTCTTCTCATGAGGACGTAATTGCCTGGAAGCATAGGCAATCACCCTCCCATTCTGCTGCAACACACAACCCAGTCCCTTCCCCGATGCATCACTATAGATAGTGAATCCTCCAGAACCTGATGGCAACGTCAACACTGGAGCTGTCGTCAACCTCCTCTTCAGCTCATCAAAGGCGATCTGGCACTCCTCTGACCAAACAAACTCCACGTCCTTCCGAGTCAGCCTGGACAACGGCTCTGCAATCCGGGAAAAATCCTGAACAAATCTCCTGTAGTAGCCTGCCAGTCCCAAGAAACTCCTGACCTCGGCTACTGAACTCGGAGCACTCCATGCCTCAACTGCCACGATCTTTCTCGGATCCACCGAGATACCCTCTCCAGTCACCACATGACCAAGGAATTCAACCTTGTCAAGGAAGAACTCACACTTCGAAAGCTTTCCATAAAGCTCCTCCTTTCTGAGAGTCTCCAGCACTATCCTCAGGTGCTCCTCGTGCTCCTCTGGGGTCTTCGAATACACCAAGATATCATCTATAAACACCACCACAAACCTGTCCAGATGCTGATGGAACACCTTGTTCATCAGATTCATGAACACTGCCGGGGCATTAGTCAACCCAAACGGCATCACCAAGAACTCATACTGTCCATATCTGGTCCGAAAAGCTGTCTTCGGAATATCCTCCTTCCTGACCTTCACCTGGTGGTAGCCTGTCCTCAGATCAATCCTGGAAAACACCCTTGCTCCGCTCAACTGGTCAAATAGATCATCAATACGTGGCAGCGGATACTTGTTCTTGATTGTGAGGCTGTTCAGAGCCCTGTAGTCGATACACATCCGTATCGACCCATCCTTCTTCGGCACAAAAAGTACCGGAGCACCCCACGGAGAAGAACTAGATCTGATAAATCCCTTGTCCTGAAGCTCATCCACCTGCTTCTTCAACTCTATCAGCTCACTATTGCTGACTCTATAGACGTGCTGGGATATCGGCTCCGCGCCTGGCACCAAGTCTATAGAGAACTCCACGTCTCTGTCCGGAGGTAACCCTGGCAACTCCTCCGGAAAGACATCCATATACTCCTCTATCAGTGGATGTAGCGACCTCGGCTCTACCACCAGGGCTCCGCAGAAGACTCCCTCGGTTTGCTCTGCTGCTCCTCTGGCAAACTGAAACTCTGGCTCACCCGGCGGACTAAACAAAACTCTGCCTCCACGACAATCTATACTAGCACAATGCGTACTCAACCAATCCATCCCGAGTACAATATCGTAGCTCAGAAGTGGCATTACGAGTAGGCACACACTCAACTCCCGGCCTCCCAAGGTAACTCTTCGGTCTCTGCAAACATCACGGACTAGGATGATACCACCCCCGGTCGTGATCTTGCAGAGTCTAGCTAAAGGTTCAGCAACAAGATGGTGTCTAACAGCAAAAGATACAGACATAAAGCTATGGGAAGCACCGGAATCAAATAAAGCAAGTGCTGGAATGGAATCAAGGAGAACAGAACCTGAGATAACATCACCAACTGGCTCGGCCTCGTCCACTGTCAGGGCAAAAGCTCGCCCCTGCTGTCCTCCTCGGTGCTGCTGCTGGTGCTGGGCGAACCTCTGCTGCTGAGTCTGCAAAGGCTGACCTCTCTGCTGCGCTGCAGGTGCTCTGGCTGGTGCCCTCTGAGCGGCTCCTCCGCCCTGAGCTATACGGGCAAGCGCTGAAGGACAATCCTTCAGCTGGTGGTCTGCGGCGCCACACAATAAACATCTGCCCAGCCTCTTTCTGCATATGTCCCATCCGTGCCCTGGCTTCTTACAGAAAGGGCAAACGATGGGCTGCCTCTGGCCCTGCTGCTGACCCTGCCTCTGCTGCTGGGGCGCCTGCCGGAAGGGCGCCCGACCCTGACCCTGGTGCTGCTGGGTCTGCTGGAATGGCCTCTTGGCCGGGCCTGCACTGTTGCCTGCTCCGGAAGTGTCTCTGCCCCTCTTCGTCTTCAGCTCCAAATCATCCTCAGCCCTTTGAGCATCGCTGACAATCTGCTCGAAGGTCGCCTCGCGGTCGCTCCTAGTCAAGGACTTGACCGCCATGGCTAAGCCCTTGCGGAACTTCCGCGCCTTCGCTGCCTCTGACAACCCCTCAACAAATCTGCCCAGACGGCAGAACTCCGCTGCATACTCATCTACTAGCATACTCCCCTGGACGAGCGCCTCGAACTGACTCTCTAAGGCACTGAGAGCCACGTCCGGGAAGAACTTCTCCTTGAAAAGCTTCTTAAAAGCCTCCCAAGTCAATCCCGGAGCTGCTATCCGCGTATCCGTACGGAACCAAGTGAGGGCAAGGTCGAACATCTGGCTGCCCGCTGCCTCTATCTGCATGCTGGCTGGGATCATCGCCAGCCTGAAAATGCCCTCTATATGCTCGATCCAGTCGTCGGCGTACAGGATCCCCTCTGTGCCGCGGAACTCCTTAGGCCGCATCCTCTGAAAATCGATGATAGTACCCGGCCTAGGATACTGAGCCTGCTCTGGCTGTGGCTGGATCTGAGCCACTCTGTCGACCGCTGTCATAGCCACCTGATGAGCATTCTCAATGCCCATCCTCATAACATCTGCCTGGCGGTGCTGCGCATCCATCATCTCTCGGAAGAACGCGAACAGCTGTGTAGCATCTACTGGCGCAGGCGGTGGTGGAGGAGGTACCACCGGGACAACTGGGGTGGCTCTCGGATCAATAGGAGTAAGGGGATCTCCGAGAGAAACTGAAGCTCCCTCAACCGCAGGAGTGGCGAGTGGAGCGGTAGCGGCTGCCGGACGTCGAGCAGGTCGAGAGGTGGCAGACCTCTCGGTGGCAGCTGCTGGGGCGGTGCGCTGAGATCTGGTCTTCGGAGGCATCCTGAACACAGATCAAAAGAAGTCAATATAGTGCAAGAAACGATAACATCAATGAAGGACAATAATATTGCAAAAGAAAACAATTTCAGAAAAATTAAGGATAGCAAAAGGAAGTAGGAAGGGTCCTAGTTATGATTGAGCACACTCTCTCTCAGCCTATCTCCTATATCCTATTGCAGGTAACCCTAAAAAGCTGACCTGTATGGGCCACCACCAAAAACGTGTCACGACCCGCACCCGAAAATCGGGCATGAGCCGTGGGTACGTCCAGCCTACGCCGCAGAATCGGCGGTAGAACGCTGTAAAGGTCCGTTCTAGGTCAACCAACTATCTAGATAACTCACAGAAAAATCCGGCATGACCTCTCCAAAAGGAGGGCAAAACCACGCAATATATATATGTGAATAAAATCCTCTCCAACAGGAGGGCAACCACGCAATATATATATGACAATAATCTCAATCACAAAATCTAGGGGAAGAAATAAGCACGATATGATATAAACAAAGAAAACCAGAACCAAGAGAGCAAGACAATCCAAAATAATACAGTCCAAGTCTAAAAGCTACAACATCTCACAGAAGCACAAAAGAATAAGTACAGTCATCCAAAATACAAACCACTGGAAATAACCCAGGAAACCCACCTAGCTAACTAGGGTGCTATCGGCGTCTCCTCGGCGCACTCCTCCTCGATCTCAGGGTCACAACAGTCGTCGATACCAGGCCCGTAGAACGTAGGAAAATAGTCCTCAGGATCCTCTGGAAAAAATATGCCCAGTCAGGACTGGAGCGAAGTACATAACTCTGAAAGCAACTCCAAATGCATGGTAAGGTGTATATGACGAGCAATAGAAAAGTAATCAAGATGCACAGGAAATAAATATATGCTGGAGCACAATAAGTAGCTGCAATATAAACTGGAGAACAATACAAGTAGTGGAAAAGTAACTGCAGGTGAGAAACATGAATACTAGCTAAGTGCCTTGAGCACAAGTTCGTTATATGATCGGCTTAGGTTGCACATGAAAGTCACTACGATAACTCCGTTATGCGTGAGTTGCATAACCGACATACACATGAATACTGTTTGGCTTTGATCATATAACCAACTCACTACTCCCCTCCCCCACTAATATCATTGGATCCAACCACAACACGCTACGTACATGATAATAGCTCGCGCACACGAAGGCGAGAGCACAAGAAGCACATGATAGCACATGATAATCAATACCCGAAGCATATGATGAAATACACGTGATAGAGTACCCGCTGAACACGGTAAGGGGGATAGCACCTCATGACAGGATCCACTAGTACCAGCTCGTGTAATAAAGTGTCAGAATCAAGTATTACAGTTCTAGAACAGGTGATATAAACGCTATCATGAAATGAAAACTATCAGAGGTAGGTACTCGCCTGATGTCCTGAGCAACTGATGAGGATCGAGGTCCGGACCGGTATCGCAGGGACCTAATGCGAAAAGCAGAATTAAACAGGGTTCTAAGCATTTAAACTGATATAAAATAATTAAAAACAGGCTTCTAGGGCTATTCTAGGTCGAACGGGTCAAACCGGTGAAAATCGGGTCAAAAAGTCAACCCGGGGTCCAAAAAGTCAACTCTAGGTCAAAACTAGGTCAAACGTTGACTTTTACGGTCAACGAGGACAAATATGGTCAAAGCTAGGTCAAACTAGGGTGCCCCTGAAATTCTAGGTCAAACCGAGCTCATTAAGCCACTAAACTCACAAACTCGCCTAATCGAGATACCGGGATACCCTCGGTATCCGATACCTCGCCCTAGGCCACGCACCCCGTCTAAACCCGCTAAAACCTATGCTAGCACGCGTAATTATATATATATAAACATACAAAAATCACTCCAAAGCATTTTCTAGGCTAATGCTCAAATACCCCGCTCGAAACTCAATACCTTGAATATCTCAAGGTATCGAGATACCTCGGTATCTCAAGGTATTGAGGTTTCGCTCTAAAACCCTCTAACTAGCTACCTAGCTATTAATTATGCACCTAGTTATTAATCTAGGCTAGGTAATATAGATATCTACTATATTTATATATATCTAAGTATGTATATACCTATGTATATAGATATCCACACACATTTACCCGATTACCCATTATCTTACCTATACACCTATATATGTATATAACTTAGGCATATAGATATTTATATCTCTTAGATAGGTATATCTAAGAATCTAGTTATCTACCTATCTAGTATCTATCTATCTATCTAAATACCTAGCTATCTATCTATCAATATCTATCTATCTATCTATCTATCTAATTATCAATATATCTAGCTATCTAGCTATTTACCTATCTATCTATTACCTATCTATTTATCTAACTATCTAACTAATAATCTATCTATATAGATATATAGATCTATATAACTCACTCTAAGCTACCTCCTACTACCCGCTGCTTGCTGCTGCTACTAGCGCTGCGCTGCTGCTCTTGCATTGCTGCTGCGGCTGATCTATGCTGCTGCTGCTGCTGATTCTGCTGCTGCTGCACTTGCTACTGCTACTGCTGCTGCTGCTGGTTCCCTGCTGCTGCTGTAGGCAGCAGCAGCTGCTGCCTCCCCCGCTGCGCTGCGCTGCACTGGCCACCCCCCTCGCTGCCTATACACCACACACCTATATATATACATATATATATCACTATCTATATATATATATACACACACATATAACTATATATATAACTACTAGATAGAGATATATATACACACTCTAAACACTCTCTAACACACACACCTACACTCTCACAAACACACTAAAACACACACACACATAAATATATATATACACAGCTACATATATATATACACTCAATATATATATATCTACACACACTCTCAACTATATATATATACATACACCTATATATATATATATATACATACACACACACAAGCACACTTACACATATACATATATATATATACACATAGACATATACATATACAAGTACATAAAAATAAATACACACATATATATATAAATATATATAAATAATCACACATACATATATATAAATATATATATATATAGACACATATCAATACAAACACAACCACGCACACAACACTCAAACCACACGTCCTACTCACGCCCAACGACCCCGACACTCACTAATACCCTAAAATATATAAAATATAGCCCGAAAACTCTAGCACACACTCCCCGATACTAACCCAACGCGCGCACAAAGCCAAAACGAGGAAACCAAGTCGAAATGGCCGTTCGGTCATTTCGACGAACACGTGGTGCGCGGCTCGGAAAACCTCCTGAAACGCACACCAAACGAACTCGGAATCGGCCCAAAATTTACCCACGCGCTCTACACGATGTCTAGATCCTAGAAAAAGTGGTCCCGCGTCGATTCTAGGCCCGTGGCGGAAACGCACACGCACTTAGAATCGGCGACGACGAAAAGCCCCAATTTCGCCCGAAATGCCCGTTTCTCCGCGACGCGGCTTTCCGTGTCCAAACGGAGACACGCACTCACCCTCTAGACACCCGACAACGTCTACCTAGGTCCATCTAACCTAGGGCATCACCCAAAATTGGGCCAAATTCAGATTCCACCCGAATTCGACACAAAACCTAATGTCAAAGTTTCTAAACTCAACCAAACTAGTTCCAACTTCCTCCTACGGGTAGGGTTAGGGTCTAGGAGGGTTCTACAACACTAATTACACTACAAAAAAGTAATTAGCAAGGGAAAAGTTAGGTTTTACCTCTTGGGAGTTGGAATCCCAAGGCCAAGGTCTCCGATCTCCTAGAAATCACCTCCCTCAAGCTCCAAGCCACCAACTCTAGCTCCCACACTAGATCTAAGCTTCTCACACCTAGGTTAGAGAAAATGTAAGGTGAGGGTTAGCTTAAGGAAGAAGGAATGGAAGAAAGAAAGAAGAAAAGTGGAAGAAAACTTACTTTGGAGGAAGAAGGAGAAGAAAGAAGAAGTGGAGAAGAAGAAGAAATGAAGAAGAAGAAGTGGAGAACACAAAGCAAAGGGGAGGGGCTGCTGGTTTTCTCACGGGTGGGGGGGGGGGGGTAGGTAGGCCGGCCATGTAGAAATAAATAGGTACATAAGTCACCAAATTCCCAAAATGCCCCTATTCACTTAGTTTTGGGTTCCGGGTTCCAAATGCGCTCAAACTAGTTCCAAATCTCTCCAACTAACCTCCTAAAAATAAAATAATAATTCTAGGCCCCAAAATAATTCTCACAAGGGTGTGGGCTGGGTCGGACATGGGTCCACTAAGGTCTGACATGGGTCCAGGCTAGCCAAAACCCTAAAACAATCATTAAAAAATATTACAAGCACTAAATAAATATAAATATAAATAATTAAATACAATACACTATTTATCAAATAAAAAAAAATATACCCTATTTTCTAGAATTGGGTAGTGACATTAGGTGCCTTACATTATGGTCAAGAACCTCATACAAGTATCAATAAGGCAATAGTCCTTAACATCACTCAATAATATGCCCAAGGCAACAATAAATTATAAAATATGCAAGTGGCACACAACCGCCAGAGAAACAAGCATAGGCGCACTTTGAAAAAGTACACATGCTAGGCAAATCAGGGTTCGCGCATAACAACCAACAAACAGGCAGTGGCACACTCTCATAAAAATGCATGCTCTACAAGAGAAGAAAGT
Organism: Iris macrosiphon; assembly: GCA_036927795.1. NCBI lineage: Eukaryota > Viridiplantae > Streptophyta > Magnoliopsida > Asparagales > Iridaceae > Iris > Iris macrosiphon. Next base: position 16,969,606 of record JAYESA010000017.1, on the reverse strand, counting down.
TAGGCACATAAAGCTAGGCAAACATACTTGGCGCACTTCTCCAAAAGTAAGTGAGCCATAGGGGTTTAGGTACTCAAAACAATGGTGGCGCACAATGCCAACAAACAAACAACTCGGCTCACTCTCACAAAAGTGCACAAACAAGATACTCGGGACATTTTGTTGAAGTATGCCAGCAACTGGGAGTGGCGCATTCAGTAAAGTAAGCGAGCTAAAAGACGACAAGAACTAAAAAATAAAATACAAGTTCCAAGGCTGGTGCGGCAGTCGATGGCACGACAGTAGAGGACTCAAAAATCAAGGCACACCAAAGTCAGATCTCTTTTATCGAGGATGAACTGAGCAAGTGTGCACCAAGAGATAACAAGTGCGCTGGGTCATTAATCTATTAAAAGTGCACCAACCATTGAGCGCGTCCAGAAAGTGCGCCAAGGGTTATATGTATAAGAGGGGCAAACTTTTGATAGTTAATGAATAATGTGTCAATTGTGCACCGGTCTGTTATTCTGGTTAAAGGTGCGCCAATCAATAGAAAGTTGGTCCAAAGTGCGTTGAAAGGTATACTGGCGCACTTTTGCTTGGTTCGTTCGATAATACATCAATTGCTTGGTTTATTTGATAATACATCAATTATGGCCTATAAAACAACTTGTATATTCAGAATATATTGTAGAACAAAGTTAATATTCAAATTTTTTACTGTATTTTAACTTGTGTATATTCTGATATTGTAGAAAAATTATTATTTTTACTTTATTTTAAGTTGTATATTCAATTTTTTTACTATTATTTATTTATAATGGCTTTTCTTATAAGGCCTGTCCCAATTGGCCCATAAAACTGAACCGAACTTTAAAATTGAAATTTATTTTCGGTTCGGTTTTGATCGGTTTGTTAAAGTTTGGTTCAGTTTTAGATTTGAGGAAAATTGGTTGTCGGTTTGCGAAGTTTTTGGATATTCGAGCCAGTTTGGACCGAACCGAACCGAGGCTCAGCCCTACCATCCACAGAAAGATACGAAAGATCCTCTGGCTTTGCTACCGGATCTGGCCAAGCAAAACCAGTGGAATCAGACCCCCAAATAGCAAGTACCACAAAGGATGCCAAACTATGAACTAAAAACGACCATGCAACGCAAATCTACAATATCCTAAAGTAACATGTAACCGCCAGGATAATATAAAGCACACCGAGCAACCGGAAAGAAAACTGGAAACATGTAAAGTAACAAGACATATGGCATATACAGGAATCATGTTAGCATATACCGGGTCATGTCAAGTAAACATGGACATATAAGTATAGAATTATGTAGCATGGCCTGAACATGAAACAAATAAGTAAATAAGATAAGAGCAAGTACATGAACTGTCATAAGCAAGAAATAGACTACATCAAACAACCACGGCCAATCAAGTGTACGTCTTGATACTTTAACTAAGTAGGGTTATCACAAATCCTGATTACTAAAAAATACAATACTGAGAATTTTTATGGTTACATGCCTTGTTGATTGTCCAAGCTATCCAAACAATACTAGACAAATAGCTATAATGGCTAAGTGACCAACATGGCGAAACCTAAATCTGGAGGATCCGCTCAATGGTGAGCTCATATATATGAAACATCATCGGTAAGCTAAGTGGTTCCGCACGATTGTGAGGTAAATAATACTTATCACGACCCGTACCCGGTAAAGGGGCACGAGTACGTGGGTAAGTCCAATCTACGCCCCAGCATCGATGATAGAACATTGTCTAGGTTGACCATACTACCTATACATCTCACACAATAATATATGTAACCTGTCAATGATATCTCAACTCCAAACGGTGGACAAGATGAAAATATCTAATGATAATCAATATACAATCATAATAAACTTGAGGTAGATAATGGCACGATATGAAATAAGCAATGTTATCACAAATTCTCAACAAAATCTCCAAGTTTAAAGTCTAACAACAAGTCACAATAAGTCTAAATATCAATAATAAGTCAATTTTCTAAGCTGGAGACATATTCAGTACAAGATAAAAGTGCTAGATAATATAACTAAGGTGACTGGTGACACCGGCTAGACCTCCCGGTAATCACTCCTGAAAATCAAGGCCCATGGTTGCTCCTCCCTGCTGTGGACCGTAGTACATGGGACACAAATCCTCTAAGTCATCGTCTAAAAAATATATCCAGTTAGGATGGAACGAGTACAACCCAATATCAATTTCAATTAATTGATAAAAACTATAAAATAATAAATAGAGGATGCTATATATAATAAGAAAAATAAAAAACTGATGCAATGACAATAGTAAAGAGAGACATGCAATGTAAGCAATATGGTATAGCTAAAGAGAAAGAAACTATAATATCAGGTATAAAGTAATATAATCTATGAACTGAACAATAAGAACTGCAACTATACTAAGTGTTTGAAATACTATTTAGATATGGGATCGGCTTAGGAGATTCAATAATTTATACTAAGGAAAAACTAGCTTAACTATACGTAAAGTGTATGATTAGCTAGTAGCCAATGATTTACACTACTTGCCAATAGTTCTTGATGACATATCTAACTAGTACTTCTCCTGCCCCGACCTATAACAAATCAATAGCCAATGTATCCAATGCTATCTAATATTATCCAATGTCCAATGTCAATACGATAAAAGTGTCCATGTCACGCCCTAGACCTACAATACTGGAGAGTGAAAGAATGACTCAGCCAACCGCACTACCGGAATTCCGAAGTAACCCGCAATGTGTTTAAGCTGTCTAGACACAAGGGGTACATACTACAATCAAGTCCCCTAGGGCCAAGAACTTCTATATCTCTATCATTCAAATACGTAGCAATAACATAGAATAATTCAGAATAAGCAGTGAGCATCCCAAATGTCGCATCAAAATGTTCTAGAGATCTAGCAATACTAAATAATATGCCAGATACAATATCAAAAGTATACATGACAATGAGTCATCAACAGTCTGATTATATTATGGTCATGTAGGAAACTAGTGTCTAAATTCTTCGGCTGACAGGTGCAGGTTGGCTAAACGTCCAAAAAATATATTTTACAAAAGATGAGATATGAAATAAGTAACCCACTTGTGATCCTCAACAGCCATCCTTCTGGTGCGTGCCATCAGTGAGAGAGAAGTAAGCTTGATCCTCAGGTTCTGGCTCTAAATCTGGCCATGCAAAACCAGTGGTGCCATACCCTAAATTGCAAGTACCACAAAGGAAGAACGAAATGAAGAAACAAAACCAGTTCTATAACATGAGATGCGTGAGCCAACAATCAATGGTAGATGTCCCATCCATGACATGATATGACACCCCTTCACCAAACAAGGACAGAAAGTGCCCTATCATATCAAGATATAATATTTCCCTTGATTATGGTCAAGCTAAAATAATTCTGCGTCATAGTTTCAGTCCACAGCCTATCGTAACACAACAACATAACCCAACAACCAAACAAGGACATGAGTTAAACTATCATGCCACAACAAACTGTGTCCCTAATTCCACTTAACAGAAGACACAATATGCAAGCAGATATACAATACAAGAAATAACATAGCTTCAGTCCATGGATTATCGTAACAAAATAACATAATCTAATAACGAAACAAGGACAAGGATTGAATCATCATACCACATTAGCCCACTTTCCTGGTTAGACATATAATATAAATAAATGAGACATCCAACAATGTATTACGGCTTCATATGTGATCTCTGGGTTATCTTAGGAATGCAATATATAAGTATCCTCATATCATGCCAAAATCGAGCAGGGCTGGCTGAACCAATAATATACGAGCAAGTATATAAGTAAAATGATGCACCAGTCCCTTGCAAGGGCACTAAGCTAATTAATGATTAATAACAGTTCCAGGATTTCTATAGAAAAGTTACTGGCTTGGTCTTATAAATAAATCAGATACTGCACTCCACTAGTACGGATGATATACAGTATTTATGGTGGCCAACCTTTATACCCAGCTAATTTTGGGTTGTTCGACATGCACGATTTTGATATACCGTTTCCTCCCTATTTTCTATAAATTAAGTTGCCTAGTTAACCATAGATTAATTAGAATCCTATGTCGTGGTCATATGAACATTCCTTATTAGATGTCGTACTTTAAGTATTGGCACTCTTGATACGAATCCATATTGTCACTCAAAAGTTAAATCTGGATTCACCCAAGTGTGATGCAACAATCAATACTTTCTAGCCACGACAAAAGTCATTGTCCAACTACTATATCCGTGCAAGCAAATAAGTATATATATCACGTAGTATGATTATATGGCACGTCGGCTCAATGTATATATATATTAAGTAAAACTCTTTGTGTGATCAAGTGTATCAGCATAGATACAATAGTCAGGGCAGGAACAAGTTCTAGAATTAAGATTATGGATAAGTTTGTCATGTAGCAAGGTATTCAGGGAAGGACAGTTAAACATTAGTCATATTAATTGATACTTTATTATATCGATAGATGAGGATAAGATTAGTGAGAGAACCCCTCGAGATCAGATTCATAATCCTTAAACCAAAAAAGGATCGGGATTGTAGACCCTCCCCCGTGTTGAACTACGCCCCTTATTTTTATCCAATGTATAATAAGGTGCTCAAGGGAAAGTATTTTAATTAGCAAGTTAATATATATATATATATATATATATATATATATATATATATATATATATATATATATATATATATATATAAGGCCATATCTACATGACTTATGTCAGGTGCTTACTCAAATTTAGTACATGATCATATCTGGGTCATAAAAGTTATTTTTATATTTAACACATAGCATCACCATTATTCAATCAAACAAAAACATTAAACCAATTAAGTGTCAAAAGTATGCAAGAAACATGGTGACGCATGGGAACAATAGGTACATAGGCAAACTAACGCATGAAGCATGGTGCCGCATGAGACAGGGTACCGCATGAAGTCGCAACCGCATGAGGCCGCAAGCAATCGAGGTAGCATGGTTGGCTTCGACACGTAGGTGAGGCAAAGTCCACTCTTCGGGAAATATACAATGTGACAATCAATAAATATAAGTCAGAAGAAGTGACATAAAGTGATAAATGTGACTGATGTGATATGCAAAAAATGTATCAGAAGAAAAGACGAAATCATACAAAGTCGTACCAAATGGTGAGAAGTTATGTGCCCAGAAGAAGAGAGACGCATAGCTCCTGGCCGCATGGTCGACGAGGCCGCATACTCCTTTTGGTCGCATAAACACTTAGCCGCATGAAATCTTTTGGGACTTAGTAAAATTTCTTTAACTTGTGAAGTTTCAGTCATGCGTCCAACAATGTTGGTCGTATGCTGACTCGAGATGAGAAGTCCAGTCTGCATAGCACAGAGTGTCGCATAGCTCTCCTTCGTCTCCTCCAACAACGGCTTTTCGGCCATGGCCAAAAGCTCAAAAATGAGAATTTCCATAGAAACCTCAAATGAAGTCCAAATTAAGCAAAGTAATGTTCTAAAGTACTTAAAATCAAATGCTCATAAATATAGAACATCAATTTTTTGAAAACAATAAGTTTTATAAAATCAAATCCCAAGAAAACTCAAGAACACATAAAAAAACTTTTAACTAAAAGTCTAGATCTACACTAATCTATCCACCAAAACCGAAAATGCCAAGTTCTAAATGTATAGAGAAACACATAATACACATAATAGAATAATAAAATACAGAGGATTTCTTTATTCCTCATGCAAGGTGTACATATCTATGGAAGGAGAGAGAAAACCAAAGAGAGAGAATGGAAGAAGAATAAAGAGAAGAGAGAGAGTAAAGTTGGGTTATATATGGAGGGTTTGAGGTTTAGACCATAGGTTTAACTCATGATCAAACCAAACCAACCAAATAAACCAAGAGCCAAGTGAACCAAATAATGGGTCTAGTCTCCATGACATGCATTCTAACTACCATGCAAGCAAAATTATCATCAATAGGGAAAATATTATGTTCCAAATACGTATATTGGGAATAGGGAGTGACATCTTTATCCACCTTAGAAAAATTTCTTCCTCGGTATTGAAACTCAGGACTAGCTAAAGATATCAAGACAAGCAACAACTAACTACAAGCATTCTACACATATAAATAAGCAAGTATAACAACACATATCATGAAGCAAAGCAATATTATCTCACATGAGTCTTTGGCGATCACGGAATAAAAAATGTGAAGGAATATAAAAAATATACACCTTATGAGTCGAATATGTGCGGGTACCAAGATCGAATATCGTCCTCGCGTTCACACATTGACTCCCCTAAAGAGTGATGACCCCATGCAACACGAATAAGAAGGATAGTCCGGTTTTTTAGTACTTTCTCTTTCTGATCTAAAATGGACACGGGTTGTTCCTCGTAAGTTAAGTCGGTACCAATGACTAACTCAGAGTGATCGAAGACATGACTCAGATCCGAAAAATACTTACGCAACTTAGACACATGAAATACATCATACACTTCACGAAATAAAGGTGGAAGGGCAAGACGATAAGCAACATCCCCTACCCTATAGAGAATATTGAACGGTCCTACGTATCGTGGACTAAGCTTCCTGCGAACCCCGAATCTAATGACTCCACGGGTGGGCAAAATCCACAAAAATACTTGGTCGCCGACAGAAAACTCTAATGGCCTACGATACTGATCTGCCCAATGATGATGACGATCTTGTGCAACCCGAAGCCGCTCCCTGATCTGCTTAACTATTTCGATCATTTGAGTGATCATCTCAGGCCCCAACTTCTCCTGTTCACCAATATCATCACATGCTAAGGGTTATCGATACTTTTTTCCGTATAATGCCTTGAAAGGAGCCAACCGTATGCCGGCCTGATAACTGTTGTTGTACGAGAATTCCACTAAATGAAGATGATCTTTTCAAGACCCAACAAAGTCTAGGGTACAAGCCCACAATATATCTTTCAATGTATTTTTTGTCCTTTCTCGATGCCCATCTGTCTAGGGATGATATGCGGTACTGAATCTCGACTTGGTATCTAAGCGCTCGTACATGTTTTGCCAAAAATGAGATGTAAAGCGAGTACTATGATTTGACACTATACTTGTTGGAACTCTATATTTCTTTACTATCAGTCGCATATACATCTTTGCTAACTTCTCTATGGACTGCCCTACTCAGAAGGGAAAAAAAATATCACACTTTCGTGAGTCGATCTACTATTACCCAAACTTCTTTACGCCCAGTAGGTGATCTAGGTAAAGCGGTCATAAAGTCCATCGTAATGTGTTTTCACTTCCACTCTGGAATAGGCAGTGATTGTAATAATCCTGCTGGTCTTTGTTATTTTGTCTTCACTTGCTGACATACGAGACATTGTAAATGAACCGAACTATCTCTCTTTTTATTTCGTTCTACCAGAAAAGTTGCTTAATATCATGGTACATCTTCATGCCTCCTGGATGAATAAAGTATTGAGAACTATGTGCCTCGGTCATTACTTCCTGTCTGATATCTCCACTTGGCACACAAAGACGGTTTTTGAATCTAAGTGTTTCGTCTTCATGAATCCTTAATTCCTTTCTTAGGCCTGATTCATATTCTGCCCTAAGCTTTTGAATCTGAGAATCTTCTGTTTTATGCGCCTTGATCCTCTCCACCAAGGATGACTATATCTAAAGACTGGTTAGCACTCCCGTTTCTTAAGGTAGTACTAGCTCGATGCCCATCTCTCGAAGATCTTCTAGAATATGATTTTGAGTTGTCAAGATGAATGCACTACCTCTCCTAGATGATATTGAAGTGCTACATCATAATCCCCAAATAATTCTAGCCACCTCCTCTGTCTCATGTTCAGGTCCTACTGGGTGAATATGTACTTCAAACTTTTTTGATCTGTAAATATCTCCACCAGATCTCCATATAGGTTATATCTCCATAACTTTAGAGCAAACACTACTGCAACAATGCCACCTTGATGTTGATCCTTCACTGTTCTGTTGAAGATAAACTCTTCCTTGCCCGAAATGTTAAACAATACTCTACCCCTACGATAATCTATCGTTGTATGATTATCTCTTAACCAGTCCATGCCTAAAATTATGTCAAAATTATCCATAGGGAACTCGATCAACCTTATAGGTAATCAATGTCCGCACACTAAGTTTAGATATGCTAAACATACTCTACTGACTCCGATGAGACCACTAACAGTCAGTTTGGCAATGCCTCAAAATCTAATCCAATACGTATCACAAATAGTACACATACAAATGAATGGGATGTTCCTGAATCAAATAATGTAACGACAAAAAAAGATGTAATAAGAATATTACCTGCTACCACGTAACCTGATGCCAAGGACTCCTCCAGAGGTAGGATAAAATCTTGCCCTTGGCCTTGCTGCGCTCCTTATTGTTGCTTCCCTTGAATAAGTAGTTGTGGCCTCTGCTGCCCATACTGCTGATTTCTCTGTTGGTTGCATCGATAATGGATGCTGAGATGATGGCCTGATTTCCACTGCTGGTCCTCTGTACTGAGCTGCTCTTAGTGATAGTAATGCTAACAGCTACGTCGGTCCTTCAATCCTCTATATCATCGAATAATTGGCAATCCGATAATCTGGACTACCACATCGTTGGCACAATGTCACGGCCCAGTACCAAAATACGTAGGACTAGGAATACGCAACATGCCAGCCGTATGTATAGGATAACTCTAATGTGTTGGAAGATCGTAATACATACGTACGGTATACATGAATATCAAATCCAAAAGTGGTAATATACTGTCAACACAAGTCACACGCAATCTATATCTCATTCGCAGCATAAATAAAGAAATAGGAAATAAATAACGGAATCTCAAATATAAAATATCAAAGAATGATAGTCGGGTGGAAACAAATCCACTGCCAATCGACTATACTAAAAACTAAATGAGAGAAGAGATCAAACTCTAATATAAGATAAATGTCAATAAAAGAAATAGCAAATAGAATATCCATCAGCTGCGATAAATCAAAGGTACTCTGAAGGTAAGACCTCCTCAGTCTGGTATGAAGCATCAGGTCCAGGTTCGTACTCCTGTCGATAATCCTACCCGTCTATACCTGAAAAGGGACCAGGTCCTCAAAGGGACGTAATAAGATATATAGAAGCATATCAATGAAGTAATGAAAATAAACATCCAATGGGTCGCCTAACCATCAATGGGAATGCACTTTGAGAACAATTTTCCAATACGTGGACTATCTGGCCAAAATGGGATTGGCATGATTCTCTCAGAGATTCAGGGACCTAAAAAGTATGAAGTCTTTTGAAAGTCAGAGGCGGCTTGATAATAATAATATATATAGTGGTCATCATGACCGCGCATCTCCGGTGGAACGTACGGATTACACAAGGAAAGTATAAAAGGAGCCCAAACGCCTTACTTGTTGTCCTCCCCACCCCATGCTCTAAGCATGTTATATCCATGACACGATGATACCTCTAATAACTGTCAAGGCTTCTAATAATGCAAATTCTATCAGCAGTTATCCCTATCCATCGTACGTCCCATACGTACCAGTGGCCAGCCGAGTAAGCAGGTCCGTGTCCTATATGAGACTCACACTCGTGTAACAACTGTGACATGGCCAATAAAATATAAGAATGCCTCATGATAATAGGGCAGCCTCATAAAACTAGGTCAACATGCATATATATAATAAAAATATAATACGACGCCATCGTCGTTGCACCCAAGTTATTCTTGGATGCGTAGTTTATGTAGAAGTTAAAATATATGAACTAAATGACAAAAAAAATGTATGCACCATATGGAATATAAATCACAGTACAATGACCAGGTATAATTGCTTGGCAAGCAATCTGCGTAGTATAAGCGTCTAGACGTCAAGTACACAGGATCAGAAGCTATAGTCTCCGAATAAACATCTCCGGATGCTGAAATAAATATTACCAACGTTGTCGGAATCAGCAAGATAGCAAGAAAACACTATCCTTTCGTCCAATTTGGGTCATAGGGGCAAAACGATGATTTTGGGTTAAACCGGGGTCAACATGTGGCCCACTTTGCACCAAAATGCATGCCAGGGGTAAAGGTCTCTAAATAGGATAAATTATAGGTCAAACAAATTCTAAACATTAATACGAACACAACATTATGTCCAATTTTGGATTCCGATGAGCCGAACACAATTTTGCCCTTAAAGTCAACCATGGGGCCCGCAAATAGGCGGCTTGGTCAACTGTCTCAGAATTGCGTGAAACTTGGGTCACAGGACCAGCGTGATACCACGAATCCAATGGCGTAAGATTCGTCGCACTCCGACGAGCGTACATAAAATAGCGTGGTATTTTACAAAAGTTGCGATAAAATAATTTTTAACGGATACGATTTTATTTCGACGCGCACACATGTCCAAATCAGTTTTCGTGGAAGCTCACACGTTAGGACATACCATACGCGCCTTTCTGTGTAATTGACGAGTCGGTCCCGTTTGGTGGGGCACGCTCCGTATCGCAAATTCTAACATTTTTAAAACAAAATTTTCTCTGTTTTTAACCCAATTTATCTCTGATTTTAACAAAAAATAAAATAAGCTAATTAACAGGAAATAATCTTGGTTATATAGACTTCACATAGCAAAAAGTAGATTTAAATTTGGAGGTCAATGGTGGAAGATATCAGTCTCTAAACATAGGTCATTGGAGCAGTTATAGCAGTTTAAAATATATGGTTTTTTCTCAACTTGGCTTCTATTTTTACCTAGTGTAAACACTGCTCGATGGAAACTAATTAACAGAGTTGAGAGGGGGATAGGTTTTGATCATACCGGTGAAGACGAATCCGAAAATGATCGAGAGATGGGACGAAAACTGCGCGTGAAGTAGCGATCGTCGCTGCTCGTATCTGTTGCGGACTGATGTCACGATCGTGCGGGGTTGCGGGCGTTCTCCAGCCGGTCGCTCTCCGGTGGCTGCACGGTGGGGCGGAAGTCGGAGGTCGACGCATGTAGGGTGTAGGCGATTAGATGATTAGGGTTAGGGTTTAGGATATGGATCTATATATATTTGTGGAGCGGTCGGGTAGATGGGAAGGGGGTCGCAGCTGCGGGGTACTGTTCGAGGGTAGAGGGATTAGACGTTAGTCTGTTAATGTGGGCTTAGGGGTTTAGTTTGCTTAGGGGTTTAGTAGAAAGTTTTAATAATTTAAAGTTTTTCTTTTATTTTATTTTCTATTATTACTATTTATTTATATATATGTATATATGGTATAAAATCCAGAAAAAATATTAGTACATTCAAAAAAATCTATCATCCTTCTACAAGGTTTCCTAAATAAAATAAAATATAATAATAGTTTTGTTCCATAAATTCTAGATGAGTATTTACCTAGGTAATTAATTAAATTAAATTTTATTTTCTAATTAACTAAGAAATAATGTAATTAAATTCAATGTTTAATTAAATAAATAAAATATTTAAAATTAGGGGGTTTTACATTCTACCAAACTTATAAAAATTTTGTCCCCGAAATTAAAACTAAGCCACGATGGGAAATCAAGAATGGTGTATGGTAGAAATAAACAAAGTAAATTCATACCTTGATCTACGAATAGATGCGAAAAATGTTTGCGCATGTCATCCTCGCACTCCCAAGTAGATTCTCCTGACGCACATGCTTCCATGCAACGCGGACCAAGGGAATAGACTGGTTCATCAACACTTTCTTGCGACGATCAAGGATCCCCATGGGTTGCTCTTGGTATGACAAGTTAGGCCCAATGGTGATCTCAGGGTGGTCGAGAATATGACTGCTATCGGCCACATATCGCCTAAGTTGGGACACGTGGAATACATCATGTACTCCCTCAAGTGAAGGTGGTAGTGCAAGTCGATACGCACTTCTCCCACTCGCTCTAGCACGTCAAATATTTCAATATACCTTGGGCTCAACTTGCCACGCCCTCCGAATCGAATAGTGCCTCCAGTAGGTGATATCCTCAAGAAGACATGATTGCCTTCTTTAAACTCCAAGGGACGACGATGAAGGTCTGTCCACTGCTTCTGCCTGTGTTGCGCTGCTCACAAGTGCTCCTGTATTTTCTTCACTATCTCTACGGTGTTGACTACCAACTTTGGTGCCAGAATCTGACGTTCTCCCACGTTACTCTAATACACAGGAGACCTACACTTTCTTCTATACACTGCTTCAAACGGAGCCATCTGGATGCTCGCTTGAAAGCAATTATTGTAAAAAAAATCCACAAGATGTAGGTGGTCCTCCCATGATCCTCCAAAGTCCAACATATAAGCCCTCAACATATCCTCCAGTGTCTGAATAGTACGTTTGGACTACCCTATCTGTCTGCGGGTGATAAGACGTACTAAACTTCAGACGAGTCCTAAGAATCTCCTACATTCTTATCCAAAAGTGAGATATGAAAAGTGAATCCCTGTCTGACACAATGCTGACCGGAATGCCGTGCAATCTCATGATCTACCTCATGTATAAGTCAGCCAAAGCTTCTGTAGACTGGCCAACTCTTAAAGGCAAGAAATGTGCGGACTTAGTGAGTCGATCCACTATTACCCATACAACATCTATTCCACTTGGACTCTTCGAAAACCCCATGACGAAATCCATAGTGATGTGCTCCCACTTCCACTCAGGAATCAGAAGTGGTTACAATAGCCCTGCCGTTCTCCGATGCTCCGCCTTCACCTGCTGACATACAAGACATTTGGCCACAAAGCGAGCTATCTCTCTTTTTATCCCATGCCACCAAAAGTGTTGTCGCAAGTCACGGTACATCTTGGTGCCTCCAGGATGGATAGAATATATTAAACTATGAGCTTCTGCCATCAGCTCTTGTCGAATCTCTCTATTGGAAACATATAGACGATCACCACATCGTAATGTCCCGTCGCCATGAATGTGCAATCCCGTCTGGTCTCCAGCATCTGTCCTTTCTTTTAATCTCCTAAATCTGGCGTCCGTAGGCAAAGCTGCCTTGATCCTCTCTATTAGCGATGACTATACTTGCAAGTTGGCTAGTATCCCATCTGATCCTGGTACTATCACTTTTACGCCAAGCACTTGCAAGTCCTCCAATAATTCCCTTTGCGTCATCAAGAATAAGCTGCTGGCTTCCGTATTAACGCGTCTGCTACTACATTAGCCTTGCCTGGGTGATAATGCAGCTCTATCTCAAAGTCCTTCATCAACTCAAGCCACCGACATTGCCTCATAGTTAGCAACTTCTGTGTGAAGACATACTTGAGGCTTTTGTGGTCTGTATAGGTCTCCACTCGTTCCCCATATAGGTAATGTCTCCATAGCTTCAGAACAAAAACAACGGCTGCAAGCTCCAAGTCATGAGTTGGATAATTCTTCTCATGTACTCGTAACTGAATAGATGCATATGCAATCACCTTGCCATGTTGCATCAACACGCATCCCAAGCCTTTCCCCGATGCGTTACTGTAAATCACATAACCTCCTGATCTCGATGGAATAGTCAATACTAGCTCTGTGGTCAGTCGTTTCTTCAACTCCTCAAAAGCGGCTTGACACTCGTCAGTTCATATGAACTCTTGGTCCTTGCACGTCAACCGAGTCATAGGCACTGCTATCCTTGAAAAGTTCTCTTAAGTTAAAAATAGGAATACTATTTGATTAGAGTTGTTTATTATTTAAAATCTAGAAAAAAATTATTATAGTTGAAAATCATGATTTAAAATTTGATGTGCGTTATTTAAATCTTCGAGATGTCATATAGATTTGAATTAAATTTGGATGTTGATTATTTAAAAATCTAGAAGAAATTATGATAGGTTAAATTTTGATTTAAACAGTTATTATTTTAATTTTGAAGAGATTGTGACGGATTTGAATTGATTTTGTCATTTAAATTTTTGAGAAGATTACAGTTGACTTGCCTTAGATATAAATGTGAAAGATTTAACAAATCATTCCTTATTTTAAATTTTGAGGACGAATTTTTTTTAAGTTGCGTAGATTGAAAATCCTCTCACCTAAAATATGTATTTTGTTTGTATTTTATATTATTATATTTGTTATAGATTAATTTAAATATTAAATTTCTTTGGAGTATTCTCTTAGATAATTAGAAAATAAATTTCTTGATATATTTACTTATATAAATATTTATTTAGAATTATTTTTAGGCTATTTTAGATTTTTGGAGATTTTTTAGAATTTTTTGGGTAATTAAATAATAGAAAATGTAAATTTCTAGAACTTTCATGATTTACTATGAGACCATACTTGCATGTTGTTCCTATCAAATATTTATTTTAGGTTAAAATATTTAATTATATTTTTTGTAATTTATTTAGAATTTTAAGAAATTTATTTAGAATTTTGAAAGTATTTAGGATTTATTTGGATATATATAGTCTTAATATTAGATAGATGCTAATTTAGTGTTAATAGATATTAATATGATTATATATAAATTATTTGTATTATCTTTAATTCTATTTAAGATTATAAATTATTGAAATAAAATTAAACTCTATTTTAAATTTATTCAAATCCCGAGCCTACTAGAAAAACAACTTCATGCATATCCTATCATTATTTAAACTCATCCTAATCATATCCAAATTAGCAAATCCTAGTTGTATTTAATTAAGTAGCCTCCATAATTATAAATACCTGTTAGACTTATGGAATAAACTATCTTTCATAATTTTCTTCCCCAAACTCCTCTCTTTTTAGTCCAAAAATAGCCAAAATTCGTCATAAATTCAGGCTCATTTTCTAGTAGTTATGACGAATTAAAAAGACGATATCTCATAGCTCCAGAATCCAAACGTGCTCCAGTTTTTTTTGTTAGAACTATATCTAGGTTAATTTTCTGAATATATAAATTATTTTAATAATTTATGAACCTATTTTTCCAGAAAATTCTAAAAGTGCCAGTTGTCCAAAATCAAACGAATTTCCGTATTTTCAAGATTTCGGGAGATTCTGAATTCGGAATTATGAACCGTTTAAAGTTTCAGAAAGTTGACATGATGAAATTATATAAAATAATATTTTTAGAATTTAACATGTAAGTTTAATTTACTGTAAAATTCGTGCAACGTAGAGATAAATAGGAAACTACCAAAAATTATTATTTGTGCGCCCTTGTGGACATAACTCTTTACCGACTTATGATTTTATGAAACCGTCGATTCTAGTGTTCATATAACACTAAGATCTATATAATTATACACACAAATCAAGGATTTGAGTCGGTTGACCTTTTGGTCAACGGATTGCCTCGATTTGCGTGTCACGGATCACAAATACGTAAAGTTGACTTTTTTTGAACCAAAATTAGGGTTTAACAATAAAATTATATTATAATAAGATTAAAATACTATTTTAGGTTATTTTATTCATAATTAAATTAGATTAAAATGGAGGAACCTATTCACCCACTTTTGTAACCTAACTTATTTAATTTATGTTACGGGTAGATCGGACGACGCCTTGAGTTGGGACTTCATCCTTTTTCAGACAAGGCAAGATACCTTGCCAAATTGCTTACAGTAATTTATATGATTATCATATTTTTATATATTCATTACGTATGTGTTTTTTTTCAGTCATAATTATATACTATATATATATATGTTGACACACACTGACACATAGTATCATGGAAGGGGAGGACAATCGGTAGGCGTATAGGATATAACTACTGTGGTAAACCGTAATAACTAGCACGCACTACGGTAGTTATGTCGTGCTGGTCGCTACCCTCGAGGTATGTCGATTTCTGGTGTCGCGCTAGTCGCTACCTTTGAGGTATGTCGATTTCTAATGTTTCTGACGTGTGTGTGAGTTGTGAGATTAGATAGAGTAGCCTATCCATGCCCATACGTCAAAAAGTTGTCCTCATTATGCATTTTATATATATTGTCTAGTACAGCGTACTTATATATTTTTTATCTATTATGCATATTTTTTACTGTATTCAATTGGCTTGCTTCTATGTATCTTGTTACATCCCTCTGAGGACCTGGTCTCTTTTTAGGTATAGACGATCATGACTATTTGCAGGAGCACGGATCAGGACGTGCTACTCCATTCTCTTTCGAGGAGGTCTCTCTTCGAATCTCATTGTTCATTAGATATACTTATTTTTGTTCCTCTTATATTCTAGTTGGTAGTGGATTTGTCTCCGCCCAACTACTTGTTCTTATCAAGCATTTTATACTTGATTCAGTTATATAGTTGATTGGTTATTTGATTCTGTAGATAAGATCTAGTTATGCCCTGTAACTTGTGACAATATAGATATACCACATGTGAGTTAATATTCATAATATAGCGTACGTGTGTATTATGGTATCCATATATTGGAGTTGCCATATACATACGCTGGCATGCTTGCGTATTCCTAGTCCTACATATTTTGGGATGGGGGTGTGACAAAAGTACTCCAAGAATTGTTCCCAAGTCTGACGCGTACCCAACTGGCACTCCATTAATTCCCACCAGTGATGAGCATTACCATCTAGCTGGGTCCTTACGCCTATTATCCATAGATCTGTAGGTAGCTATGATGCTTCTAATAACTTTTGGGTGTGGGTAATCCAATTGGTGGTCTCCTCTGAGCTCCCAATGCCTTTATACTACTTGGGACCCATCTGTACAAAGTCCTTGACTGAACCAACTCGAGCTCGTGGTACTGGAACCAGTGCCTGGGCTGGTTCAGGTGCTTGTGCAACCATTCTCTTAAGTGCCGCCATAAATTTTTGCCTCTGTTCCGCCGCTTGCTGACTCTACTCTACAGTTAGTGTGGCTGTCTGCTCTCTCTGTTCCTGCATCGTCATTTGGAAGAATTGGAACATCTATGTCCGGCAATCCTGTGGTATCGATGAAGCTGGAAAAGTCCCATTAGGTAAAGCAAAAATATCAGATGGAACTGGATTGTGAGTATGTCCATTCGTCCCCGGAAGTCTAGGTGTTGGTTGAGGACTCTCCTCGAGTTTGGACGTTGACTCCTGAAGGTGTGTCACCTCCGGTGGCAGTACATCCACTACGCAAATCCATCTCTCTACAAGAGGTGGTCGAAAAGATGAGAAGGAGTACATGAATCAAACAGGATGCAAGCATTTAAATAGGAAGGTTGAAAGGGAAGATGAGTTTTAGTCAAGCGTGGGTGAGACCCTATACTTTATTCCTATACGCAGGCTTGTTCGGTACAGTAACATAATTGAGACAATATATTCGTTGACCTGCTTGGGCCACCACTAAAAACATGTCACCCCCAGTCCCAAAATACGTAGGATTCGGAATACGCAACATGCCAGCTGTATGTATACGTTAACTCCAATGTGTTGGACGAACGTAATACATACGTACACTGTACATGAATATCAAATCCACAAGTGGTAATATACTGTCAACACAAGTCACACACAATCTATATCTCATCCACAGCATAAATAAAGAAAAAGAAAATAAATACAAAATCTCAAATATGAAATATCAAAGAATGATAGTCGGGTGGAAACAAATCCACTGCCAAACGACTATTATAAACCCCCTCGACCAATTTAGGGTTTAATTTGAATTAAACCAAGAGACTAGGATTTATTTGAATTTAATTAGAATGTATGTGCGACAATTATAGGTAGTCCTCTAACCATTGTGTAAACTTAGATACTCGTCTTTTCGTCACCTCATAGCTACACGATATTCGAGTAAAAAGAACGTCAAGCGCACTGCATTTAACCTATTTAAATTAAGGCTAATTTCACCTCTAGCAGAACTTAACCAAGCCCATATACACTCTTCCTTTGGACCAGCCCCACCCCAACAAAGTCGAACAGGCCAGCCCCTATGCCAGCCCATCAATTCTCTATATAAATATGCATGCTCCTTATATTAAACCCTAACTCATTATTCATCACCCCCTTTCAAACCCTAGCCGATCTCCCCCATATTCAAACCCTAGCTGATCACCCCCTCCGACTTCACAACCACCCCACCACCGCCTAAACTTGCCACCACTACTGCTCGAACGTCGCCGACACCGCAGCACTGCCCTCAAGTCACCGGACCACCACTGACCCAGCCTTTAAAACCAGACCCCCGTGCAAAACTCGACTGCCCCGGTTCCCGGTGACCCTCTCCGACACCCATGATCACCCCCTGACAGGCGGAGCATCATCTTCCCCATGGTCCACAGTCACCCCCGCGCCGCCTTGGCCCTGCACTCGCCGCCGCTCAGAGCTGCTGCTGTTACTGCGGCTACGCGGTTGTCGATCCAGCCGTTATCGCCGCTGTATTGCCCGCCGGACACAGCCGGAGCTTTGCTACTCGACGGAGGACGACCAACCAGCGAGGCAATCCTCGTCCAGCCTGCTAGGTATTCACCCTGTACCCTTCCCCTTAGTATCGTATTCTTATATGATCATCGTATTATCGTATCGAGAGATTTTAGTCTTGGACACAAATTTATTAACCATAAATTATATATAAAATGGCAGGATGGTTAATAAACTTAGAATTGTTCAGTAACCAGCAATTACCTTAATCACGAGACCTGTCATCGAGGACCAGTATTTCATCTGTACATATGGACATAAACCAAGTATAATGAACATAGAAACTAAGGACATGTGTTCGCACAGAACAGAAATCGTGGTCAACCCGTAACTCAATAAATTATTGTCTCAAGGCACATGTTAACCGAGGACAGAACACGTGTACACCCTAGCTACGTGCACACGTGACGCTGTATTCGAGTAGCAGTGAACTTGCGACAATATTCAAGTATAGCGTCGTAGTCGTATGTAGTTAATGCTTAGTTTCTGATGCCAGTATTTATTATGTTATATTGTATATCTAGGGTCTTTGGATTAGCCAGGAGATGCTACAGGAGCAGGCTATTGGCATTCACATCTTGAGTACTCAGCCAAGATACCTTACCATATTTACTGTCTAATTTAAATTATGCATATGTTGTATTATATTCTTGTGCTTTTCTTTTATACAACTGTGCGCGTCCGAGATTTGACTCGGGTGGAATCGACGGATATGTCAATGATTAGTGTACTCGACCTAGTCATTAGTAACTCACCCCATTGGAGGATACTCTATTAAATTTTGAGACCTGACACCTTTACACGTTTTACTGAGACATATTCATATTAGGATACGGGTTTGCGTACTCGACTAGCTATCAGTGCGTGTGACCTACATCACGGTTAGTACATAATTTAGGTTATATTTTATTGGTAGAGACTGGCATATAGATACGTGGTATGCACATCGAGTATTCGACTTGCGTATCTACATTAGGCGGGGAGGACATTAGTAGGCGTATGGAAGCACCCATTAGAGTCCGTAGTATCCAGAGGAGCCACGGATCCAATGACTCCCTTTACACTGCTGCCATATTCTTCGGAGCGATATGAACGATATATTATACTGCTGCCACGTTCTTCGGAACGATATGGATGATATACTGTGCTACTGCCACCCTCTTCGGGGTATTGTACGTTATGCCTACGCCTACCCATACGTACCAAAGTTGTCCTCACATTGTATTCACTTAGATGGTTAGCAGACCCTTTATTGTATTTATTTTATTCAGTATTTATATATAGCATTCTTCTATGTATCTTGTTACGTCCCTCTGAGGATCTGGTATCTTTCCAGATTTGGACGAGGTATATTACCCAACGGTGTATGGCCCAGGATAGGAGACGAGGTTTGCTACCGCAGAGGAGCTAGAGGTACTACCGTTAGATTTTTCGTGATCACTTGGTAGGGCTTCGTCCTAGGATTGGGAGCATCATTATCTAGTCAGTCGATGCCCTAGTCATTATTTTTTATCTATCATTTCAGTATTTTATTTCGTCATAGTAGTGGGTTTGTCCCCACCAGACTTTATTGGTTGTACTATGATATTTTGAGACTGGTGTTTATCTTCCAGCAGTTTATTCTAGTACTTTCTTGCTCTTTATATTGTGGATGAGATTAGATTACCTGTTGTTGACTGATATTGGACATGTTAGTATTTTAGGACAGCGTAGCACTCTTCGTTAGGATCCATTAAATTAGGATATCCTCGGAGATGTGATACTGGATATTGTCACGTAGCCTAGTTTCATTTATTTTGGGACTGGGGCGTGACATGGTTTTAGTGGTGGCCCATGCAGGTTGACTTTATCACTTGTGGTATGATAACATGCACAGCGAGCCTGCAATAGAATAGAAATTTTTAGGTCTCATCCACTCTGATTACGTCTTTGAACTTTCTTTGTATTACTTCTAAATATCTGCATCCTTTCTGTTTGATTCCGTCCTCTTTTTAATGAAGTCCTATCTCTTGCAGCAAGATGAACTTGCGCAGTGGACGAGGAGCACGAAGAGCACTTGAGACTAGTATTAGAGATGCTGAGGAGAGATAGACTTTATGCCAAGGTGAGCAAGTGCGAGTTTCTCCTAGATCGTGTCGCTTTTCTTGGACACGTCATTTTAGGAGATGGTATTTCAGTAGACCCGGCGAAGATTTCACCAGTAGAGACATGGCCAACCCCTACTAATGTCTCGGAGGTCAGGAGTTTCCTAGGACTTGCTGGATATTATCGGAGGTTCATGGAGAACTTCGCGAAGATTGCAGAGCCGATGACCCGTTTGACCCGTAAGGAGCAGGAGTTCACATGGACATAGGAGTGTCAGAAGGCATTCGATGAGCTGAAGAAGCGTTTGACTACGGCACGTATCTTGACCATACCTTCTGGACCCGGAGGATTCGTGATCTATAGCGATACATCCGGGAAAGGATTAGGATGTGTCTTGATACAGCATAGAAAGTTTGTAGCCTATGCTTCTAGACAGTTGAGGACCCACGAGAAGAACTATTCCACCCACGACTTGGAGCTTGCAGCAGTGATCTTTGCTTTGAAGCTTTGTAGACACTACTTATATGGAGAAAGAGTAGAGATATTCACTGATCATAAAAGCCAAAAATACGTCTACACTCAGAAGGACCTGAATCAGAGGCGGAGACGTTGGCTCGAGATGATGACAGACTTCGAGATTGAGCTACAGTACCATCCGAGAAAGGCCAACGTAGTAGCTGACGCGTTGAGAAGAAGACCTATGGCATTTTTCTTGACTACCCAACAACATCTGCTGAGAGATCTAGAGCATATGGGTATAAAAGTCATTATGCCTGGAGTAGACGGATAGTTGTCGAGTTTTCAGTTGCAATCGACATTAGGGGAGAGAATCATGGCTGCGTTGCCAACAGATGCCAAATTTCAGAGGCTTCGACAGAGGACAGAGGCTGGAATATAGACGGGACTGCGTATACATGAAGACGGAACTTTGAGATGTGGAGATCGTCTCTATGTTCCAAATGGAGAACTCCGTTAGGAGTTGATAACAGAAGCACACAGTTCAACCTACTCCATTCATCCAGGAGGCACAAAGATGTACAGAGACCTGAGACAGTACTACTGGTGGCATGGAATGAAGAGGGAGATAGCACGCTTTGTGGCCAAGTGCCTGATGTGTCAACAACTCAAGGCTGAGCATCAGAGATCTGCATGATTGCTTCAACCGCTCCCTATACCGGAGTGGAAATAGGAGCACATCACTATGGACTTTGTTACGGGCTTTCCGAGGAGTCCTAGTGGTCGAAATACAGTATGGGTAATCATGGATAGACTCACCAAGTCCGCATTTATCCTTCAGAGTTGGACAATCTACAGAGGTCCTAGCAGATATGTACATGAGAGATATTGTGCGACTACACGGAGTGCCAGTTAGCATCGTGTCTGCTAGGGATACAAGATTTACCTCTTACTTTTGGCGGAGTATGCAAGAGAATCTCGGTACTCGCCTGAAGTTTAGCACACCATATCACCCACAAACAGATGGCCAGTCGGAGCGCACCATTCATACCTTAGAAGACATGTTAAGAGCGTGCATGCTCGACTTCAGAGAATCGTGGGAGGACCATTTGTATTTGATCAAGTTTTCCTACAACAACAGCTATCAAGCGAGCATCCAGATGGCTCCCTATGAAGCATTGTGTAAACTCCCTCACCCAAAATAGGTATTTGTGTATATTTTATATTATTATATTTATTATAGATGTTGAATTTATTTAAAGTATTCTCTTAGTTAATTAGAAAATAATTGTTTTAGTATATTTACTTATATAAATATTCATTTAGAATTATTTTAGGTTATTTTAGATTTTTGGAGATTTTTTAGAATTTTTGGTAATTAAAATTTAGAAAACATAAATTTTTAGGACTTCTATGATTTACTATACGACCATACTTGCATGTCGTTCCTACCAAATATTTATTTTAGTTCAAAATATTTAATTTTATTTTTTTGTAATTTATTTAGAATTTTAAGAAATTTGTTTTGATTTTCAAAATTATTTAGGATTTATTTGGATATATATATAGTCTTAATATTAGATAGATGCTAATTTAGTGTTAATGGATATTAATAAGATTTAAAAATTATTTATATTATCTTTAATTATATTTAAGATTATAATTTATTGAGATAAATTCAAACTCTATTTTAAATTAATTCAAATCCTGAACCTACTAGGAAATCAACTTCATGCATATCCTATCCTTATTTAAATTCATCATAATCCTATCCAAATTAACCAATCCTAGTCGTATTTAATTAAGTAGTGTCCACCATTATAAATACCCCATCCTTCATATTTTTCTTCCCCAAATTCCTCTCTTTTTCGTCCAAAAATAGTCAAAATTCGTCATAAATTCAGCCTCATTTTCTACTAGTTATGACGAATTAAAAAGACGATATCTCCTAGCTCCGTACTCCAAACGAGGCCTAGTTTTTTTGATAGAACGATAATGAGGTTAGCTTTCTGATTATATAAATTTTTTTCTAAATTTTTAGTATTAAATTCTGGAAAATTCGTAGAGCACAGCATGTCCGAAAATAGACGTGTTTCGATATTTTCGCGATTCTGGGAGAACCAGGAATCAGAATCATGAATCGTTTGAATTTTTAGAAAGCTAATGTCGAGATCGTCGATATATATTTTTCTCATAATATATTTCGAAGTATTTACATACTGTTAATTCTGTAGAACTTCTAGGTTAGAATTTAACCATCGGTGCACAATACAAAATTTGTATGTGCCATAATTCCCAAACGAATTTGAATTCGGATGAGCTATAAATTCCAGCATATTTTTGACGCTGAAATCTACAGGAAATAATGCATGAAAGTTGAGTTTGTGTCGGTTGACTTTTTGGTCAACAGATCGCCTCGATTTGCGTGCCATGAGTCTCGAGTTGATAAAATTCAGTTTCTTTGGACAAAATTTAAGAATTAACATAAAAATCAGAATAATAAGATTAAAATAGAATTTTAGAGTAATTATTCCAGAATTAAATAAATTAAAATAAATTATATTTTGACGTGATAAATTTGTAATACATAGGCTATTTGGACTGTGACTTGGACTCTGATTCATACCAGCAGCAGGACCCCAGGCAAGATACCTTGCCAAATTACTTACAGTATTTTGCATGCTTAGTATATTTATGTATATTTATTGCATTTCTGTTTATTTATTGCATGTGTAGTTTCTTTCAGTCATTACTATATATTAGATATGTTGACACACACTTGCCACTTAGTATCATGAGAGGACAATCATTAGGCGTATGGGCTTTTAACCACTCTGGTAAACCATAGTAACTAGCACGCACTATGGTGGTCGTGTCCGATGGTCGCTACCTCCGAGGTATGTCGATTGATGGAGTCCGAGGGTCGCTACCCCAGAGGTATGTCGGCTGATGATGTCCACTGACGAGAGTGAGGTTGTGAGGATTAGATCGAGTAGCCTACCCTTGCCCATACGTCGAAAAGTTGTCCTCATTTGCATTCATATAGATTGTCTTGTACAGCGTACTTATCTATTTTCAAACATTATGCATGTTTACTGTATTCAAATTGGCTCGTATTTTCTGTATCTTGTTACGTCCCTCTGAGGACCTAGTCCGCTACCAGGTGTATCTTTTCTTGAGTATTTGCAGGATCACAGATTTGGATGGTTACATGTGATCCGAGGATGTCTTCTCTTCGAGCTGTGATGGATAGCTGGTATTCTTATATTGTGTTGTGGTGTTGTACTCATATTGTATTTGCTCTTATATTCGAGTTGGTAGTGGATTTGTCTCCATCCAACTATCATCCTTAGATACTCCTTATTGAGATCTAGTTTCATAGATACTGGTCATTTATTTTTATATGATTTTGGTGGATGAGATTTAGATTATACCCTGTGACTTGTGACATATGTTTTATACCACTTGTGGATTTGATATTCATATTACAGCGTACATGTGGATTTGGTTTCCATACATTGGAGTTGCCATATCCATGCGGCTGGCATGCTTACGTGTCCTAGTCCTACGTATTTTTGGGACTGGGGCGTGACATGTTTTTGTGGTGGCCCATGCAGGTCGAGAGCATATTATCTCGGTTACGTTACTGTACCGAACAAGCCTGCACCTAGGACTAGAGTATAGGATCTCATCCACAATTGACTGTGATTCATCTCCTCCTATCTGTTCTATTTTAAACAATTATATCCTGCTTGATTCATGTGCTTCCCTAATAGTTCCTTGAGTATAGTCTTCTACTAGAATATAGGAACCTCTGTTATTAGGATGATAATTAGAGTAGCACACCTATTAAGAATACAACGAGAATATAGATACACCACTAAGTTTAGAATATCTAGTGAACCTAGAATTTCTTATCTTTAGATTGTTATACCATTACCCCTTGATGTATTAAGAAGACTTGATAGTTGTATAGACACTACTAGAGTTAGTTAGAAGTTTTACCATAATATTTGACACCTAGTATCACATAGTCTTTTGACCTATTAATTAAAGTGTAACCGAATGATATTTATCGCATGCTAGCAAAAGATGACAGTGTTTATTCAGACTATAGAATTTAGAGGTCCTTGCCCTATTTGGTCGACTAGCGACTTAGATAAGGATGTTGTATGATAACTGTAGAGATTGTAGAGTCTTTTATTATTATTGCTTATGTTATTTTTGCTTTTGCGAACTTGAATTATTTTGTAACTTCTTACATCGTAATCCAGCGTTATATTTTCTGTGCTACCTTAAATTATGTTGCTATTATAGCCTAGTTTTTTTTGCAAGCTTAATCTTATATCGAGCTTGTTCATGATATATGTGTTATTGGGGCCTGATCAACCACACTAATACAAATTATCTAATCAGAATCAGTGTATTATGGTCTAGATAGCCATAATGCGCTTGATTCGCCCTTCGCAATAGTATTTTACGTGGATTGAGATGTATAGTGGACCAGTAGACAAATATACTTACCCTCTAGATACGACAAAGCATATCATATCAAGTACATAACTGTACCGATGTGAGCATGCGAATAGAAAATTACCAAATTAAGATTTCAATCCACAACTGTCTTGACAATTCCCATTTGAATTCTTTAAACGCTTTGATTCCCATACTTCCATTCTATTACCCCTCCTTGAACTCTTTTCCGTTGCTTTCCGTCTTCCCTTGTTTCGGAAAGACGAAATCTCGTGCTTGGATATAAGTGATACACGGATAGTACAAGATATACCCCATAGGCCAATCACATTATTTGATGACTATCTTTCATAATTGATTAAGGACATATCACATATGATATAGTTGGTGTTAAAGTTTTGAGGATTGAATGACATAAGAAAATAAATTGAGAAATATTTTTCTTAAGTGTAAGAGCCTTATGTGATAGATGGGTAAATTCTAAGTTGGGTAGAAATTACATTATTAAACTTGAGGAGAATTCTTTTAGATTGTGATCAAGTAGGATTAGATTGAGAGATTAAGTCCTTTTAAATGTGGAGAATTTTAAAAGAAGGATTAAGATAATGAGGATTTAATGAATTTTAAAAATCTTGATATTGAGGACCCAATATTTATACTTTGAGCACATGATTTAAATTTTGAATATTGAAGGATGAATCATCGATTTAAATTTTTAGGATAAATATAGAATTTTAGACTTGAATAACTGGTGAATTAGATTTAAATTTTATAATTTGATGATTTGAATTAAAAGTTTAATTTTGATTGTTGGGTCACCTATTTGAAATATTGAGGATGTAAATTGAGTTTAAATATTTGAAGAGTACAAAATTCTTAATTTGAGAATAGGAATAAGATTTGATTAGAATTGTTTATTGTTCAAGGTCTAGAGGAGATTATGATAGTTGGAAATGGTGATATAAATTTTGATGTGGGATGTCATATAGACTTGAGTTAGATTTGAATGTTGAAAAAAAAAATCGAGAAGAGATTACGACAGGTTGAATTTTGATTTAAACAGTGGTTATCTTAATTTTGAAGTGATCGCGATAGATTTGAATAGATTTTGTTATTTAAATTTTTGGAAGAGATTACGATTGATGTACCTTATGTACGAATGTGAAGGATTTAATAAATTATGTCTTATTTTAATTTTGAGGACAAAATTGTTTTAAGTTGGGTAGATTGTAAACTTCCTCACCCAAAATAGGTATTTGTGTATATTTTATATTATTATATTTATTATAGATATTGAATTTATTTAAAGTA
The DNA here is from genome assembly GCA_036927795.1 of Iris macrosiphon. Lineage (NCBI taxonomy): Eukaryota > Viridiplantae > Streptophyta > Magnoliopsida > Asparagales > Iridaceae > Iris > Iris macrosiphon. The sequence goes on along the minus strand of JAYESA010000017.1, from coordinate 16,942,874 downwards.
TTCTCTTAGTTAATTAGAAAATAATTTTTTTAGTATATTTACTTATATAAATATTCATTTAGAATTATTTTAGGTTATTTTAGATTTTTAGAGATTTTTCTAGAATTTTTGGTAATTAAAACTTAGAAAACATAAATTTCTAGGACTTCTATGATTTACTATATGACCATACTTGCATGTCGTTCCTACCAAATATTTATTTTAGTTCAAAATATTTAATTATATTTTTTTGTAATTTATTTAGAATTTTAAGAAATTTGTTTAGATTTTCGAAATTATTTAGGATTTATTTGGATATATATAGTCTTAATATTAGATAGATGCTAATTTAGTGTTAATAGATATTAATAAGATTTTAAAAATTATTTGTATTATCTTTAATTATATTTAAGATTATAAATTATTGAGATAAATTCAAACTCTATTTTAAATTAATTCAAATCCTGAACCTACTAGGAAATCAACTTCATGCATATCCTATCCTTATTTAAATTCATCATAATCCTATCCAAATTAACCAATCCTAGTCGTATTTAATTAAGTAGTGTCCACCATTATAAATACCCCATCCTTCATATTTTTCTTCCCCAAATTCCTCTCTTTTTCGTCCAAAAATAGTCAAAATTCGTCATAAATTCAGTCTCATTTTTTACTAGTTATGACGAATTAAAAAGACTATATCTCCTAGCTCCGGACTCCAAACGAGGCCTAGTTTTTTTTGTTAGAACGATAATGAGGTTAGATTTCTGATTATATAAATTTTTTTTCTAAATTATTAGTATTAAATTCTGGAAAATTCATAGAGCACAGCATATCCGAAAATAGACGTGTTTCGATATTTTCGCGATTCTGGGAGAACCAGGAATCAGAATCATGAATCGTTTGAAGTTTCGGAAAGCTAATGTCGAGATCGTCGATATATATTTTTTCCAGAATTTATTTCAAAGTATTTACATACTTTTAATTCTGTAGAACTTCTAGGTTAGAATTTAACCATCGGTGCACAATACAAAATTTGTATGTGCCATAATTCCCAAACGAATTTGAATTCGGATGAGCTATAAATTCCAGCATATTTTTGACGCTGAAATCTATAGGAAATAATGCATGAAAGTTGAGTTTGTGTCGGTTGAATTTTTGGTCAACAGATCGCCTCGATTTGCGTGCCATGAGTCTCGAGTTGATAAAATTCAGTTTCTTTGGACAAAATTTAAGAATTAACATAAAAATCAGAATAATAAGATTAAAATAGGATTTTAGAGTAATTATTCTAGAATTAAATAAATTAAAATAAATTATCTTTTGACGTGATAAATTTGTAATACATAGGCTATTTGGACTATGACTTGGACTCTGATTCATACCAGCAGCAGGACCCCAGGCATGATACCTTGCCAAATTGCTTACAATATTTTACATGCTTAGTATATTTATGTATATTTATTGTATTTCTGTTTATTTATTGCATGTGTAGTTTTTTTCAGTCATTACTATATATTAGATATGTTGACACACACTTGCCACTTAGTATCATGAGAGGACAATCATTAGGCGTATGGGCTTTTAACCACTCTGGTAAACCATAGTAACTAGCACGCACTATGGTGGTCGTGTCCGATGGTCGCTACCCCCGAGGTATGTCGATTGATGGAGTTCGAGGGTCGCTACCCCAGAGGTATGTCGGCTGATGATGTCCACTGACGAGCGTGAGGTTGTGAGGATTAGATCGAGTAGCCTACCCTTGCCCATATATCGAAAAGTTGTCCTCATTTGCATTCATATAGATTGTCTTGTACAGCGTACTTATCTATTTTCAAACATTATGCATGTTTACTGTATTCAAATTGGCTCGTATTTTCTGTATCTTGTTACGTACCTCTGAGGACCTAGTCCGCTGCCAGGTGTATCTTTTCTTGAGTATTTGCAGGAGCGCAGATTTGGATGGTTACATGTGATCCGAGGATGTCTTCTCTTCGAGCTGTGATGGATAGCTGGTATTCTTATATTGTGTTGTGGTGTTGTACTCATATTGTATTTGCTCTTATATTCGAGTTGGTAGTGGATTTGTCTCCATCCAACTATCATCCTTAGATACTCCTTATTGAGATCTAGTTTCATAGATATTGGTCAATTATTTCTATATGATTTTGGTGGATAAGATTTAGATTATACCCTGTGACTTGTGACATATGTTTTATACCACTTGTGGATTTGATATTCATATTACAGCGTACGTGTGGATTTGGTTTCCATACATTGGAGTTGCCATATCCATGCGGCTGGCATGCTTACGTGTCCTAGTCCTACGTATTTTTGGGACTGGGGCGTGACATATTATATGGCAGGAAGTGTCGTTCCCCAGTATATTGGAGTGATATAGGCGAGAGACAGATCCTTGGGCCAGAGTTAGTTGTTCGTACAATGGAGAAGATAAAAAAAATCCAAGGACACCTACGAGCAGCACAGGACAGGCAGAAGCATTGGGCGAATGCATATCGACCACCCCTAGAGTTCCAGGTTGGAGATCACGTATTTCTAAAGATCTCACCTACTTGAGGAACTATCAGATTCGGAGGCAAAGGAAAGCTGAGTCTGAGGTACATTAGACCTTTCGATGTGTTAGAACGCGTTTGAGAGGTTGCTTACAGATTAGCCTTGCCGCAGACTTTGGAAGGAGTCTATGACGTCTTCCATGTATCTCAGCTAAGGAGGTACATATCGGATCCGAGTCATGTACTTGACCATTTCGAGATCACAGTCGGCCCGAGTTTATCATACCGAGAGGAGCCTGTTGAGATCCTGGACAAGAGCGAGAAGGTATTGCGAGGTCAGACTATCCCTCTAGTTTGTGTCACATGGAGGCATCATGCACCAGGAGTGTCGACTTGGGAATGCAAGGAGGATATGAGACATTGCTTTCCCCACCTCTACGAATGACCAGGTACGCTTAGCATTTTAAAATTCATTCATTAGTTCTTACCATACATATGTGTTTAATTTCGAGGACGAAATGCTCTAAGGAGGGTAGATTGTAAACCCCCTCGACCAATTTAGGATTTAATTTGAATTAAACCAAGAGACTAGGATTTATTTAAATTTAATTAGAATGTATGTGCGACAATTATAGGTACTCCTCTGACCATTGTGTAACCTTAGATACTCGTCCTTTCGTCACCTCATAGCTACACGATATTCAAGTAAAAATAACGTCAAGCTCAATGCATTTAACCTATTTAAATTAAGGCTAATTTCAGCTCAAGTAGAACTTAACCAAGCCCACATACACTCTTCCTTTGGACCAGCCCCACCCCAACAATGTCGGACAAGCCATCCCCTATGCCAGCCCATCAATTCCCTATATAAATATGCATGCTCCTTATATTAAACCCTAACTCATTATTCATCACCCCCCCTTTCAAACCCTAGCCGATATCCCTCACATTCAAACCCTAGCTGATCACCCCCTCTGACTTCACAACCACCCCACCACCGCCTAAAGCCGCCACCACTACTGCTCGAACGTCGCCGACACTGCAGCTCTGCCCTCAAGTCACCGAACCACCACTGACCCCGCCTTTAAAACCTGACCCCCGTGCAAAAATCCACTGCCCCGGTTCCCGGCGACCCCCTCTGACACCCACGATCACCCCCTGCCAGACGGAGCATCATCTTCCCCGTGGTCGATAGTCACCCCTGCGCCACCTTGGCCCTACACTGGCCGCCGCTCAGAGTTGCTGCTGCTACTGCGGCTACGCAGTTGTCGATCCAGCCGTTGCCGCCGCTGCCTTGCCCGCCGGACACAGCCGGAGATCCGCTACTCGACGGAGGACGACCAGCCAGCGAGGCAATCCTCGTCCAGCCTGCTAGGTATTCACCCTGTACCCTTCCCCTTAGTATCGTGTTCTTATATGATTATCGTATCATCGTGTCGAGAGATTTTAGTCTTGGACACAAATTTATTAACCATAAACTATATATAAAATGGCAAGATGGTTAACAAACTTAGAATTGTTCAATAACCAGCAATTACCTTAACCACGAGACCTGTCATCGAGGACCAGTATTTTATCTGTACATATGGACATAAACCAAGTATAATGAACATAGAAACTAACGACAAGTGTTCGCACAGAACAGAAATCGTAGTCAACCCGTAACTCAATAAATTATTGTCTCAAGGCATATGTTAACCGAGTACAGAACACGTGTACATCCTAGCTATATGCACATGTGACGTTGTATTCGAGCAGTAGTGAACTTGCGACAGTATTCAAGTATAGCGTCGTAGTCTTATGTAGTTAATGCTTAGTGTCTGATGTCAGTATTTGTTATGTTATATTGTATGTCTAGGGTCTTTGGATCAGCCAGGAGACGCTACAGGAGCAGGCTATTGGCATTCACATCTTGAGGACTCAGGCAAGATACCATACCATATTTATTGTCTAATTTAAATTATGCATATGTTGTATTGTATTCTTGTTCTTTTCTTTTATACAACTGTGCACGTCAGAGATTTGACTCGGGTGCAGTCGACGGATACGTCAATGATTAGTGTACTCGACCTAGTCATTAGCAGACTTACCTCATTGGAGGATACTCTGTTATCTTCTGAGACCAGACACCTTTACACTTTTCACTGAGACATATTCATATTGGAATACGGGTTTGCATACTCGACTAGCTATCAGTGCGTGTGACCTACATCACGATTAGTACATAATTCAGGTTATATTTTATTGGTAGAGACTGGCATATAGATACGTGGTGTGCACATCGAGTATTCGACTTGCGTATCTACATTGGGCGGGTAGGACATTAGTAGGCGTATGGGATACACCCATTGGAGTTCGTTGTATCAGAGGAGCCACGGATCCGATGACTCCCTTTATATTGTTGTCACGTTCTTCGGAGCGATATGGACGATATACTGTACTGCTGCCACGTTCTTCGGAGGGTGTTGGACGTTATGCCTACGCCTACCCATACGTACCAAAGTTGTCCTCATATTACATCCACTTAGATGGTTAGCACACCCTTTATTGTATTTATTTTATTCAGTATTTATATATGGCATGCTTTTATGTATCTTGTTACGTTCCTCTAAGGACCTGGTACCTTTCCAGATTTGGACGAGGCATATTACCCCACAGTGTACGGCCCAGGACAGGAGACAAGGTTCGCTACCGCAGAGGAGCTAGAGGTACTACCGTCAGAGTTTTCGTGATCACTTATAGGCCTTCTGTCTAGGATTGGGAGCATCATTATCTAGTCAGCTGATGCCCTAGTTATTATCTTTTATCTATCATTTCAGTATTTTATTTCGTCATAGTAGTGAGTTTGTCCCCACCAGACTTTATTGGTTGTACTATGATATTTTAAGACTGGTGTTTATCTTCCAGCAGTTTATTCTAGTACTTTCTTTCTCTTTATCTTGTGGATGAGATTAGATTACCTGTTGTTGACTGATATTGGACATGTTAGTATTTTAGGATAGCGTAGCACTCTTCGTTAGGATCCATTAAATTGGGATATCCTCGGAGATGTGACAGCTGGCTTTTGTCACGTAGCCTAGTTCCGTGTATTTTGGGACTGGGGCGTGACAACTATACTAAAACTAAATGAGAGAAGAGATCAAACTCTAATATAATATAAATATCAATAAAAGAAATAACAACTAGAATATCCATCAACTGCTTTAAATCAAAGGTACTCTGAAGGTAAGACCTCCTCAGTCTGGTATGAAGCGTCAGGTCCAGGTCCGTACTCCTGTGGATAATTCTGCCCGTCTATACCTGAAAAGGGACCAGGTCCTCATAGGGACGTAACAAGATACATAGAATCATGCCAATAAAGTACTGAAAATAAACATCCAATGGGTCGCCTAACCATCTATGTGAATGCACTTTGAGAACAACTTTCCAACACGTGGGCTATCTGGCCAAAATGGGATTGGCATGATTCTCTCGGAGACTCAAGGGCCTAAAAGCATGAAGTCTTTCCAACGTTCCCGGAATTAGCGAGATAGCTAGAAAACACTATCCTTTCGTCCAATTTTGGATATAGGAGCAAAACAGTAATTTTGGGTCAAAGCGGGGTCCACAAGTGGGCCACTTTGTACCAAAATGCGTGCCAGGGGTAAATATCTCTAAATGGGACAAATTATAGGTCAAAAAAATTCTAAATGTCAATACGAACACAACGGTATGTCCAATTTTGGATTCTTGTGAGCCGAACACAATTTTCCCCTAAAAGTCAACCGTAGGGCCCGCAAATAGGCGTCTTAGTCAACTGTCTTAAAATTACATGAAACTTGGGTCACAGGACCAACGTTATACCACGAATCCAATAGCGCAAGTTTTGTCGCACTCTGAAGAGTGTACATAAAATGGCGTGGTATTTTGTAAACATTGCGATACGGGGACTTTTTACGGATACGGTTTGGTTTCGACGCGCACACACATCCAAACCAGTTTTCGCGAAAGTCTATACGTCAGGACATACAATATGCGCCTTTCGGTGCAATTGGTTCATGATGAGGCGGTCCAATTTGGCAGACCGTACTCCGTTTAACAAATTCTAACATTTTTAAAACATGTTTTCTCAGTTTTTAATCCAATTTATCTCTGATTTTAACACAAAATAAAACAAACTAATTGACAAGGAATGATCTTGGTTATATAGACTTCATATAGCAAAAAGTAAATTTAAATTTGGAGGTCTATGGTGGAAGATATCAGTCTCTAAACATAGGTCGTTGGAGCAGTTATAGCAGTTTAAAATATGTGATTTTTCCTCAACTTGGCTTCAATTTCTACCTAGTGTTAAACGCTGCTCGATGGAAACTAATTAACAGACTTTAGAGGGGGATAGGTTGTTATCATACCGGTAAAGACGTATCCAAAAATGATCGATAGATGGGACAGGAAACTGTGCGTGAAGTAGCGTTCGTCGCTGCTCGTATCCTTAGCGGACTGCTGCCAAGATCGAACAAGGTTGCGAGCGTTCTCCCACCGGTCGCTCTCCGGTGGCTGCATGGTGGGGCGGAAGTCGGTGGTCGGCGTAGGTAGGGTGTGGGTGATTAGATGATTAGGGTTGGGGTTTAGGATATGGATATATATATATATATATATATATAGAGCGGATGGGTAGATGGGAAGGAGGTCGCAGCCGCGGGGTACTGATCGCGGGTAGAGGGATTAGACATTAGGTTGTTAGTATGGGCTTAGGGGTTTAGTTTGCTTAGGGGTTTAGTAGAAAGTTGTAATAATTTAAAGTTTTTCTTTTATTTTATTTTCTATTATTACTATTTATTTATATATATGTATATATGGTATAAAATCTAGAAGAAAATATTAGTACATTCAAACAAATCTATCATCCTTCTGCAAGGTTTCGAAAATAAAATAAAATATAATAATAGTTTTGTTCCATAAATTCTAGATGAGTATTTACCTAGGTAATTAATCAATTAAATTTTATTTTCTAATTAACTAAGAAATAATGTAATTAAATTCAATGCTTAATTAAATAAATAAAATATTTAAAATTAGGGAGTTTTACACACAACCCTTGTACTTTTCTACACACATCTTCGGTATGGCCTCACTTGCCATAATACTTACATTCGAATGGGGCTCCCAATCGCTGTTGCTGATGCTGCCTCGACTGATACGATCGAACTGGTGCTGTTGTTGCATATGCGACTAGCCTTCTTGGCGCTTTGTCATAGATGCGACTGCCAGGAGATGGTGCTTGTAAACCCCCTGAATTTTCAAATTATTAAATCTTAGATTTTTCTAATTTTCTGGAATTTTCTGGGAATTTTCTGAAATTAAAATCAAGATTTTCAATTAATAAATAATTTTTAGTTAGCAATAAATAATATTAAAATATCATGAAAATAATATTTTTGGGTGAAAAATAGAAAACTGGACTTAGGGTAATTTTTTTGGATTTTTCTGGGCCTCAGACCTATTTTTAAATGCCTAAAAATAATTTTTAATTAATTATTTAATTAACTGTTTTTAAATTATTATTATTATTATTATTTTCTCCTTGGGCCCGGCCCAGTGGGCCGAGCCCGTTAGCCTCCGGCCCAGCCCAGCCCACTCTTATCGGGTCGGGTCGGGTTGGCCAGACCCGACCCGCCCGCGAACCCGAACCCGGCCACCCTCCTTCCCCACATCCCCGCGAGATCCGGTCAGCCACAGAACCTGCCGGCCACGCGGCGCCTCCGCCGGCCACCTCGCCCGCACCCCGCGCCACGTAGCCGACCTCGCCGCCGCCTCTCCCGGCCAACCCCCCACCTCGGCCCACCTATTTAAACCCCCCCAATCTCTTCCCTCCGGCCACCTCCCTCACCGTAACCCTAGCCCTAGCCCGGCACCGCCTCGCCGACCTCCCAGCTCCGCCCGCACCGCCAGCGCCGCCCTCCCCTCTTCCCTCCGCCGCCCCGGCGTCTAGCAGTAGCGGAGGTCAGCAGCAGCAGCGGCAGCCAGCAGCTCCGGCCGCCGCCCGTCGGCTCCGCAGCCACCAGCCACCGCCCCAGCTCCCCTCGGCGAACCGTCCCCCGCCCTCGCCGGCGCACCTCCGGCCGGTCCCCGCCGTCCACGGCCAGGAAATCCACAAACGCTAATTCCCAAATTCCGTGTCGGACACGACACGGACACGAGAATTTCCGGGTTTTCTAAGCCCTGTTCAGGTACTTATATCTTGCTCCTCGCTGCCCCGTTTTTAATTCCGCAAATTGTTGTGAAGCCTGTATGACCCTCTCGGTGCCCGGACAAACTGTTCGGGGCATCGCGTCCTGTGGTGATCGCACACCGCGATCCAAAAACAGGAAAAACCAGACCCTGTTTTACCCCAGAACTGAGTGCGTCCCGCCAAACGGGACAACTTGGTCGCGTGCGGTCTTCACAGATACGTGCGCGTCGTCGATACGGACGTGTGAGATTTCGCGGAAGCTGATTCGGGTGTGCGTGCACACCGGAATCAACGCGTATCCGCGGACATCGCCCCGTATCCGACTTTTCTGCAATTTGCCCTAACTTCTTGTACACTCGTCAGATCGAGACAAAACTTGCGCCATCGGACTCATAGCGATACGCTGGTCCTGTGGGTCAAGTTTGGTTCGATTCTGAGAACGTTCGAAATCGCGTGTCGTGGGCCCCATAGGCCCCGCTCGACGGACGATTTTGTGTTCGGCTCATCGAATTCCAAATCTGGAAGTTCCGTTGGGTTCGTATCAGCGTTCCTGACCTGTTGACACTAAGTTTGGTGAATTTGGAGACCTTTGACCCGGACACATTTTTCGGTGCAAAGCGGGCCCACCGACGGACCCCGTTTTGACACAAAACTGCCATTTTTGCCCTTGTCTCCAAATTGGACCCAAGGATAGGCGTTTCTAGCTATTTGACATCTTCTGAGCGTGATGGTAATGTCTATTTTAGCTTTTGGACTCATCTCTAGAATTTTCCCCAAGAACCAAATTAATTAGATCCAAACAACAGGCAAGTACCTGCACTTCAAGTTAAATCTTTATATTGTGATAATTAATTCCCTGCTTTACTAGTACCCTTGATGATTATACCTAGTGTTAAAAATGCTGGATTTTATGTCTTGAATATTGAAGTTCCTGTCTTGTTTTTCATATCGGGTGGGAGAATACTAGAAGGCATGTAGTTTACCCTTCCCCTTGTCATATTTAATAGCTGTTGGTACGCGACTGTACCTCAGCCGGATCTCGATTATTCCTGTTTAATAGCCGTTTATGACGGCCGGATTAACCTTATAAACCCCTACATGCCAACTATGTATTCTAAAACAAACACAGGTTCACACAGATAGTTTCTGGTCATGTTATATATCTTGCTGACTGTTGTAGTTTCATTTCCTGTTTTATTTATTTCTGCTTTCTCATATTCCTGCTTACAGCTTTAACTCTGAGATATTGATGTTCTGTTATGCAGTTTCTTAACATGATATTTAATATTTAATTGTCATAAATATTTAGTTTAACCTTGTTGTGCACTGTGTACTTTGCTCCTTTCCTGACTGGATCTGTTGATTTAGGCGATGATGAGGACCTTGCCCCCACCTATTATGGTCCCTATGAGGGGACTGATGATACCTATGAGGAGCCAAAACCCACCCAGGAGACCCCTGCTGCAGAGTAGCTAATAGTAGCTATCTTTTATTTCTGTTCTTATCTTATTAATCGGGTTTGTCCCCGATTTCATTCTGAATTTCTGTACTAAAAAATTTGAATCTGTTGTCGTATTTATTTCAGTTACAATCTTAAGTTTCTGTTCTCAATATTATCTTGCTTATGTTATTTGTGAATGAGTTAGTTTAGTTTAGATGGATTTGACCTAGACAGCGTACTACCGCCGACTCTGCGGCGTAGGCTGGACGTACCCACGTACTCGTGCCCGAATTTTCGGGTGCGGATCATGACACATTTTTGTGGTGGCCCATGCAGGTCCTATCCTAAAATAGGGTAATACCCTAGGACAGGGTATGGAATAAGATTAAGGATTCTAGGAAAAGCTCATTCACAGTATAGGGTCCTTTTTTTAATTCTTGATATCATTTCTGCTCAATTTTTCTATCGCCTTTGATTTCCAAGTATTCTATTCTGATCTTCCTATCCCTTAATCTTTCAGAATGGTCCAGACAAGGAACACAATAGGAGGCACATCAGAACCAGCTGAGCAGAATATGCCCGAGACTCTTGCACTCCCGCCGCCTCCATCTGTTCCGGCAGTTACCCTAGATGGGGCACAGCTACTAGGAGTGTTCCAGGGATTGGTGGAATCCCAGAAAGAACAGACTGCACTTCTGCGGACCAGCCTCTCAGAAGCTCTTAAGTCCCAGGAGTCGTCGCTCAAGAGGCCAGGGAGTGCCAAAGACTTCAAGAATCTTAGACCCCTGGAATTCTACGGAACTGAGGGCATTCTCTATGCCGATGAGTGGATAGAGAATGTCGAGAGACTCCTGAAGACTGCTCGGGTCCCTGATGACATCAAAGTGGAATCCGCAAGCCTGCAACTGTTCGACATTGCTCGAACCTGGTTCAGAGATGAACGACATCACCTGAGAGGACTTCAAGAGACTATTCAAGGAGAAATTCTACCCCGAAGTGGCTCGAGAAGCTCTCGAAAGCCAATTCGAGAGACTGGAACAAGGTAACCTGTCTGTTGATGAATATACTGCTGAATTTAGCAGGTTAAGCCACTTTGCGGAGTACATGGTTCGTACCCCGGAGGACAGAGCCCGTAGATTCAAGAAGGGGCTATCTCCGGATATTCGCCTTGCTGTCACCACCAGCCGAGCTCGCACCTATGAAGAAATCCTGAGCGTGGCACAAGGCGTTGAGAGAGATATGGGGAATAAACTGAAACGGGAGAGAGATACCGGAAATACGGGACCCAACAAACGCCATTTTCAACAACAACAACAACAGCAGAGGGCCCCGCAGCAAACTCAGCGTCCTCTCCCTCGAGCTCCAGCATCCCAACACCAGGCTCAACGACAGAACCAACAAGCTGCTGCTTGTAACTTTTGCCAAAAACCAGGTCATACTTGACAAGTCTGCAGAAAGAGGCTAGGTGCCTGCCTCTACTGCGGCTCAGCAGCACATCAAATGAGAGACTGTCCAGCTGCTCAAGGACGCATCGCTGCACCAAAGGCTCCAGCCCAGGCCAGGGCCCCGGCAGTGCAACAGAGGGGACCCCCGCTTCTAACACAACAACAACGCTTTGCTCAGCACCAACAGCAGCAACAGAGGGGTGCACCGCAGCAAGGCCGTGCTTATGCAATGACTCTGGAAGAAGCTGAAGCCACAGCAGACGTGATCACAGGTTCTGTGCTTATAAATTCAATACCAGCTATTACTTTGTTTGACTCTGGAGCTTCACATTCATTCATGTCAGTAGATTTCCTTATGAAGCATAGCTTAATCACTAAACCCCTTAGGAATTGTTATAAGATCATTACCGGTGGAGGAATCATCCCGGTTAGTGATGCCTGTAACAATTGTCCTATTACATTGTGTGGAAGAGAACTGTATGCTAGGCTACTTGTAATGCCAGTGCCCAGTTTTGACATTATACTAGGTATGGATTGGTTAAGTCAACATCATGCCACTATAGACTGCCACAGAGGTAGTGTAATCTTCAGGCCCCCTGACAAGCCAGAATTTGAATTTGCTAGAGGTTCTAGAGAAATGGGTAATACTAAAATTTGTGGAGCCCTAGTAACAGAAGAATTGCCACTACCTATCATCTCTGAATACCTTGATGTCTTCCCTGAGGATCTTCCAGGCTTACCCCCAGACCGAGAAGTTGAATTCTCCATTGACTTAGTGCCAGGAGCAGCACCAGTATCTCAAAATCCCTACAGAATCAACAAGAAGGAGATAATAGAACTAAATAAGCAAATCAAAGAACTAGAAGACAAATGTTTCATTAGGTCCAGTGTCTCACCCTGGGGAGCTCCAGTATTATTTGTGCCCAAGAAGGACGGAACATCCCGAATGTGTATTGACTATAGGGCATTGAATGCCTTAACAATTAAGAATAAGTATCCCCTGCCCAGGATAGATGACCTATTTGATCAGTTGAGTGGAGCTCGGGTATTTTCAAAGATTGATTTGAGGTCTGGTTACCACCAAGTAAGGGTGAGAAAGGAAGACATCCCTAAAACTGCTTTCAATACCCGGAACGGACACTACGAATTCTTAGTAATGCCGTTCGGGTTGACGAATGCTCCAGCAGTTTTTATGAACTTAATGAACAGAGTTTTCCATCCATACCTAGACAAATTTGTAGTGGTCTTCATTGATGATATTTTGATCTACTCCAAGACCCCCGAAGAACATGAAGAACATTTGAGGTTAGCATTGGAGACTTTGAGGAAGGAAAAACTTTATGGAAAATTATCTAAATGTGCTTTCTTCCTAGACAAAGTAGAATTCTTGGGACATGTTGTGACTGGAGATGGAATAGCAGTAGATCCTAAGAAGATAGCGGCAGTAGAATCCTGGCCCACTCCAGACTCTGTAGCAGAGATTAGAAGCTTCCTGGGACTAGCTGGCTACTATCGAAAGTTTGTGAAGGACTTTGCAAGAATTGCTGAGCCCATGACAAAATTAACAAGGAAGGATGAAGAGTTCACCTGGACTGATGAATGTCAGCATGCTTTCGAGGAATTGAAGAAAAGGCTGATTACTGCCCCTATTCTGACCTTACCTTCTGGAACCGGAGGTTTCGCTATTTATAGTGATGCTTCTGGAAAAGGTCTAGGTTGTATTTTGGAGCAGAACAAGAAAGTAATAGCATATGCCTCTAGACAGCTTCGACCTCATAAAAAGAACTATCCAACTCATGATTTAGAATTGGCAGCTGTCATTTTTGCTCTTAAGATATGGAAGCACTATCTTTATGGAGAAAGGGTGGAAATATTTACGGACTATAAAAGCCTAAAATATATCTTTACCTAGAAAGAGCTAAACATGAGACAAAGAAGGTGGCTGAAACTAATGAAAGACTTTGATATCACCCTCCAATATCATCCTGGGAAGGCCAGTGTAGTTGCTGATGCTCTAAGCAGATATCCTATGGCGATGTACTTGACTATGGACAAACACCTGCTAGAGACTTGGAAAGTTTAGGTATTGAAGTAATTATCACAGGAAAAGAAGGCCAAATGATGAACTTGCAGATTCAGTCTACTTTAATAGACAAGATCAAGGAGATTCAGTTTCAAGACGAAGGCCTGCGAAGCCTTCGAGGTCAAGTGCAAGCTGGATTAGTGAAAGATTTCAGAATTCATGAAGATGGATCACTGAGGCATGGCGATAGATTATGCATACCTCAAGGAGACATAAGAGAAGAAATTATGCAAGAGGCGCACAGATCGCAATACTCTATACACCCAGGAGCCAACAAGATGTACAAGAACCTGAGGACGCATGTTTGGTGGCATGGCATGAAAAGAGAAGTAGCCAGGTTCGTATCTCGTTGTTTAGTATGCCAGCAAGTCAAGGCAGAAAGACAAAGACCTGGAGGATTGCTTCAACCACTGCCCATTCTGGAGTGGAAGAGGGAACATATCACAATGGATTTTATTTCCGGACTTCCAAGGACACCGAGTGGAAAGGATGCAATCTGGGTGATAGTAGATAGACTGACCAAGTCTGTATATTTTCTACCCTTCAAAGTAGGGCTATCTACAGAGAAGCTGGCAGATTTATATATCAGACACATTGTCCGGCTGCATGGAGTTCCAGTAAGTATTGTCTCCGACCGAGATTCAAGATTCACCTCTCACTTCTGGAAGAGCTTACAAGCCAGCTTGGGGATGCAACTCAAATTCAGCACAGCTTATCATCCCCAAAATGATGGACAATCAGAACGTACAATCCAGACACTTGAAGATATGCTCCGTACATGTGTTCTGGATTTTGGAGGATCCTGGGAAGACTATCTACATCTTGTGGAGTTCTCTTATAATAACAGTTACCAAGCAAGTATTGAGATGACTCTATTTGAAGCTCTGTATGGACGAAGATGTCGTACCCCGCTATCATGGGACGACGTTGGAGAAAGAGCCATGCTGGGACCAGAGATGGTGATCGATTCAGCTGAGAAGATAAAGCAAATAAGGGACAGACTTTGAGTGGCTCAAGACAGGCAACGACATTGGGCAAATAGCCACCGAAGGCCCTTGAAATTTGAGGTAATTAAATTTATGAAATTCAAGTCAATTTAAACATTTTGATTATGGAACTAAGACTTGATTATGACTTTGTTAAAGGTTGGAGAACTGGTATTCTTGAAGATTTCCCCGACACGTGGCACCATTAGGTTCGGAAGGAGTGGAAAACTCAGCCCGAGATTTATTGGACCTTTTGGCATTCAGGAGAAAATTGGAGAAGTGGCATACCGTCTGGCATTGCCACCCTCTCTGGATGGAGTCCATAACGTCTTCCACGTGTCGCAGCTGAGAAAGTACGTGTCAGACCCCAGCCACATTTTGGATCACTCAGAGCTCGAAGTAGGCCCAAGTTTGACTTACCAAGAGCAACCCGTGGAGATACTGGATCGATCGGAGAAAGTTCTACGGAACCAGATTATCTCCCTGGTTCGCGTAGCTTGGAAGCACCATTCTCCCAGCGAATCCACCTGGGAGCGAGAAGACGAGATTAGAGAGCGATACCCCTATCTTTTTGAACCCTGAGGTATTTTTCCCGGCCTTTTCCTTTTGTCCCATTATTATTCTTAAATTTTGAGGACAAAATTTTTGTAAGTTGGGTAGGTTGTAAACCCCCTGAATTTTCAAATTATTAAATCTTGGATTTTCCTAATTTTCTGGAATTTTCTGAGAATTTTCTGAAATTAAAATCAAGGTTTTCAATTAATAAATGATTTTTAATTGGCAATAAATAATATTAAAATATCATGAAAATAATATTTTTGGGTGTAAAATGGAAAACTGGACTTAGGGTAATTTTTCTGGATTTTTCTGGGCCTCAGACCTATTTTTAAATGCCTAAAAACAATTTTTAATTAATTATTTAATTAACTGTTTTTAAATTATTATTATTATTATTATTATTATTATTATTATTATTATTATTATTATTATTATTATTATTTTCTCCTTGGGCCCGGCCCAGTGGGCCGAGCCCGTTAGCCTCCGGCCCAGCCCAGCCCACTCTTATCGGGTCGAGTCGGGTTGGCCAGACCCGACCCGCCCGCGAACCCGAACCCGGCCACCCTCCTTCCCCACATCCCCGCGAGATCCGGTCAGCCACCGAACCGGCCGGCCACGCGGCGCCTCCGCCGGCCACCTCGCCCGCACCCCGCGCCACGTAGCCGACCTCGCCGCCGCCTCTCCCGGCCAACCCCCCACCTCGGCCCACCTATTTAAACCCCCCCAATCTCTCCCCTCCGGCCACCTCCCTCACCGTAACCCTAGCCCTAGCCCGGCACCGCCTCGTCGACCGCCCAGCTCCGCCCACACCGCCAGCGCCGCCCTCCCCTCTCCTCCTCTTCCCTCCACCGCCTCGGCGTCCAGCAACAGCGGAGGCCAGCAGCAGCAGCGGCAGCCAGCAGCTCCGGCCGCCGCCCGTCGGCTTCGCCGCCACCAGCCACCGCCCCAGCTCCCCTCGGATAACCGTCCCCCGCCCTCGCCGGCGCACCTCCGGCCGGTCCCCGCCGTCCACGGCCAGGAAATCCACAAACCCTAATTCCCAAATTCCGTGTCGGACACGACACGGACACGAGAATTTCTGGGTTTTCTAAGCCCTGTTCAGGTACTCATATCTTGCTCCTCGCTGCCCCGTTTTTAATTTCGCAAATTGCGTTGTGAAGCCTGTATGACCCTCTCGGTGTCCGGACAAACTGTTCGGGGCATCGCATCCTGTGGTGATCGCACACCGCGATCCAAAAACAGGAAAAACCAGAACCTGTTTCACCCCAGAACTGAGTGCGCCCCGCCAAACGGGATGACTTGGTCGCGTGCGGTCTTCACAGATACGTGCGCGTCGTCGATACGGACGTGTGAGATTTCGCGAAAGCTGATTCGGGTGTGTGTGCACACCGGAATCAACGCGTATCCGCGGACATCGCCCCGTATCCGACTTTTCTGCAATTCGCCCTAACTTCTTGTACACTCGTCAGATCGAGACAAAACTTGCGCCATCGGACTCGTAGCGATACGCTGGTCCTGTGGGTCAAGTTTGGTTCGATTCTGAGAACGTTCGAAATCGCGTATCGTGGGCCCCAAAGGCCCCGCTCGACGGGTGATTTTGTGTTCGGCTCATCGAAATCCAAATCTGGAAGTTCCGTTGGGTTCGTATCAGCGTTCCTGACCTGTTGACACTAAGTTTGGTGAATTTAGAGACCTTTGACCCGGACACGTTTTTCGGTGCAAAGCGGGCCCACCAACGGACCCCGTTTTGACCCGAAACTGTCATTTTTGCCCTTGTCTCCAAATTGGACCCAAGGACAGGCGTTTCTAGCTATTTGACATCTTCTGAGCGTGATGGTAATGTCTATTTCAGCTTTTGGACTCATCTTTGGAATTTTCCCCAAGAACCAAATTAATCAGATCCAAACAACAAGCAAGTACCTGCACTTCAAGTTAAATCTTTATATTGTGATAATTAATTCCTTCCTTTACTAGTACCCTTGATGATTACACCTAGTGTTAGAAATGCTGGATTTCATGTCTTGATTATTGAAGTT
Organism: Iris macrosiphon; assembly: GCA_036927795.1. Classification (NCBI taxonomy): domain Eukaryota; kingdom Viridiplantae; phylum Streptophyta; class Magnoliopsida; order Asparagales; family Iridaceae; genus Iris; species Iris macrosiphon. Next base: position 16,925,622 of record JAYESA010000017.1, on the reverse strand, counting down.
CCTGTCTTGTTTTTCATGTCGGGTGGGAGAATACTAGAGGCATGTAGTTTATCCTTCCCCTTGTCATGTTTAATAGCTGTTGGTACGCAACTGTACCTCAGCTGGATCTCGATTATTCCTGTTTAATAGCCGTTTATGACGGCCGAATTAACCTTATAAACCCCTACATGCCAACTATGTATTCTAAAACAAACACAGGTTCACACAGATAGTTTCTGGTCATGTTATATATCTTGCTGACTGTTGTAGTTTCATTTCCTGTTTTATTTATTTCTGCTTTCTCATATTCCTGCTTACAGCTTTAACTCTGAGATATTGATGTTCTGTTATGCAGTTTCTTAACATAATATTCAATATTTAATTGTCATAAATATTTAGTTTAACCTTGTTGTGCACTGTGTACTTTGCTCCTTTCCTGACTGGATCTGTTGATTTAGGCGATGATGAGGACCTTGTCCCCACCTATTATGGTCCCTATGAGGGGACTGATGATACCTATGAGGAGCCAGAACCCACCCAGGAGACCCCTGCTGCAGAGTAGCTAATAGTAGCTATCTTTTATTTCTGTTCTTATCTTATTAATCGGGTTTGTCCTCGATTTCATTCTGAATTTCTGTACTAAAACATTTGAATCTGTTGTCGTATTTATTTCAGTTACAATCTTAAGTTTCTGTTCTCAATATTATCTTGCTTATGTTATTTGTGAATGAGTTAGTTTAGTTTAGATGGATTTGACCTAGACAGCGTACTACCGCCGACTCTGCGGCGTAGGCTGGACGTACCCACGTACTCGTGCCCGAATTTCTGGGTGCGGGTCGTGACAGTGCTGATGTCCGCTGTGCTGGTCTCCCTCCTCCGCTCTGTACATGAGACCACTTCTGGCCTCCTATCCTTGAAGCTAACCTCTACATCATCAGCTCATGTCTCCTAGTATACTTCATCAAAATTCTGGTAGTTATGGCCCTCTATGAGTTGTTGAATCTCTAAATGAAGTCCGTACTGAAATCTTATTGCCCTCTCTGGTTCTATTGCTACCATCGTTGGAGCAAATCTACTAAGCCTATAGAACACTATCACGTAGCCATCCGCCGTCCTTCAAGACTGATTGAGGTTGATAAACCTCTGTTGTAGCTCATACTATGCTACGACTCCAAAATACTTAACCGTAAAATGGGTCCTAAAGTTGTCCCATGAAATATGTTATCTTAATCCAACTTCTTCTGCTGCCCACCAATATCTAGCAAGGTCCTAGAGTTGCAATTGGACCTGATTAACTTGTTCCTCAGCTGAAACCTTTGCCATTGTCAATATCATCTCTATACTCTACAACCAAGCATTTGTGGTAATGGCGTCCTCTGTGTCATCAAAATTCTTAGGGTTGAGTCTGTAGAACCTCATTGATGCCCCTGAGTCTGTTCTAATACTCCTTTCCAAGGTTATTTGTAATCCTTGATTCAACAAGACATTCTATTATTGCTGCTGAAGCTGTCGATGTTGTTGCATTGCCATCATTCCTCATATAATTTCTAGCAATGTCGATGTATCAAGTCCTAGTAGCACTGTGAGCACGACCGGGTGTACTGGAACTTCTGGTACATGTTGCACCTTGTGCTCCTCTACTGGTTCTACCCTGATCCCTCCAAGTACAAGTGTTGCCTCTCGCTGTAGACAAATGTATCCTTGCCCTACTGAAATTGCTGGTGCTCTACCCACCGATGCTGGAGAAGCCCTAAGCAAAAGGACATAAGATAAATTAAGAACATGACGAGAAAGGATCGACAAATCAATGGTACAAAATTCAAGCTGAGTTTTGAGAAGACAAATTTTGGATTTCAAGGAGGAACATGTTTGATTAAATTTCTTATGATCAAGCCACCCCAAAAGTCTAAAAAACTGACATGTATGGGACACCAATAAAATCGTGTTACGCCCTAGACCTAGAATACTGGAGAGTGGGGGAATGACTCAGCCAACCGCACCTTACGGAATACCGAAGTAATCCGCAATGTGTTAAGCCTGTTTAGAGACAAGGGGGTACATAATACAATCAAGTCCCCTAGGGCAAATTTTTTTTATATCTCCATTATTCAAATAAGTAGCAATAACATAGAATAATTCAGAATAAGCAGTGAGGCATCTCAAACGCCACATCAGAATATTCTAGAGATCTAGCAATACTAAATAATATGTCAGGTACAAGATCAAAATTAAACATGACAGTGAGTCTGCTATAATCTGATTATATTATGGTCATGTAAGGAACTAGTGTCCATATTCTTCGGCTAATAAGTGTCAGTTGGTTAAACACCCAAAAGAATATAGTTTACAAAAGACGAGTAGTAAAACAAGTAACCCACTCGCGACCCTCATCAGCCATCCTTTCGTTGCTTGCCATCAATAAGGGAGAAGTAAGCTTGATCCTCAGGTGCAGGCTCTAAACCTGGCCTTGCAAAACCAGTGGGGTCAGATCCCAAATAGCAAGTACCACAAAAGAAGCACGAAATAAAGAAACAAAACCAGTTTTATAGCATAAGATGCGTGAGCCAACAATCAATTGCATATCTCCCATCTATAACATGATACAACACCCCTTCACCAAACAAGGACATGAAGTGACCTATCACATCAAGATAGAATACGTCTATTAATTATGATCAAGCTAAAATAATTATGTATCATAGTTTTAGTCCACAGTCTATCGTAACACAACAGCACAACCCAATAACAAAACAAGGACATGAGTTAAACTATCATGCCACAACAGCCTGTGTCCCTAATTCCACTCAACAGAAGGCACAATACGCGAGCAGAGATATAATATAAAAAATAAGATACTTCAGCCTATGGATTATGGTAAAATAAAGACGCAACCCAACAACCAAACAAGGATATGGGTTGAATCATCATATCATGATAGCCTACTTTACTAGCTAGACATATAATGTAAGCAAATGAGACGACAAACCATGTATTACGGCTTGATATATAATTTCGGGGTTATCCCAGTAATGCAATATATGAGTATCCACAGATTGTGCAATAATCGAGAAGGGCTGGTTGAACCAATGATATACGAGCAAATATATTTGTAAAATGATGCACCAGTCCCTTGTAAGTACACTGAGCTAATTAATGATTAGTAACAAATCCAGGCTTTCTATAGGAAAGATACTTGCTTGGTCTTATAATTAAATCAGATACTGCATGCACTCCACTAGTGCGGATGATATACATAATCCGTGGTGGCCAACCTTTACTCCCAACTAATTTAGGGTTGTTCGACATGCACGATCTGGAGATACTGTTCCCTTCCAATGCTCTATAAATTAATTTAGCTAGTTAATCCTAGGTTAATTAGAATCCCATACCGTGGTTACATGAACATTCCTTTTAGATGTCGTACTTTAAGTACGGGCACTCTTGATACGAATTCATATTGTCACTCGAAAGTTAAATCTGGATTCACCCATGTGTGATGCAACAATCAATACTATCTATCCACGGTTAAATTCACGGTCTAACTACTAGATCCGTGCAAGAAAATAAGTATATAAATCACGTAGCAAGAGCATGTGGCACGATGACTCACTATATATATCAAGTAGCACTCTTGGTGCGATCATGTGAATCAGCACGTATACAATAGTTAGGACAGGAACAAGTTCTAGAATCAAGATCATGGACAAGTTTTTTATGTAGCAAGGTATTCAGGACAGGACAATTAAATACTGGTCATATTAATTGTCACTTTATTATATTAATAGATAAGGATATTAGTAGTGCGAGAAACCCTCGAGATAAGATTCATAATCCTTAAACCAAACAAGGATCGGGAGTGCAGACCCTCTCCCGAGTTGAACTACGTTCCTTATTCTATCCAACGTATAATAAGGTGGTCAAGGGAAATTATTTTAATTAGCAAGTTTGTAAACCCCCTCACCCAAAAATAGATAATTTTGTGTGTATTTTATATTTATTGTATTTACCTTAGTTTTTTTTATTTATAATCAATTAAAATTTAATTATTGTATTAGGATACTTTAACAGGGTTTGGAAATTAATGATATAGGACGACACCAAAATCTACATCGTCCTTCGTAGGAAATAGCCTATACTAGAGACACTACCCGTAAGATCTTCCTATGACACAAAATCCGATCATGTAGCATTATTATGACACTAGTGTAACAAACGTAGTTTCTTGCATTTAGTATTTAAATATTTTTATATATATTATTTATTTATGGTTAATTTTCAATTCCAACTTTCTACAATTAGACACCCATAATTTTAATTACCACAATGAGTCCCCCATGCCAATTTAGGCAACTTCCCTTTTGGTAAAATTTGTATTTTATTTATCAATTATTTATTTTCTTAGAATCCCAAATCAAATCTTAACTATTAAAGATTTACCCATAATTTTAATTAGAAAGTGAATTCTTCAATTTATTTGTCCATATAAATATTTGATTTAAAAGTTTTCACAAAAACTATTTTTATTTATTTAAAATAATTTATCAAATTACTATAAATTTTCTTAGAATTTTATTTATGTACAAACATATATTTTATATTTTATGTATTCCCAACTCTCTCTCTCTCTCTCTCTCTCTCTATATATATATATATATATATATATATATATATATATATATATATATATAAGATAAGAAGAAGAAAAAAACCCAAAAACCGAACAGAACCAACCCCCGGCCGCGCGGAACCTCCCCCCTCTCTTGATATCTCTATCTCTATCTCTCTCTTTCTCTCTCTCTCTCTCTCTCTCTCTATATATATATATATATATATATATATATATATATATATATATATATTTATATATATATAGTCTAAACACTAACACTAATCTCCCCTGCTCCGGCGTCAACCCCCAGGCCACCGCAACCGGCCGGAGACCACCGCCTCAGCCGCCCGAGCGCACAACAGCCGCACCCCGCGACCTCCACTTCCAGGTGAGATTTCTTTCTCTATGTCGCTTCTTTTTACGAGCGGTTTCTTTGTGTGAACTCACAACCTAACCCTACATGATTTCCTCCAAGCGGGATGGGTTTTCGTGCCCCGGATTGATCAAAAAATCGGACGAAAGTTGGCCGAAAAACTATTCAAAAACAGTTCAAAAATTTAATCCAACCACCCCTTTTCATGCCTAGTTTTCTACCAACTTGTTTATTATTTTAAAAATATAATTGATATGACTTCTTCAAAATATGATCGAGATTATTACTGTTCTTTTAGTTGTTATTAATTTGCAATGCGGAAGAAATTATTCGGATTCCAAAATGACTAAAAACTTATTTTTTAAAATTAAAATCTTACGATACGGAGTGCACCCCGCCAAATGGGACCACATCGTCGTGTACCAATTACACCGAAAGGACCATATGATATATTCAGACATGTGGACTTTCGCAAAAGTTTATTCGGACGTGTGTGCGCGCCAAAATCAACCCGTATCCATAAAAAGTCCCCTATATTAGTATTTTACAACTTTCCCAATTAGTTTGTGTTCACTCGTCGGATCACCACAAAACTTGAGCTATTGGACTAGCAGCATTTGACTTATCCTGTGATCCGAGTATCGCTCGATTCCGAGTCAGTCGACGGAACACCGTTTCGTGGGTCCCGCGATTCGACTTGACGAGCGATTTTATGATCGTCTGACCGAAATCCAAAACTTAACCTATCATTGAGTTCGTATTGTCGTTTAGAATTTGTTTGCCTTATAATTTATCCTATTTAGAGACTTTTAACCTTGATATGCTTTTTGGTGCAAAGACTATTAGGTTAATGGGTGATTAACAAGGCTATTAATGGGTTCAATAAATGAAAGAACATAAAAAGAAGAAAGAGAGGAAGGTGATGAAGGAGTTATGTGTATACTAGAATAAAGGAGTGCTTGGGTGCAGCAGGGGTACTCTGGTCGGGGGGGGTGCTCCGACGGCTTGGTGGTGCTCCGGCAAAGTAGCACAACAGTAGCAGCGGCGGCTCGTAGCAGCAGTGGCAGCTTGTAGCAGCGACAACAGCTCGTGGGGGTAAGATGGTGGTGACTGATGGTCATGAGGGTGGTGGTGGTGGTGGTGAGGTGATGGTGGTGGAGGTTGATGTATTGGAGGAGGAGGAGAAGGTCGGAAAGCTCGGGTGGTGGCAGTGATGATGGAGGTGAATAATGGTGGTGGAGGTCGGGTTGGAGTAGAGGGAGGTCGTGGGTGGCCGGCAGGCGAGGGAGGAGGTCGATGTGATGGTGGTTGAGGAGGTGGTGGCAGTGGGGTGGTCGTGGAGGTGAGGGTGGTAGATGGAGGTGGAGCTCGGTGGCAGTGGTGGCGGGTTGATGGAGGTTGGCTCGGGTGGTGATCGGCGGAGAGGATGGTGGTGGTGGTGATGACGTTGGTAGTGGTGGTGTTCGACAGAGATGATGGAGGTGGTGGTCGGGATGTGGGAAGAGGAGGAGGTGGTAGTGATGATGATGGTGTTGATAGAGATAAAGGTGATGGTGTTCGATTTTGGGGAGGAGAGGAAGAAGGAGGTGGTGGTGAATGATGGTTTCGATTTTCTTTTGAGGGTAGAGGTTTTTTGGCTTAAATTTGAGGGAGAAAGATATTGTATTAATGGAGAAGAGAGGGAGTAGTGAGCATGGGGATTAGGGCCAGCTACCTCTCCCTAGTTTTAAGGATGTGGGAAGGATTGTCATGAGAGAATGAGTGGTAGGATGGAGTTTAAATTTGAATGGAGGGTTGGGATTAAGTATGGGTGTAAAGTGTTGCATAGTACATACAAAAATAGAGGGAAATGGTGGATGTGACCGATCAAAGCATGAAGAAGGGCTTTTTTTATTATTTTGCTCCAATGGGAGGTGGACATCTAGTTGTTTATTTGCACAAAGGCCCTCAACAGTTTAGAAATTGCACAAGCAAAGGAGAATTGAGATTGGATGAGAAAAATTACCATATTTGGTGTGTTGTAATAGATTAAATTGGTGTGTGATATTTTGTACGAACTATGTGGGTGTGAGTAGGGATTTGGGTTGGTGTTGGGTCTAGTTTTGGGTTAGGTTTAGTCATTGCACCAATTTAGTTAAAATTAGTGTCAAAGGTGTTCTTTAATTAATTGGAAGGGTATATGATTTAAATTAGGTATGACACAAGTATCATGGACGTAGTAGACTCAGAATTGATTATTGTCACAAATTGGGTTGCACAAAATGGGTCAAGGTGGTGTCCCCAATTTCGATTGGAACAGACAAGGATGAATAGTTGGATTTATTTGGATTTAAAAATAGATATTTGTAACGAATATTGTGCGCCTAAAATGAATCATAGAGGGGGTATTTATGAGTTACACAAAGGTTAGAATGGAAGGCTAGCACGTACAGGGCAAGGGTATAAAAATAATTTGAAGGTAGAAGCTAGAGTAGCACTTCAAACATCTAAGCAACGGTAAGGTACACCAAGGAAATTAAATTAAAAGAGGCAAATTAATAACTCCATTAAAAAATTCAAAAATAACCCTAAATGAATTCTAATCCTAGATTTGGGTCAGGGGGTTTACAACCTACACAACTTATAAGAATTTCTTCCTTGAAATTGAAACAAACACATAATAAGCTATAAATTATCAAGCAATGCTTACAGACATACCTAGGACCGGTGGAACTGGCCTTTGCACTATCTGTTGGGCTTTATTAACATACTAAGAACACTTCTGAGCCTGATATTGGTTCGATAGGTACCTTAAACACTATCTTAACCTTCTCCTACAATCTTTCTGAACATGTCCCTTCTTTCTGCAAAAGTGACATGTCGGAAGCTCTCTTTGCTGATACGGCACAACCATTTGTTGCGTCTGCACTTCTGGATGACGGATCGGTCCTTCTTCTCCTGGTTGTACCTTAGCTAGTGTGGCTACACTGGGATGCCTCTGACTCATCGATCCCTAGCCAATAGCCTCTTGGATTCTAGCCTCTGTCAAGGCCTTCTCGTAAGAGATCCTAGCTTGGGAGGTAGTGTACCTCTGTAGCTCGTAAGTCAAAACATGATAGAATTTCCTGGCCTTCTCTAGATCATTGGGTATCAGGGTAGTACCTAATCTATAAGATGACTGGAATCCACGTCATACGCATCTATAGTCATTTTTTCTTGCTCCAGAAGTAGGAACTAGGAGTAGAGCGCATTTCTAACCGTAGCCGAAAATTACTTCGCATTGAAGTATTCTAGAAACTGTTCCTACGTCTGCTTCTTGCCGACGCTATGCTCCATAGAGTCCCACCATTGATGGGTATTACCTTTCAATTGGGCCCTCACTGCGGTCATCCAAAGGTCCAGAGGCAGCTGAGAAACCTCTAGCAGCATCTCCGTGTTGGCGACCCAATCGGAGATCTCCTCTGAGGTCTCGCTGCCCGAAAAGGTATTCGGGACCATCTGACGAAACCCTCGAACCGTACTAGCTGGATGAACAGGTACAAGTACTGGTACGGGTGCTGGGGTAGGTGGCCTCTCTAGAACTGTCATCAAGCTCTTTCTCATAGTCTCGGCCTGATGCCACTACGCCTGCATCATGGCTTGGAAAAACTGGAATATCGGTGGTGTCCCTCTGACTGTGGCATCTTAGGTGGAAAGGGTGGAGGTGGCTACAATAGAACCTCCGGCGGTGCTGTAGGTGTCTCCTGAGACGTCCGCCTCTCGGGCTGCGACATCTGTGTGGCCCTCAAAGTTTGGCCCTTATGCTGCTGCGTCAGATCAGTCTGCGAAGTCTGGCCCTCATACTGCTGTGTTGGAACAGCCTGCGAAGTCTGGTGCCAGTGTATCAACGGGGCCTGAGATATCACCGGGACATGTGGTGGTGGCTGCTCTCCAGGTGGTCCAAGGGATGTATCCTCCCTCTGTACGTTAGCGGATGGCACAATGGCACCGTATGCCTCACATCTGCTACGCAAGTTTATCTCTCTGTAAGAGATAGAACTAAATTAAAAGAGTACAAAAATAAACAAACAGGATGCAGATATTGAAATAATTAAATACGAAGGAGGTTCAAAGACGGTAGTCTAGGTGGATGAGATCTAATAATATTTATCCTATTGCAGGCTCACTGGGCATGATACCATACCATAAGCGATAAACAGAGACCTGCATGGGCCACCACTAAAACCACGTCACGCCCCAGTCCCAAAATACACGGGACCAGGCCACGTGACAACGGCCAGCTAATACGACTCCAAAGGATTTCCCAATTTAATGGACCCGACGAAGCGTATGACGCTTTCCTAAAATACTATTAAGTCCAATATGCTAACATGCAGCAGATAAATATCTAATCTCATCCACATAATATAAATAAGAAGTGCTAAAATAAATACTGAAAATGAGTAAGAAGTCTGGATGTCATAATATAACACAAATAAGTCTGATGGGAACAAACCCACCGAATACAATGCTGAAATAAAAGTACGAAAGGATAGATAAGAATACTAGACTAGAATATCGACTAGCTAGATAAAGATGCTCTAGCCCAAGGTAGCAGTGTACCCCAAATTACGGGAACTCCTCTGCGAATGCCTCAAAGTCCTCAGCCACGAATCCAGTCGACACTCATGCTCCGTAGATGGTCGGGTACAAGTGCTCGTCCTGATCTGGAAAGGAACCAGGTCTTTAGTGGGACGTAACAAGATACAAAAGGTACATGCCAGAAGTAAATACTGTGTAAACTCGAGGGTGATCTAACTAGCTAAGTAAAATGCACTTGAAGACAACCTTGGTATGTATGGTTAGGTAAAAGGTATAAAGCGTAGCGTCGAGCCAGAGGCTATGTATCTGGCATTAGCTGTAAACTGGATGCTAGAAGTATATGCTGACTATATCATCGATCATGATAGCGCACAGCTAGTAACCTCTGCCAGATGTATCGAAAAGCATATACGTCCATAACCGGGTAGCAAATAGCCCATAACCGGGTAACACTGAGGCTCACAACCCCGTAGTTTACTCTGAAACTATGGTAGCCAAATGTCTGTCCCATACGCCTACTAATTGTCTTTCTCGCCCAATGCCAATGTACAAGTCGCGAATACGAAGAGGACATCTCGTACTATAATGCAAGTCACTAAAGAAATATACAACTATACTAAATACCGTCACACGTGCTGCTCATACCGATAGACAGTCAAGTATGAAGCTCACTTCCCTACATGAACTCACTCTGTGACATGCAATGATACGTATCAAGGCCTGGGGAGTCATAATGACAACTCCATAACTTTAGGTGCGTCCACTAGACACTAGGTCAAATACAAGTTCTAACGTCAACGCCTTCGTCGACTGCACCAAAGTCATTCTTGGACGCGTACAGTTATATAATATTTAAAAAAATTAAAATATGTGAACTATACTAACTGAATTTAAATAGTATAACAAGTTAAGGTATACTTGCCTGGAACTCCGATGTGAAGAAGTAAGGATTCGGAATCCTCAGCCAAGGTAGAACCATCTTGGGTGCCTATGAATATATAACAATAAATATCAATCACTACATTAAAATACGTTAAGTATGCACAAGAGTACAACCTACATACTAGTACCATATAATTGGAGTCTAGAACACAATGGGTTTTTTACTAGGTAGGTGGACTAGGTTCGACTAAGCAAGCATCAAGAAAGAGTGTACTCAATAGGTCCTCTATGAATACAATATCCGAATATATATATATATATATATATATATATATATATATATATATATATATATATATTCACAGCTCTAGTAACCATGGTGGTTACATTAATTCTCAACATAGGAATGCTAGGTATTATATTACTAAGGTTTTCATATACAAGGGTGGCATAACATAATGTACAATTATTACTGTTATTCACTAATGTTCATGAAGCTAGGTTAGGTTCCATCTATGATCATAAACAACCCTACTCATACACAACAATTCTCCTAAATACTAATTATAAGTTCTTCCCAAGTTCACGTATAACTCACCAAATCTAATCTTCATAACTCATGTACAACCCACATTCATTAATATCTATGCTCAAAAGTATATATATATATATATATATATATATATATATATATATATATATATATAAATAGATTAATTACTTATTAAGATGGATTTATACATGGATAACAAGGGCAAATCTAGGGTTAACATTAGGTTAATGGGTGATTAACAAGGCTATTAATGGGTTCAACAAATGAAAGAACATAACAAAGAAGAAGGAGAGGAAGGTGATGAAGGAGTTAGGTGTATACCAATAGAATAAAGGAGTTCTCGGGTGTAGCAGGGGTACTCTGGCCGGGGGGTGTGCTCCGGCGGCTTGGTGGTACTCCGACCAAGCAGCACAGCAACAACAACAGCGGCTTATAGCAGCAACGACAGCTTAAAGCAGTAGCGGTAGCTCGTAGAAGCAGCGACAGCAGCTCGTGGGGGTGAGATGGTGGTGGCTGATGGTCGTGAGGGAGGTGGTGGTGGTGGTGAGGTGATGGTGGTGGAAGTTGATGTGTTGGAGGATGAGGAGAAGGTCGGGAAGCTCGGGTGGTGGCGGTGGTGATGGAGGTGAATGATGGTGGTGGAGGTCGGGTTGGAGTAGGAGGAGGTCGTGGGTGGTCCGGCAGGCGAGGGAGGAGGTCAAGGTGATAGTGGTTGAGGAGGTGGTGGCAGTAGGGTGGTCATAGAGGGAGGGTAGAAGATGGAGTTGGATCTCGGTGGCAGTGGTGGCGGGTTGATGGAGGTTGGCTCGTATGGTGATCGGTAGAGAGCATAGTGGTGGTGATGATGACGGTGGCAGTAGTGGTGTTCAATGGAGATGATGGAGATGGTGGTCAGGATGAGAGAAGAGGAGGAGGTGGTGGTGATAATGATGGTTTTTATGGAGATGAAGGTAGTGGTGTTCGGTTTTATGGAGGAGAGGAAGAAGAAGGTGGTGGTAAATGATGGTTTCGATTTTCTTTTGAGGGGAGAGGTATTTTTGGCTGAAATTTGAGGGAGAGAGAGAGTGTATTAATAAAGGAGAGAGGGAGTAGTGGGCATGGGGATTAGGGCCGACAACCTTCCCCTATTTCTAGGGATATGGAAAGGCTTATCATGAGAGAATGAGTGGTGGAATGGAGTTTAAATTTGAATGGAGGGTTGAGATTAAGTGTGGGTGTAAAGTGTTGCATAGTACATACAAAAATGGGAGGAAATTATGGGTGTGACCAGTCAAAGCATGAAGAAGGTTTTTCTTCATTGTTTTGCTCCAATGGAAGGTGAACACCTAGTTGTTTATTTGTACAAAGGCCCCCAATAGTTTAGAAATTGCACAAGTAAAGGAGAATTGGGATTGGATGAGGAAAATTACCATATTTGGTGTGTTTTAGTGGATTAAATTGGTGTGTGGTATTTTGTATGAACTATGAGGGTGTGAGTGGGGGTTTGGGTTGGTGTTGGGTCTAGTTTTGGGTTAGGTTGAGTCATTGCACCAATTTAGTTAAAATTAGTGTCAATGGTGTTCTTTAATTAATTGGAATGACAAAGGATTTAAATTGGATAGGAAACAAGAGTCATTGACATAGTAGACTTGGAATAGATTATTGTCATAAATTGGGTTGCACAAAATGGGTCGATATTGTGTCTCCAATTTTGATTGGAACGAACAAGGATGCAAAGTTGGATTTATTTGGATTTAAAAATAGATATTTTTAACGAATATTGTGCGACTAAAATAAAGCACAAGAGAGGGTATTTATGAGTTACACAATAGTCAGAATAGAAGGCTGACACGTCTATGGTAAGGGTATAAAATTTGTTTGAAGGCAGAAGCTAGAGTAGTGCTCCAAACATCGAAGCAACGGAAAGGTACATCAAGAAAATTAAATTAAAAGAGAGAAATTAATAACTCTATTAAATAATTCAAAAATAATCCTAAATAAATTATAATCCTAGATTTGGGTCAGGGGATTTACAACCTACCCAACTTTTAAGAATTTTGTCCTCAAAATTAAAACAAACACATAATAAGCTATAAATTATCAAGCAATGTTTACGGACATACCTAGGACCGGTGGAACTGGCATTTGCACTATTTGTTGGGATCTATTGACATACTGGGAACACTCCTGAGCCTGATGTTTGTTTGATCTGTACCTCAAACACTGTCCTAATCTTCTCCTACAATCTTTCTGAATATGTCCCTTCTTTCTGCAAAAGTGACATGTCGGAAGCTCTCTCTGCTGATATGGCACAACCCTCTGTTTCGTCTGCACTCCTGCATGACGAATCGATCCTCTTACTTCTGGTTCTGTCTTAGCTGGTGTGGCTACACTGGTATGCCTCCGACTCATTGATCCCTTGCCAATAGCCTCTTGGATTCTATCCTCTGTCATGACCTCAATGTAAGATATCCTCGCTTGGGTGGTAGTGTACCTCTGTAGCTCGTAAGTCAAACCATGATAGAATTTCCTGGCCTTTTCTAGATCATTGGGTATCAGGGCAGTACCAAATCTAGTAAGACGATTGAACTTTGTGTCATACGCATCTACAATCATCTTTCCTTGCTCCAAATGTAGGAACTGGGAGTAGAGCGCATTCCTGACCGTAGCCGAAAAGTACTTCGCATTGAAGTATTCTAGAAACTATTTCCACGTTTGCTTCTAGCTAACGCTACGCTCCATATAGTCCCACCAGTGATGGGCATTACCTTTCAATTGGGCCCTTACTGCGGTCATCCAAAGGTCCGGAGGCAGCTGAGAAGCCTCCAGCAGCATCTTCGTATTGGCGACCCAATCGAAGATCTCCTCTGCGATCTCGTTGCCCGAAAAGGTATCCGGGTCCATCTGACGAAACCCTCACATTGTACCAGTTGGCTGAACAGGTACAGGTGGTGGTGTTGGTGTAGGTGCTAGGGTAGGTAGCCTCTCTAGAACTTCCATCAAGCTCTGTCTCATAGTCTCGGCCTGATGCCTCTGCTCCTACATCATGGCCTGGAAAAACTGGAATATATGTGGTTGTCCCTCTAACTGTGGCATCTGAGGTAGAAAGGGTGGAGGTGGCTGAAATAAAACCTCCGGTGGCATTGTAGGTGTCTCTTAAGACGTCGGCCTCTCAGGCTGCGGCATCGGCGTGGCCCTCAATGTCTGGGTCTCATGCTGCTGCGTCAGATCAGTCTGCAAAGTTTGGCCCTCATACTGCTGTGTTGGAACAACCTGCGAAGTATGGTGCCAGTGTATCAGCGGGGCCTGAAGTATCTGTTGGTGGTGAGGGTTCCAATGGGCGCCAGCAAGAAAAATAATTAACTAAAAATAACTCATTCTGGAAGACAAAAAGAAAAGAAAAATGGGTACTTGTACGTCCTAGCAGCATGGCAAATGCGGAGGTGGTGATCCTGGTTAGGGAAGGCTAATACGGCACCTTGCATATGGGTAGCAAGAGGGCGCTTATGCCTCGACAGTGGTGGGACCACCTCGCCGCTTACTAATTGTGCTGAAAGGAGGGTATAATATATCTGGACGTGTAAAATTTCACGAAACTTGATTTGGACGTGTGTGCGCGCCGGAACCAACCTATATCCATAAAAAGTCCCCCATATTAGTATTTTTCAACTTTCCCAATTAGTTTGTGTTCGCTCGTCGGATCGCCATAAAACTTGTGCCATTGGACTAGTAGTGTTTGACTTATCCTGTGATTCGAGTATCGCTCGATTCTGAGTCAGGCGACGGAACACCGTTTTGCGGGTCCACGTTCGACTTGATGAGCGATTTTGTGATCAGCCCACCGGAATACAAAACTGGATATACCGTTGAGTTCGTATTATTGTTTAGGATTTTTTGACCTATAATTTGTCCCATTTTGAGATATTTACCCTTGACACGCTTTTCGATGTAAAATAGGCCACCGGCGGACCCCACTTTGGCCAAAAATTACCGTTTTAGCCCTTGTGTCCAAAGTGGACTTATGGGTAGTCAATCCTCGCTGTTTTTTATATTTTGGAAATATTGGTGATGTCTGTTGCAGCATCTGGAGTCGTTTGTTCTGCTTTCATATTTACTTAGTGTGTTGTACTTGTTACCTTGCATTGTTTCAACCCCAGACTATTGCTAGGCAAGTACACCATGTTTTATTGTATTATTCAGTTTACATATGTTTAGTTTTTATTAGTTTAGTTATGTGCACACGTCTTAGAGTAGCAGACTTATCCAGTATCTTATGAAGATATGAGATATCTTCTAACCTGACACATGGTTTGGTGGTCCAACTCTTGTCCTTGTCTGGTTGTGGGGTTGGATTATGGTGAAGGTACGAGGTATCTTCTGTCCTGACACTGTTTCAAACACGTTCACTATATAAGTGAGTGGATATATGGACTAGCATATCGACTGATCATCGGTACGAGAGTTCGAGTCTTGTGTTAGTATTTGTTTATTTTTTTAGATATTATTTGACGTCATTATATTATATCTCCACCGCGTATATAGTTCAGAGAGTTCATTGGGAGGAGAGAATCTACTAGTGAGCGTATGAATTTTTGTTTCTTACGGGTAAATGGTGTAAATCGTGTACCCCCGAGTTCTTTCGAACACATGGTGGGATGACTGTTCTTCTCTTTCTCTACCCCCTCATGCGTCACTAGAGATGTCTCGAGTGCATTTCACATAGATGGTTAGTTACCCTATTTATTGTTTACTGCTTTACTTTCATGCATGTCGATTCTTGTGTACTTGTTATGTCCCACTGAGGACCCGACACCCTTTTCAGGTATGGAAGATCAAGATTTTTTGTAGGAGCACGGATCAGGACTTGCTACTACTTTCTCGTTCGATAAGGTCTTCCCTTCGAGCCTCTCTGATCATTATATGATGTACTCATTATGTTTTCTTTATATTCTAGTTTGGTAGTAGATCTGTCTGCACCCGACTATTAGTTTCTTCTCGACTATTTCATACTTGGTTAATTTTCAGATTTGGTTCTTTATTACTATTTGGTTTTGTGGATGAGATTAGTATTGCCTGTGACTTGTGTAATTATATACCACATGTGAATTATTATTCATAAAATAGCGTACGTATCTATATGGTTTCCATATATTAGAGTTATCATATACATACGGCTGACATACTCACGTATTTCTAGTCCTACGTATTTTGGGTCTGGGTATGACATAATACATATATGGCCATATTTACAGGGCTTATGTCATGTGTGTTTAGTCAAATTTAGCACATGGTCATATTTGGGTCATACAAGTCATTTTTAGATGTAACACATAGGATTCAATTATTTAATCAAACAAAAATATTAAACCAAGCAAGTGTCCAACGTGTGCAAGAAACAGGGTGTCACATTGGAACAATTGGCACATAGGCAAGCTGTCGCAGAAAGCAGGGTGCCACATGAGGCCGCATGAAATTGAGGCTGCATAGTTGGCTTAGATGCATAGGCAAGGCAAACTCCACTCTTCGATAAATCTGTATATTAAAATCAATAAATACAAGTCAAGAGAACTGACATAAAGTGATAGATGTGACTGATGTGACATACATAAAGTGTATCAGAAGAAAAGACATAATCATACAATGAACTATATTAATTAAACTAGTCAATAACCTTAGAAGATGGATTCCCGATTCTCAAGTCATGGACAATAGAGAATTGTCCTAGAATGACAAACAATGGGTATGAGTTATTTGCGAGTTATCACTGACGAACGTTCTCGTAACTCATAACATGCGATCACTGGATAATACTCATTCTTGTTTGCCTAATACCAAAATGCATTAGTTAAGCATACAATAGTGTCACGCCCTAGTCCTAAATACGTAGGACCATGATACATGGAAATGGCCAACTATGTATCAAGTGGACTCTAGCCCAAATCAAATACATATACACTGTCTAGGGGTCAAGTATATTTATCTAAAATGTCAAGTCAACTAAATCTCAATCCACAAAATAGAAATATCAAGAGCAAACCAAGTGTACTATGGTTGATCAAACCGTAATACACTGATTCTGAATAGACAAATGTATTAGCGTTGGCCCCTAATTATACATATATCACCAAGCTCGAGAAAAGAATAGGCTTGCAAGTACTAGTCTATAATAGCAGCATGATTTAATATAGGACAAAATTATAAATACGGAAGAAAATGACGAAGGTATCAACTAATAATACCTGAATCCTGAAGACGCAATCATCAATCATACATCCCTCTATTCTTTAAAGCGAGATTAGAAATAACCTAAAGAAATCACCAAGTCCTTAGAGGGACGTAGCAAGATACGTAATGTCACGCCCCAGTCCCGCAGGGCCGTTCGTCCTCGCCTTGGTCCCTACGGAACCGATCGTCCTCGCACGGGCGTGATGCCGTGCAAGCCTAAGATGCGCTTGCACAAGGCCAAAGCTTTGATACAAGGGCAAGTAATCTATTTGATACTGAAGCAGCGGCACACATATTGCAAAAAAGTGAAGATCACAATGGCATATAAAAATAAGCTCTATTATTGATAATCGAAAATTGTTACAAGCGGCGCATGGCCGAGGTTACAGATCGCTCAAGCCGTCTTCTCTCGACTAAAATAACACTGTTCCATATATTATGTCTCTTTATAAAAAAAACAACTCAAAGCAGGCACAACTCGATGCAGCTCCAAGCATCGACTCCAGATTTCCGGCTCCTTGGGATGAGGCACGGCTATCGCTTCCTCGCACGAACAGGCACCTGAGAACAAGCAAACTGTTGGTGGGTCAGCACTTTATGCAAGTACTGGTGAGATATAAACAACTGAACAGAAGCTACACCCCCTGAAACCCACACTAAGTAAACTTGTGGCAAAATATTGCATTACTAGTGATCTTGCTAGTTTTACCTAAGTTCTTTTCATGCAGCTCGGAACTATAGTCAGATTACATCTTTTTTGAAAACACAAGTTAGTAACCAGTTTTGCATATTCGATACTCAAGCATTTAAGCAACTCTAAGGGACAGTGTTCTCATCGTGTAGTGCGCAGCATGTATTGTGCATCACAATCTATCTCGTTTGGGACAAAGTTATCTAGCAGACTGATCATATCGAATCAAGGCAAGCATATCAAGTAGGCTATCATTCTATCAAGCGATTGAGGCAACACATCTATATGATTTCGGTCCCCGAGAAACTCAAGATTGGCAGCGGTAATCCAGCTATCCAATGACTCACATACTGGTACTATT
Source organism: Iris macrosiphon (assembly GCA_036927795.1). Taxonomy (NCBI): domain Eukaryota; kingdom Viridiplantae; phylum Streptophyta; class Magnoliopsida; order Asparagales; family Iridaceae; genus Iris; species Iris macrosiphon. The sequence goes on along the minus strand of JAYESA010000017.1, from coordinate 16,907,410 downwards.
AGCAGCTGTGACTGAGGTTCAGCTCTGCACTAATAGCCATTGTCCAACCGATGTTTGATGCATGAGTCACTATCAGATAAATCACGATGCAGACTAAATGAATAAGCAGGCTATATATATAAACTCATATTTCTTACCCCATTGCCGAACGGTTATCCCTGCAGTAGACACACAAGTTAGCAACAATTTGCATAACATAAAGTATACAGTTCTCTAGTTTCCTGTTCGTCCCTGCATCAAACAGTTAGGTATGCAAGAAGGCTAGCCTAGCATGCGCCCTAACTATATGATGGTCCCCTTATTGGGATTAGCAGTTGGGACGTACAAGCCCATCTCACTAATAGACGAGTCGCGGCTACCCAAGGACGTACAAGCCTTAGGTATCTAGATCTCTTCCCGGGCCGAACGATCCCCAGTGCCCCAGGAACCGCTCGAGAGATAATCCTTGTGCACAAGTTGTCCTGACCAAATGCGAGAATGCAAGCTCCTATCGATGCAAGATTATGCACTTAATCCAGAACAACCAAGCAAACACATCTATCAAGTCCAGATAGCCGAAGCTCACTCTCTTAATGCACATTGCCTAATAGCCATGTCTCCCCCGTAAGGTTTTTAAGCCTCAGGGTGGGCTATTAGTCTAGATTCACAAGTTTACGCTATTCTCCAAGTTCCATCTCTTCATAAGCCAACAATAAAATATACTCAAGCAAGCTAACTCTTAAACAAGTAACAAGCAAGAACAGTTCTTATAACTCTAGCATGTAAATTCTATCTCTTGTGGACAAGCATTCTAGTATTCCAGTCTAGCATACGATATAAGTGCAAGCAATCCTCTTTACTCTTGTTATTAGCATGGCAAGGTTCTATCTCGTTTCAGACAAGCATTTCTAGTTCTCTTATTAAGCAAGCAAGCAGATTCGTTTTAATGACAAGCTATGTGAGTTCTCTTATTAGCACGCTGAGTCGGTTCTATCTTTCTTCTTATGACACAATCTTATTAAGCAACAAGCATTCAAAAACTCAGATTCATTATTAAGTCGTGCAAGAATCAGAGAATACAGTTCTGCCCACTCACTTTGATTAATCGGTCGAAAACTCTCCGAGAAGACTTCCGTTCGAGCAAGCATGGCGATCCCACTTGTACATAGTGCCTACGCGGAGCGGGACACTACACGTAATATATATGCCAAAATCACAAGGAACACCATTACTAAGACAAAGAGAAATACGACAACTAAGATAGTGGCAAGTCATAGAGAAGCATGGTACTAGATGTGGCTGACAAATAAATCGAATAACTGTATGCTTGAGTGGTGCTAACGGTCCTATAGAGAGTAGCCTAGTGAGAGACTCCCTGCCTATAGAAAGTCTCTATCACAGCCCAGTAAGGGACTCCCGAGTCGAGAGTGGTCAAAGTAGCCAATCATAGTATCAATCTCCTTACCTAACAGGAAACACGGGTCAAGTCGATCTCATGTCAAGTCAAGTCAAGTCAAGTCAAGTGTAAGTAATACAGAGGCACATGATCAAGTCAAGTCGTACAAACAAGAAATATGAGAATCTAAAGAAGTATAGTATAGCATAGATGAAATATATGACAAGAAAGACAAGCAGTATATTTATGGAAACGAGTAAAGGAATGTTATGAATTATGTACAAAAACATACGATAGAACAGGAAAGAAATAGACAAGAACAAACAAACAAAAATAAACATGCATAAATATTGTACAAGTTGACAAGGAATACTTGCCTAGATGTCCATGTTGAGTAGTGAGCCCAAAGTCTAACTATGAACCACATATATGATCATTATGAATATCTACCAATCGCAAATACAACAAATAATATGTTATATATCAATACAATTTATAAATAACCACTCCTAAATAGGGAAGTGGGATCGGTCTAAGTCGCCTATCATCTATGTCACCTAAGTCGTTTATTACTCATATCATCTAGAATTAAGTCACATAAGTCTCTATAATCAAGATTTAACAATAAATATTCTGAATTACAAGTTATACCTAAAAATAAATCATGTTTACAATTTACGTTATCCGTATCACGCAAATAGAGGCATTCTGTTGACCAAGTGTCAACTTATACAAACCTAAAATTTGAGTACACAAACCTATAGATTTTAGTTCCACGAGAACGTTAGAATTGACAGGTTTTACGAATCATGAAATCAGTTATGGGATATTGCAGTTATGGTTTATAGATTATAATTTTGGTATATCACTAGTCACCAAGAACTTCCACAAATTTAACAAAAGAAAGCATATTATATTCTATAAAATTTATATGTTATATTTCTCTGTATTAGCTTTCTTAAATATTATTTAGTTCTTGAAAATGTATTCGTAATCTCCCAAAATATTGAAAAAATCGAACCAAAGTTGTATTTCAGATGACTGATACTCAAACAATTTTATAGAATAATAGTTTTCTAATTTCTAGAAAAAATTTAGATATTTAGGAAGGTTTCTTCCATACAGTTACAAAAAAAAATGATGCTGGAATCGAATATCAAAATTGGTCGCAAAGGCTACACGAAAATTGATCAACCTTAACATTTCCTCCAAAACAAATCTCTCTCCAATAAATAAATCGGCTGATAATGATTAGGGTTTCGAGCTAATCTGGCTCGGCTCGGCTCGGCTCGGCTCGGCTCGGCTCGACTATCCGAGTCAAGCACGGATTAGGCTCATGGACCCTCGTAAGGAGCACCCACATGGCCGACCTAGTTATTGGTAGGCAGGCCTAAATTGGAGCTGTTAGTGGCTGACAGGCGGGCCTAGTGGATCACTAGGTATATATATATTTTTCTTTTTCTTAATCAATTTTATTTATAAAAAATTAATTATTAATTAGTTTTAACTCTATTTAACTCAAAATAAATATGAATCAAAAAATTCTACAAAAAATCTAGAAAATATATTTAGACTTTCTAAGCCTGAATAAAAAAGTTTGGCACTAAAATATTTCCGCACATCCCCAAAGTAAATTCTAAAAGGCCGTTAATAAATAGATTTCCTATATTTTCCTTTTTTAAAGCACAAAGTATTATATTTAAATTATGTATCAGATAAACTAATATCCCTTCCGAACCATATGGAATCAGCACGATGGTTGTATTGCTCTCACACAACCCTGTTTTCATTGTTTAGGCTGCCCCCGTTTTAATTATTCAAAAATTTCCAAATATTCTCATAAATTCTAAGATACGATTAAAAAATTTCTAAAGCTATATGTGAGACTCTAAGATCTATAACTAGCATAGTGTTATATATTTTTGGGTAGTGTGATCTAGGTGTAACATGTGTTTATGTATAAATCTCAAGATTTCTAAAAAGTTTCACAATAATTATAATTTCTAAAAAAAAATTAAAAATAGGGGGATTACAAATAGATAATTTTATAGTATTGTAAATAAAAAGAATACATGTCACCATATATGAATTAAAGTAGTTAAACAAAGTAAAAAAAATCCAAAAAGGGTGCATGGGAGGTATACTATGCTATATTGTGCTAAACCGGCGGTTTACCAGCCCAATACATCAAGATTCACCTGGTATGCCATTCAAATGGGTCCCGATCCCACAAAAATCAAAACCTACAAAATATAAGACTATGTGTGGGTCTTCTATAACATTTATGTCTAAGTTTGTATGAAAAAAACATATGTATCGCAATTGATACTGAGTCTCTACGGTATTATACGATACCACTCAAAAATCTGGATCTGTCATCCTGTCATCCTGCACTCGTATCCCCAGCAGAGTCGCCATCTTGTTTATGGTGATAAACGGAAAAAGATTAATAATGTGGAAAATGAGGTCTTATATGAAAACCCGCCCTTCTTTAATATTTACAAACAACAAGATTGTACAAATTTGGTCCTACACGAGGATGTCTAAGTACAATTTATTTAATCTGGGTGAATATTGCTCTAGGTGTCCGATCTGCAGTCGATCACTTTAGCCCTTGGACCACACGATGTTGAAGAAGTGCCGTGGAAGACAGGTAGCAGCGTCGAAGGTTGCTAAAGAGGGTGGATGCCCGATGCCAAAGTCGTCGATCCCTTCTCTTTTCCTGAGCTCTGGATTCTCCTCTCTCTCTCTCTCTCTCTCTCTCGACCGTTGGATCTGGTACTGGATCTCTTGATCAGTTTTCTGACCTAACTTCTTCGACCCTCCAATTTATTGACCTTTTTCCTCATTGATAGAGGTCTCTATTTATAGAGTTTTAGTGACAGTAACCACACAGTCGGCGTAGAAACCGATTAGTGAAAAGTACAGCACCCTTTTATACGACGATTTAAAATAACCAATGCCTGCATATAAATGACCTTTTGAGTGAGCATGTGACGCGCGTCCAACTAAGGGACATAACGCGTATATCTGCTACGAAGATCACGGTATAGACGCCACGTAGGTAGTTATCCCTTGTGTAGAAGAGGTTGGCGTAGAAGCCAAATGACTGTCACCATGGCATAGAAGCCAAGTAGGCATAGAAGTCGAGTAGGCGTAGAAGCCAAGTAGGCATAGAAGCCGAGCAGGCGTAGAAGCCGAGTGGTCATAAAGGCCGAGGAGGCATAGAAGCCGAGTGGACATAGAAGTCGAGTGGGCATAGAAGCCGAGCAGGCGTAGAAGCGGAGTGGGCATAGAAGCCGAGCAGGCGTAGAAGCCGAGTGGGCATAGAAGCCGAGTAGGCGTAGAAGCCGAGACGATGTGGACATTTTAGCCAGAATTACGGCTCTTGGAGATATAATCAAATCTCTTGCATTAAATGCAGAGATCTGCCCCCATCCTGCACCTTAAATGCAGAGACTTGTCTTCAAGATTTGCCATTATTTTGCTTATTAAATGCAGATACGCGCCTCGAATCCTGTACGAAGAGTGACTTTTGTTGTGGCAGTCTGTTTGCCTACTGCGGAGCGTAAGAAGCTCACGTCTGCCTGTGTAAAACTGGACAGCGTATTCTCTTATATGTGGAAGAGTAGTTTACGCAAAGGGGATGCCACTAAACGACGGTTCGGTGGCATTTAATCAAATCTTCTGCATTAAATACGGAGATCCGCCATCATCCTGCTCATTAAATGAGGAGGCATGGTTTGAAGGTCTACCATCCTTCTGTGCATCAGGTGCAGAGACGTGCCTCAGGCATCTGTCAGTATTCGACGCTTCAAATGCAGAGACGTACCTCGAGAAACTGTCACCGCCCTGCGCATTAAATGCAGAGACATGCCTCGAGGCCTGTACGAAGTGCTGCTTTTGACGTGGCAGGATGTTTGTCTTCCGCAGAGTGCAAACAGCTCACATCTGCCTGTGTAAAACAAGGCGGCGTATTCCTTCGTATGTGAAAAAGTGATTTACGCAAAGGAAATGGCAGTAAATGACAGCCTGGGTTGCAGTGCCGCGCCATCATGATACCCGTCGCTTGGGTTATCGTGCTGTGCTTTTTGTTAGGAGTCCAGACGTCAGGTTCATTACGTGATCTGACAGGTTCATTTCGAAGAATACGAAGCATTTCTCGTACACTTCAATGCTGCATTGAAAGCGGATGAGTTTTACGCCATATAGGCGATGAAGTACCTCTTTTACGCTGAAGCGGTCTGGTCACTTTGTACTACGCGGATGGTCCTTGAGCTTATATTTTACGCTGTGCTCAGCGGAGAAGCTCTGTTGCAAGTTGATGGCTCTGAGGTCATCTTTTTATGCTGCCCTATATGAATATGCTGCGTATAGCTATCCAGCGTATTTTTCATGCTTCTACAAGACCCCCTTCAAAGCTTTTAAATTCCTCGTAATTTGAAATGCTTTGAATAAAGCATGAACCGTTCCTCGTAACTCAAAACTCTCTGAGTGGAGCCTAAAACGGTCAAGCCTGACGCGTTCTTTCATGGCTGACTTTATGGCAGAGTTATTGGGGATCGATGCTCTCTCTCGCCTATAAAAAGGCTGAGGAGTTCTTCTGTTCTTCCCACACTTCCTTCATCATACAGAGATGATGGCCGGAGTTTGTCGGGTCGACTTGAGGAAGAAGGAGATCATGCTCTTCCAGCATGTAAGGAGCCAAAAAAGACGGCATCTTCGAGCAAATGTCCTCTGCAACGATTGATTATGGAAGGATATCATAGCCTCCTTTGCTCGGGATAATCAGCAACTTTGTATGGTGGTTCTTCGGGAGAGAAGAAGGGTCGTGTTTGACCAGGCAGCTTGTAAGTGGTGCCTTCTCCTGTTACCTGTGGACGAGGGCAGGCATACTGGCTGCTATCCAGGATTGGGTTGGGTGAAAATACCTCAACTCGATCCGTCACGGCGCTATCTGTAGGAAAGCAGAGTTACCCTGCTTTTCTTCTGTTGGAGGATGGGTCTATGCCCATTTGTATCCTCTCGTCGTTGATCATATGTCAGTCGTGTTGCGGTCAATGACTTGCTGCTGGAGGATGAAGAATGCTACCCATACGAGAACCTGGCCGAAACTGATTCTGGGCGCGATCTTTAAATGAAAATAAGAAACCCTTTTTAGATGGGATTTCCCTCATATATAACCACGAAAATAGAGAAAAAACCCTTGTAGACTGGATTTTCCTCATATGTAATCGTGATTTTAATAAGATCATTTTCTTCTTCATATGATCATGTTGCCATACTTTTCTGTGAAGTCTGAATATGTGTAGCTTCGACACGTCTGATTCTTTACGCTGACTCTGTGTAGAAAGAGCGCTAGGTCCTGTCCTGTCTTTTACGCATAATTAAGGATACGCAGAAAGCCGCTTAGCAGTCGAGTTTTGGAACTGTACTGCTGTTAGGAACCGTGTAGAATTCTGAACTGTTTTTTACTCCTGATAAACAGAATTTTTGTTCAGACCGTCGTCTTCAAGAATGATTTTTGAGAAATCCCTTGGAACAGGGCGAGAACTGGCTGTCAAACTGAGTCGCCATCTTGATTTTGTAGACGAAATATTCAGACTTTATTCTGGATAAACTTTGAATCGACCCATGAAGAAGAGTAATTTTTCAATGTTGAACTCTGTATGCTTCGGGTACTTGGGGTATCTTGAGGTCAAGAAGGAGTATCTTCTGCGTGAACTCCTGTAATTGACCGCCTTTAGAATAGTTCAGATGTACTGTACTGGCCTGCGCATATTTCAGATGTACGAAAAGTCGTGGAGCGTGAAATCATAAGTTTGTTGCCTCTGAGCGTAAAAAGCCACCGAGCGTGAAATCATAGACTTGTAGTTCCTGAGCGTGAAATCGTAGGTTTGTAGCCTCTCGAGCATAAAAGCTACCGAGCACAAAGGCATCCAGGCATAAAACCATTGACTTATAGCCATTGGAACGTAAAAACCATAGATTTTTAGCTGTCGAGCGTAGAAAACTCCTTGGTTCAGAACTGTAGATTTGTAGCTTCTGAAAAGAAAATCTTCCGAGCGTGAAGTCATGGATCTGTTGCCTCTGAGCGTAAAAAGCCACCGAGCGTGAGATCATAGATTTGTAGCTGCTGAGCGTGAAGTCGTAGGTTTGTAGCCTCTCGAGCGTAAAAGCTACCGAGCACAAAGGCATCCAGGCGTAAAACCATAGACTTGTAGCCTGTGAGCGTAAAACCGTAGATCTGTAGCTGTCGAGTGTAGAAAGCTCTTAGCGTAAGAACAGCGAATCTTTCTGACACAAAAACTTTTTGAATTCGCTGACTGTCCACCTTCTCTGAGAAAATAGGCTGACGTAGTACCCAATCATAACCAGATATTAATTAGGAGATTTGGTTCGGGATTCGAGGAGTCCATCCAAACTATATATATACCCCAAGTTCCTGAGAGAAAAAACTTTTCATCCGTCTTCTGCGAAAGAAAGCCTTCGTCTGTTCAAGTTTCTTCTTCGTTTCTTCTCCGAGATTTCGAAGTTTCCAGTAATGGCCTCGAAACAATCCTCCTCCACTAAGGGAAAGAAGGTTGATTTTTCTTCTCATTTTTTCGCTCAAGTGAGAGCGTCTTCGGTCGGGCAAGGCAAACTTCCTTCTGAGTGAAGTATACCGCCGACGACCAGTGCAACCGGCCTAAAAGGTAGAGCATTTGGGATGAAGAAGAACGACCGAAAATCCTTCGTACACGTTGTACGTGACCGCGCTAGGTCGTCTCCTGTGCTGATAGCTTCTTTGAGGAAGATGATGCACAGAGACGTTTCATATTTTACGCCCACATTTCTAATGTGTCAGCACAAAAACTCCATATTTTCGCAGTCCAGAGTGAAAGCTTCGACTGTCAAAAGTGGGCGTATAAAATTTGAGTGTTACGCTTCTGGATGAAGATTCTGGCGTGATACCTCAACTTTATCAGTCTGGCGTAAAGCACAGACTGTGTACTACCGGCCTTGAACTTTACGCTTTAGGAAATGGATTCCAGCGTAAAGGTCAAGTTTTTACGGTCTGGGCGTAAAGCACAGATTGTTAATTTTTGGCGTATGCTGCAAGATCTGTAATATCTAGTTATAGGAACTGACGTATTTTTCTTGCACTCTTGCAGTCAACTTGCATGTGTCTCCGCTAGCCGATGTGATGGGTTCTGCCGCCGGGATGCTGCACTCCAACTATCTGGAGGATCTGTCTCACGTGATATTTCCTATCTTCGGGCCGCAGTATCCGAAAGGAAGGAAGATTCTGATATCGGCTCCGGGCGAGCGAATACTGCTGAGCATGATCAACGGTGAGCCCCTAACGTATATAGACGGGGACCAATATATAAAGCCGGCCTTCCTCTTCGGGGACATGATTGACAAGCAATCCCAAATGAAGCCCAAGAGAGAACTCTGGGTTTTTTCTGCCGGGAGCTTGGTTTTATATTTGCCCAAGATGCCGAGAGACTATCCCCTCTCGGCTTTCTTCCATGCCACACATCCCAGGAAGATGTCGTGGACGCTGACTCCTAATCTTCACGGCAGGCCGGGGAAGATCTTTCTTCTGAAAGGAGCTGACAAGGGGTCATTTGTTAGCCGTCCTTCCAGCAATGTGACGGTGTTCAGGGGACTGTACCCGGGCAGTGTCCTGAGTGAAGACAGCTTGGTGATCCAGCCGGTCCAATTACCGACTTTCTGCAATGATTTTATGGGGCACGGGGGAGTATACCCTAAGGTGAACCCTCGGTACGGTGGGTGGATCACCCCTACAAACCTTCGATGGGCTCGCTTAGTTGAATGGGCCTTGAAGCATTTTCAGACCGAGTTGGAGAACATCGGTCTGTTTGCAGCTGTGAGTGCTACCAGTGTTGGGTTACCTCCTAACCCTAACCTGTTTCTGGCACTGATGGAGCAATATATTACGCTCACCGGGACTTTCGCCACTCCACTGGGTTGTTGGGATTGGCCCTCCATGAGATGGCAGAGATCTCGAGACTGCCGATGGGGGACACTCCATATGAAGAGTATGTTCCCACGAACCGGAGCTGCGGGGTTCAGACCCTCGGGTAGTGGAAGTGTATCAGGAGCTGATGTGCCACTACCTCGCTTGCACCGCTTTTTATGACGAGCCCTCAGATTTGGCTCATATCAGCAAATGGACGTCCTACCTCTTCTTTCACCGGTCTAGGACTGCTAAGCCGGAGAAGGTATTGAAGGGCAAGGATCTGCCTGTGAATCCTCTGAGCGTGCTTAATGCTCATGTAGTCGACGATCTCATAGTGGATGCTGGGGCTCCGGACTTGATCCTCGACGAAGGGATAGGACAGTATCCTGTAGGCACTAAGGCCTATAGTTATTTGAGGCGCTGCCGCAGGCCTCTGTCCAGGGAAGCTCAACTGGCGGGCTTTCTCTCTATATGGCTGCGCCGAGTGGTGGTACCTGGCATCGCATCTGCGGACCACATTCACCGCAACACGCTGTGGCCTACAGTGCGTCTGGTGTTTGGTGCCAGACTGGGCTTGCTCTCTGCCATGGTGTACCACATTTAAGCCGGCCTGAGGGCCATGGCTGACGGGCTGCTCGCCGATGAGACTCGGCGTGATAGCTTTCCCAGGATAGAATTACCATACCTGTATCTGATAGGATGGTTAATTCTTCATAACCCCAGGGTTATGTCTCCCGGCTCCGGCAGTAGTTTGGAGGCTAGTTTCTTGCTAAACTACCAAAAATCTTCCTGGAACGTGACCACGGTTCTAGACTGTCGGCGGGCACTGGGCCTCAGTCACAGCTGGAAGCTCTTCTGCACTGTCCCCTCCGTACATCGCAATCAATCGGGGATTAGGCTTGAAGATTCCGGTAGAGAGAAGACCAATATTTCTCCTGAAGGCTTTAATTGGTTGGTCTGCATTAGACCTTCCCATCTACTGTACAGGAGTGAAGACCATTGCTACTTGGAGCCCTACCTGCCTAGTCGGTTTGCCAGGCAGTTTGGGTATGATCAGTTGCACGTGGGCAACGCCGTCACCAGCTTCCGGTCCAGGGGTGGACTCATTGATGGAGCGAGAGGATGGCAAAATTTCCTCATGGGTTGTACTGGAGCAATTTTTACCGTGCCGGTTATTATACTCTCCACGGAACTGCGTATCCTGTACTCGTATGCCCCGTTCTATGTGGCAACGAACACCTTCCATCGCCATTTTGACTTGCATGGAAATTTTAGGGTGCCCTCCTCCAAGCCTGGGGGAAGAGTTGAAGTCCCCTCGGTCTCTTCTGACGAGGGTGAGGAGTTCGTCAATCCAGATGAGCCTCTGGTGGCGATATCGAGGGGTGAAGTTCCTCTGCCTACAGGCCCTTCGGTGATTTCTGGGAAGCGAAGGGCCCCTACTCCGAAGGAGACTTCCCCTCGTAAGAGAAAGAAGAAGATGGTTAATCGTCCTCTCCGGATCCTTGGTGTTGAGGCTCATGGAAGTGAGCTTGCATCTCCCCATGTTGGGGATGATTCTTTGATTGGGGGTTCCTCGCCATTTAGAGAGGGACCCTCGAATATTCCGGCTAGTGGTGCCGGAGAATCTCTGCTGGAGGCTACCGTCGCTGCTACTGCTTCAGGTAGTGGAACGAGGTCGCCTTCGGGGCTAAGAATACCTTTATGCGGATCGACATCGGGAGAGACTCCTGCCGTGTCTGCCGGTGCATCTGGCGAGATTCCAGCCGATGAGCCTTGGTCAGAATTTGACGAGGACCTGGAAGAGCATTCGCCGGTGCTTCTTAGAGCACCCCCTTCTCCAGGTATAATAGCTTGCCTAGCATCATTAAGGAATGATTTAGCTGTATAGGCTGCAGATGCGACATATATGCCGTCGGCCATGGGTAAATGTCGTCTTCACGCCTTTTCTTTTAGGAAAGTTAACATTATGCTGAGATTAACTTCCTTTCTTCCTCCTTTCAGGGGAAGACCTCTTCGGGGAGGGCAGTGTAGATGCGCCCTTTGGCTCTGGCGGCGACACGGATGTAGCTAATTTTAAAGAGGAAGCATCTTCGGATGTCGGCTCGCCTGTCGACGAGGTTCCGATATCTCAAGAGGAGGACGAGCCTGTCGACGATAATGTCGATCCGAGAATTCGACGATACTGGGCTAGCTGAGACGCTGGAGGAGATAGTTAATGGTTTAGAGCAACCCATTAACGAATACTTGCAGCTAGCTCAAGGGAATGTTGAAGATCTGGTCCAAGCTAGATATGACTCCATGACTGCACGGCTTACCAAACAGATGGCAGGCGTAAATAAATCCATCCAAACACATCAGCAGGAGATGGATGAGGGAAAAGTCGTCCTGGAGGATACCATTGCTCTTCGAACGAAGTGTCAGGCCGAGCACGAAGGAAATATAGCGAGGGTCCTCAGGTTGGAAATGAAACTTGCTCAGGCAAAAGAGTGGGCTTCTCAGTCATCGAAAGCTCTAGCTGTGGTGGATAGCCGATTGGGCGTAGCACAACAGAACTTGGCGCGTGCAGATGTCGCTTGTGCTAGTTTTCTTCCGACAAGAGCTGAACTGTCCCTCATGAGCAATGACGAGGCACGATTGGAGCGGGCTCGCCATGATGTCTTAGATTCCAGGACTGAGAGGATGGCCGTACTGGCGCAGCAGCTTCACAACCTGACCGCTCCCCCTAAATGATGTACTTTTGCTTTTGCTTTTCAATGTACTTCTGCTCCTTTTTGGTAATAATAAAGAGGCTTTCATCTGACTTTGTGGACCCATCATTTCAGAATATAAATGACAAGTTTTAGTAGGATATATCTATTCAGAGGTTGTATGAACATGATAGAATACGATCCCACTAGTTTCGTTTTGGAAGTAGTTTTGTCAGAAATGAGATTTTTGCCATATTCCACTTGAGCAGAGGAGGTTAAGCATAATACCTTTTCAGGAATTTGCTATTGATAGGAGCCATTAGCAGGTCTCCATTAGGCTGGGCTAACCTGTAAGCACCGTTTGAGAACGTCGTCTCGATCACATAAGGGCCTTCCCATTTGGGCTTCAATTTGCCCTTACTTCTGTGAGTAAGGATCATCAGCCTTCTCACGGCTAAAACTAGCTCGCCGACTTTGAATACCCTTTTCTTTACTTTTTGATTAAAAGCCCTGGAAATGCGTGCTTGGTAGAGCGTGATGCGTTGTTGAGCTTTGAGGCATTTCTCGTCTAATCCTTCTAGCTCTTGAAGCCTTAACAGGTCATTCTTTTCTTGAGTCAACTCATTAGCCACGGCTATCCTGAGTGACAGAATTTGGATCTCGATGGGGAGAACTGCTTCGCTTCCGTAGACTAATGAGAATGGGGTGCAACCTGTTGGTGCCCGTACCGTTGTGCGATATGCCCAGAGATATTCTCTCAGTTTCTCATTCCAATCCCTTTTGTTCGAAGAGACGAACTTCTTCAAGAGCTTGATAATGGTTTTGTTGAAAGCTTCTGCCAAACCATTAGCCGCAGGATTATATGCCGTAGAGGCGACATTCTGTATCCGATTTTTATCGCAAAATTAATGAAATGCTTGGCTGATGAACTGCGGTCCATTGTCATGGATTAGCCTTCGGGGTATCCCGAAGCGATAAATGATATGATGCTTGATGAAGCTGATCACATTAGATGCCTTCACCTCGGCAAGAGGGATCGCTTCCGCCCATTTGGAGAAATAATCCGTGATGGCCAGTATGAACTGGTGACCTCTGGAAGAAGACGGGTGAATAGGACCATTGATATCCATACCCCATGCTTCGAAAGGCCAGGACACAACCGTAGGATATAGATATTCGGGAGGTTGATGAATAAAGTCTGAATGGACCTGACAGGCTCTGTATTGTCTTGCATACTTTATTGCGTCTGTGATCATAGTAGGCCAGTAATAGCCCATTCTCCTGATGCGATCCTGTAGCTTAGGACCGGGTTGATGTGCTCTGCATACGCCGTTGTGGGCTTCACAGATAATCTGCTGTGCTTCATCACCAGAGAGACATCGTAATAATAGTCCGTCATAAGACCGTCGATATAGACATTGTGACGATGCATCGAAATAGAAGCGTAATGATCGTCTTTTGACGGATACCGCTTCTTTAGGATCCTCTAGCAAGATTCCGTATGCTACAAAATCTATGAAGGGACTTCTCAAGTCTCTCCTGGGAGGATCTGTGTTCACAGCGTAGCTGCATTCGATGTGAAAGTTATTTTTCACACAGAATAAGTCTTTGTTAAGAAGGATTACCGAATTATGCCTTCTTATAGGTGTAGCTAAATCTGCAGCTAGACTGGCTAGGGCATCAGCTTCCAGATTCCGAGATCGAGGTACATGCTCTAGGAAGAAACCTTTGAATGTCATGGCTATCTCGACCATTGCTTGGTGATAGGGGATGAGGTCTGGATTCCGGACTTCATATATTCCTTTGACTTGATTGACGATCAGCAGAGAATCACCGAAAGCTTCCAGAGATTCAACGCCCAATTCTTTAGCGACTTGGAGGCCGATTAGTAGAGCGTTGTACTCTGCCACATTGTTGGAACAGGGCTCGCTAAGAGAATATGCTCGGTAGATGATGAACTTATCAGGAGTAACCAGGACAATTCCTACTCCCGAGACCACGTTTCCCCTGGGACCAGTTCTGGAGGCGCCATTGAAGAATAATTGCCATGCATCACTCTCCATTGCGGAATTACATTCTGCAACTTCATCGGGAATATCCTCGTACAGCTTAGAGGCCTCTGGGATTGGATGAGCAGCTAGGAATTCAGCCAGTGCTTGGCCCTTGACGGATTTCTGGGGAACGTACACCATGTTATACGGTGTTAATAACATCGCCCAAGTCGCGAGTCGGGAATTAAGAACACTTGGCTTGTTCATCAGTACCCGAAGGGGATTAATCCTGGAGATGATGTGAATGGTTTGGCCTGTGACGTAGTATCGCATCTTCTGGATAGCGAACATCAGAGCCAAGCATTCTTTCTCCACTGGATTGTACCGGTGTTCGGCTCCGACCATCATCCTGCTGAGGTAGTAGATAGCCTGCTCGTGACCAATCTCGTTCTTTTGTGCGAGAAGAGCTCCCAGAGAATGATCCATCACTCGAACATACAGTACGAATGGTCTCCCCATGACAGGAGGCACCAGAACTGGCGGACTGGTGAGGTAGCGCTTGATATCACCGAACGCTTGCTGACAGGCTTCGTCCCATACGAAGGATATACCTTTCTTCATGAGACGAGAAAATGGCTGACATCTTCCCGAGAGGTTGGATATAAATCTCCGGATATAAGCCAGACGACCTTGAAATCCCCTGAGCTCCCTCAGATTGCGGGGCGGTCGCATTTCTAAGATGGCCTTGACTTTATCAGGGTCCACTTGAATGCCTTTGACGGTAATGATAAATCCCATAAATTTGCCACTAGATACACCAAGAAAGGACTTTGTAGGATTTATTTTGAGTTGATGTTGGCGCATAAATTCAAATACTGTCTTCAAGTCTTGGATGTAATGATCCTTGAGGCGGCTTTTGACAGCTTCGTCGTCCACGTAATATTCCACTGTCTTGCGTAAATGCTCATGGAATATATTACTCATAGCCCGTTGGTACGTAGCCCCAGCATTCTTCAATCCGAAGGGCATGACCGTATAGCAATATACTCCCAGTGGTGTCCGAAAGGCAGTGTGCTTCTTGTCTTCAGGATGCATCTTGATTTGATTGTATCCTGAAAATCCGTCCATGAAAGTCATACGTTCAAAACCATTAGTATTGTCAATTATTACGTCTGTGATGGGAAGAGAAAACTCATCCTTGGGACAGGCTGCGTTCAGATCTCAAAAATCGATGCAGACTCGTATTTTCTTATTTTTCTTCATAACCGGGACAACATTGGAGACCCAGTCAGGATATTGTTCTTCTCGGATGAAGCCGCAGGCTATTAACTTATTGACTTCAGCTTCAATGGCGTCTATCATATCCGGGCAGAACCGGCGTTAGTGTTGCTTCACAGGCTTCGAATCAGGCAATATGTTGAGCCTATGAGTAGCTACCTTTGGATCAAGGCCTGGCATGTCCTCATAATTCCACGCAAAGATGTCGATATATTCTTTTATCAGCTGGATAACTTCTTCCCTTTCTGCTTCGGAAAGATTGTTACTGATAAATATCGGCTTTGGCGAAAGTTCATCCCCAACGTCAATCTGGATAACTTTATCTTCAGTGGGAGGTTCTATCTGCTCGAAGCAGAACTCCCATTGTATATCCATTTGCTGAGCCCAAGCGTCATTTTCAAACGGTTCGGATTCTTGTTCGTCTGATTCGAAGGAATCCGTCACTACCATATTTGCTGATAATGTTCGTTCGAGAGCATGAGATGAGTCACAGGGCGCTGAGCCATTTTGAGAGGAGAAAAAGATATCCTCGCTTGACTCGGGAGCTACGAGGGAGGTGGTATACCCTAACCCGAAACGAGTTCGTTGTTAGTAGGGATTGCCGTGCAGCGACATTCGTCTGTCTTTCCCATAGTTGAGACTCGGTTCCAGCTTCAAGTTATAACCCATATTTTGCATGATCTTCAGAGCTTGCGGGCTGTATCTATGAACCTGTATTTTATCGGCATCGTCGACGGAAGAATCCTCTTGTACCGTCGGTTCATTGCATATACGGCCGAAGACTATCGAATTTTGACTGGTACAAGTAGGCGGGACAATGAAGATAGAATCCTCATACGGTCCGTATGTCATTGTGACATTGGATGATGACGCCACTTTCCATATATACGGATGATAGGAATCTATAACTTCCAAGAATTTTTGCGCTATAGGTTCTATATCGTCGTAGGGGAGAGGATTCCTGATTCGGAATTTGGGCCTCGATATACTGGAAAAGTGGATGTTTATTATCATCTGAACTCCGTTTCCGGTTGTATTTACATCATTCGGCTGCCTGTTGCGCCGGAGGTTGATGACCAAGGATGGAGGCTTCTGGTTCAAAGTAATCACTAGAGGATCACACCCTTTTCCTGATCTGGTCTCGTTCAGGTGGATCGTCGTAGGCTCTATGGCTTTTGGACGAGTAGTCCATCCTTTCACCTTGATTGATAGAGGTTGCTTGGCAGAGGGTTGCTCTGGCTCCCGGTGGGATTCCTTCTCTGCTTCGGCTGACACCTCTTCTGCGTAGTCTGGAGAGTACAATACGGCATCAGAGTAGTAGAATTCTACTCCTTTGAATGGATTCAGATCAGCAATCTCTGTTTGTACTGTTCCTCGGGCGTATACATATTTGAAGCATTGGTGTAGAGTTGAAGGAACGATGCTGTGGTCGTGGATCCAAGGTCTACCCAGCAAAATGTTGTAGGACACCTCTGAATCGATGACATAACATGTAGCCACAGATCTGAGGTTGCCAATCTGGATCCTCGGGCGAATCTTCCCCAACGGCTTACTTCTTCCGGCGTTGAACCCCACGATCGTAGTGGTGGTGTAAGCCAATTCGCTGGTAGGAATCCTCAGCGGTCTGAGCAGACTATGAGGAATGATGCTGATCGACGATCCCGGATCTATGTGTATCCGATCGACCTCCATGGAACCGATGTACCCGATGTAATAGAGGGGTCTGTCATGCCTGTTATATTTTAACAGCATGTCGTCTTAAGTGAAAGTGGTGTTTGGGATCACCTCCATCACACTGTGGCATTGAGGACACGCCACGGGTTATTCGTCAGACCTATTATTCGTTGCGCATGAGAGTGCAAATAATAGGTTCAGGACAAGCCCTGCCAGAGGTAATATGGACTTGGCAGTCTTTGTGGACCTAACACCACTGGCGTACTTAGAGTTAAGTACGGGCGCTAAGTTGAGATGACAACCGATATGATATTCGATAGCCAAAAACTCGGAGAGTTCGTTCAGAGGTAATATGAACATGACAAACTTCTGGGTTGCAGTTCCATCGGGGATAGAGGTGCATATCTGCTCAGAGGTAATATGGACATGGCAGTCTTTGTGGACCTAACACCACTGGCGTACTTAGAGTTAAGTACGGGCGCTAAGTTGAGATAACAACCGATGTGATAATCGATAGCCAAAAACTCGAAGAGTTCGTTCAGAGGTAATATGAACATGACAAACTTCTGGGTTGCAATTCCATCAGGGATGGAGGTGCATATCTGCTCAGAGGTAATATGGACATGGCAGTCTTTGTGGACCTAACACCACTGCCGTACTTAGAGTTAAGTGTGGGCGCTAAGTTGAGATGACAACCGATGTGATAATCGATAGCCAAAAACTCGAAGAGTTCGTTCAGAGGTAATATGAACATGACAAACTTTTGGGATGCAATTCCACCGGGGATGGAGGTGCATATCTGCTCAGAGATAATATGAACATGGCAGTCTTTGTGGACCTAACACCACTGGCGTACTTAGAGTTAAGTACGGGCTCTAAGTTGAGATGACAACCAATGTGATAATCGATAGCCAAAGCCAAGAAGGTTTGTTCAGAGGTAGTATGAACATGACAAACTTCTGGTTTTTAAGAAATAAAATGCTTGGATGATGAACATAAGCTTATGTCTGGACAACTCACTGTGGAGTATTTTTCTTGAGTGAGGATAGTCCGCAAGAATCCACTGGAGAGACTTTTTTAGGGACTCTTCCTCAGGTACATTTTTGAAGAGAGCAAATTGTTACGTAAAAAAAGAATGAAAATCCAATTGGTAAGGACCGTCCCCTTGTTTACAGATTCAAAGTGATGACCTTGGCCTCGATCAACTCCTGAATTTTCTTTTTTAGCACATAGCACACCCTTGTGGGGTGATGAGTGTACCGATGGAAGAGACAATAATATGGGTCATCCACTTTGCCAGCCCTCTCAGGATGTCTGATGTTGGGTAGCTGAAGCTTGTGCTCTTTCATCAACATATCGAAGATTTCAATGATGTCATCTTTATTGAAGGAGAAAGTCCATTTTGGTCTTCGGGCCCCTGATGCCTGAATTTTACGGTTTTGCGGGAGGATCGTCGTCGTTGCATCATCTTCGGATCTTGAGGGAATTCTATCCCAGCTTGGGACGCCGCCCTGTTTTACCGAGGTAGGCTATTCCCAGACATGCCGTGGCATCTGTCTACAGAAGCTGATTTAGAAGGAGCTGCCTCTGGTTGTACAGGACTAGACATCGAAGATTTGGGTTTCGCAAGAGATGCAGTATACCCCAACCCAAAACGAGCTTATTGACGATAAGAATTACCATGCAGCGGTGTTCGTCTTCCCTTTCCATTGTTGAGGCATGGTTTCAGCTTCAAATCATAACCCATGTTTTGTATAATTTTTAACGCTTGCGGACTATATCTGTGGATTTGTATTCTGCCAGTTTCAGACTCGCGAAATTCTTCCTACATGATCGGGCTGCTTCGCATGCGACCGAAGACTATTGGATGTTGGTCGTCGCGAGTTAGAGGAATAATAAAGATGGAATCTTTACGTGGTCCACCTGTCATGACGATATTAGATGTTGAAGCATCCTCCCACAAGATCTCCCCGCGTTTGACCGTTAGGGGAACTGAAGCCTGTTTACGACCCTCCTCTTTGTGTTTCTGGATCAGATAATTGTGCAGGTCAGAAGAAGATGCAGAAGAAGAAGATTTGTCCTTTCTGTTCTCATTAGTGGGCATGCGGATGTTGGGAACCACAGTTTTCCCAGTGCCACCTGTATACAATAGGTTGGCCATCTGGGTGGCGGATAATCCCCGAGGAGGGTGTCTTTCCGCAAATTGAGCTTTCTTTACACTGAGTGGCTTCTCATGGCATAATTTGGGGCTCTGCTCTGGTTGGCGTAAAGGTCGCGAAGTTGAGTAGTTCGCCGCATGCTTTCCCTTGCGTAGATTGCAGGGATCATCTGCTTTTCCCCGGAAGACAGATACATTTTTACGCGCGAAGCGCGTTTGTGATTCATGATTTGGCGCTGAGGCATCATCAGAAATTTTGTCTATTCTGCCAGGGACGGGAGACTGAAATTTACGCACAGAGCGCGGATTATACTTCTGGGTTAGCGCTGAGGCTTTGCCAGAAGTTTTGTCGGTCCTGCCAGAGACAGGCGACTGAATTTTATGCGTAAGGCACGGAGGGAGAAAAGCTACAACCTCATTGGTTGGAGAGATCAGAGAGATCGGAGAGTCCACAGGAATGGCAGAGGATGTCTTGAGCATCCAGACCTTGCGCAGTTTTCTGTTGCTTTGGACGGAGAGGGAGTGAGAGCTACCCCCTACTTGAAGCATGTCTTCGTAGGCCGACTGGTCAAACTGGACGACCAGTGTCTTCTTCACGGATCCTACGGATACCGCATCGTGTTGAGCAATAGCTTCCTCATCAGAAGAGAAAGAGGTCCCCAGCAGAGTCGTCATCTTGTTTATGGTGATACACAGGAAAAGATTGATAATGTGGAAAACGAGGTCTTATATAAAAATTCGCCCTTCTTTTATGTTTACAAACAACAAGATTGTACAAATTTGGTCCTACATGAGGATGTCTAAGTACAATTTATTTAATCTGGGTGAATATTGCTATAGGTATCTGATCTGCAGTCGATCACTTTAGCCCTTGGAGACCACGATGTTGAAGAAGTGCCACGGAAGACAGGTAGCAGCTTCGAAGGTTGCTAAAGAGGGTGGATGTCCGATGCCAAAGTCGTCGATCCCTTCTCTTTGCCTGAGCTCTGGATTCTCCTCTCTCTCTCTCTCTCTCTCTCTCTCTCGACCGTTGGATCTGGTACTGGATCTCTTTATCAGTTTTCAGACCTAACTTCTTTGACCCTCCAATTTGTCGACCTTTTTCCTCATTGATAGAGGTCTCTATTTATAGAGTTTTAGTGACAGCGACCACTCAGTCGACGTAGAAATCGAGTAGGGGAAAGTACAATACCCTTTTATACGATGGTTTAAAATAACCAATGCCTGCGTATAAATGACCTTTTGAGTGAGCATGTGACGCGTGTCCAACTAAGGGACAGAACGCGTATATCTGCTACGATGATCACGGCATAGATGCCACGTAGGTAGTTATCCCTTGTGTAGAAGAGGTTGGCGTAGAAGCCAAATGACTGTCACCATGGCATAGAAGCCAAGTAGGCATAGAAGCCGAGTAGGCATAGAAGCCAAGTAGGCATAGAAGCCGAGCAGGCGTAGAAGCCGAGTGGTCATAAAGGCCGAGGAGGCGTAGAAGCCGAGTAGGCATAGAAGCCGAGCAGGCGTAGAAGCCGAGTGGGCATAGAAGCCGAGCAGGCGTAGAAGCCAAAACGATGTGGAAGTTTTAGCCGGAATTACGGCTCTTGGAGATATAATCAAATCTCTTACATTAAATACAGAGATCTGCCCCCATCCTGCGCCTTAAATGCAGAGACTTGTCTTCAAGATTTGCCATCATTCCGCTCATTAAATGCAGATACGCGCCTCGAATCCTGTATGAAGAGTGACTGCTGATGTGGCGGTCTGTTTGCCTTCTGCGGAGCGTAAGAAGCTCACGTCTGCCTGTGTAAAACTGGACAGCGTATTCCCTTATATGCGTAAGAGTAATTTATGCAAAGGCGATGCCACTAAACGATGGTTCGGTGGCATTTAATTAAATCTCCTGCATTAAATGCGGAGATCCGCCATCATCCTGTTCATTAAATGAGGAGACGTTGTTTGAAGGTTTGTCATCCTTCTGTGCATCAGGTGCAGAGACGTGCCTCAGGCATCTGTCAGTATTCGGTGCTTCAAATGCAGAGACGTGCCTCTAGAAACTGTCACCGCCCTGCGTATTAAATGCAGAGACGTGCCTCGAGGCCTGTACGAAGTGCAGCTTTTGACGTGGCAGGCTGTTTGTCTTCCGCAGAGTGTAAACCGCTCACATATGCCTGTGTAAAACAAGGCGGCGTATTCCTTCGTATGTGAAAAAGTGGTTTACGCAAAGGAAATGGCAGTAAATGACAGCCTGGGTTGCAGTGCCGCGCCATCATTATACTCGTCGCTTGGGTTGTCGTGCTGTGCTTTTTGTCAGGAGTCCAGACGTCAGGTTCATTGCGTGATCTGACAGGTTCATTTTGAAGAATACGAAGCGTTCCTTGTACACTTCAATGCTGCATTGAAAGCGGATGAGTTTTACGCCATATAGGCGATGAAGCACCTCTTTTACGCTGAAGCAGCCTGGTCACTTTGCACTACGCGGATGGTCCTTGAGCTTATATTTTACGCTGTGCTCAGTGGAGAAGCTCTGTTGCAAGTTGATGGCTCTGAGGTCATCTTTTTATGCTGCCCTGTATGAACATGCTGCGTATAGCTATCCAGCATATTTTTCATGCTTCTACAGATCTATGGGAGGTATACTATGCTATATTGTGCTATACCGGTGGTTTACCAGCCCAATACATCAAGATTCAACTGGTATGTCGTTCAGGCTGATATAACTCAGAAAAGCTGCAAATATCGATTTCAGGAACCCAAATAGGTCCCGATCCCACAAAAATCAAAACCTATAAAATATAAGACTATGCGTGGGTCTTCTATAACATTTATGTCTAAGTTTGTATGAAAAAAACATATGTATCGCAATTGATACTGAGTCTCTACGGTATCATACTATACCACTCAAAAATCTGGATCTGTTCAAAGTTATCGACCAAAACTAAGTAAATCATAAACAAAAGATGAAGACAATTTGGAGAAAAATATTTTGAACCATAAATACACAATATAACATGAAAAACAAAATACAAATAAAATCATGGGTGTATTCACTTTGAGGAATATTTACTTGTCTTGCGTTGCTCCAAGCCATAAATCTAAGCTCCTACTAGGATTGAGCACATGTCCAAGCATCCAAAAGCAAGCTCTAGGCTCAACCCAAAGGAGAGAGAGAGATAGAGAGAGACAGACAGAGAGAAGGGCAGGGGAAAAAGAAAGAAAGAGAAAGTGAGTGATTTATATAGATCGAGGGATTAAATGTGAGCCATTGGATCAACATGTCACTGATCCATGCCTTCCATAACTCATCTCATCCACACAAACAAAACCAAGAAGCCATTGGATGAAGAAAAGAATTGGTTATTAACCAAGGGATGGGTCATTTGAAGTTAGACGATGTACTGATCTGACTGTCAATGTCTCTTATCGAAAAACTCAAAGATTTTATTCTACGTACGGATCCTAGCATGGGTCTATGGCATTGCCAAAGGGTATTTTACAAGCCCAGGGCAGTCTCTCACAACAAAACAAAATCCAAGTAACAAAAGTATGATCAACAAGATATGCAAAAATACAAAATACGGTATAAGCTTTATTTACAAGAAAATTTTAAATACCAAGAATTCAAAAATATGAAATCCGAGAATGAATGTGATAGATAAGTTAAAAGAAGTAGCATAAAACCTCTTTGTAAGATATCTCATTTAGTTTACCTCCGTGTGAGCATAATATTTTTAGACTTTGATCCATGACGAACAAATGTAGTATAACTTTAAAATTCTAAGTTTATGAACGTAAAGTTTTTGAACAAAGAACTTTTAGATGGTAGAGACCTTATGAAAGTAGAGCTTCTAAAACAAAGAGTTTTTGAATGTAGAGGAGTTTGTAGAGAGTAAAAGACTGTGTAAAGGAGAATAAATACCCCTTCAATTATATAGTACAAAGGGGTTTGTAGCCGTTGAGGGAGCCATTAGGAGTTGATGGTGTAGTGCCCCAATCCCCCTTTTCGGGGAGCGGGGATAAGAAAAACTTTGGTATTGTTTGATCAACACAGATTGAATCAAGATTATTTTCTCGTTATTGATTGGTTTCTTGGGAATCAAGTCCCACATTCAATGGATTCTGTCTCAAGGAATGACTCAGCGGCAAAGTCGCGAGGGACCCTTCCGTTGCGTTGGTTTTCGTTGCTTATTTTCAATGTCGCTTGGTTGCATTCGTGTTGGTTTTATGACTTTCGTTTTCTTGAACGATTTTGATGGATTTTATTGTCTTCGTTTGTCACGCCCCAGTCCCAAAACTCATGGGACAAGCACGTAGCTTGGCTAGATGGTACGAATCGAAAGATAATTCAACTCATAAAATTTTGACAATTCATACGTACGTTGTCTATATAGGACTAAGTCCCCAAAATCTAACACAAACTACAGACAATCTATATCTCATCCACGACAAATAAATATCAACTAGATCAAATAAGTAATAATGAATGTTAATACGAAAGGTTCAAGTTTATCACGAATTTAAAAGTCGTCCGCTGGAGACAAATGCATTACTAGAAGAAGAAAAAAATACAAGACAATAAAATAAAACTGAATCCATGCTAAAATAAAAAAGCTTTTGTAGGGCCATCAACTGCTGTCGTCCTACTATCTGGTGTCGGTCCGTAAGTCTGTGGGTACTCCCCGTCTGCTAAATCTAGAGAACAAATCTAGGTCCTTAGTAGGACATAACGAGATACAAAAAGAATATGCTACTAAGTAATACTAAATAAATATACATGGAGAAGATGCGAATCAAAGCAGAAAATACAACAAGTACAGGAAAAAAAATGCCTCAATGGATACTCTAAGAATAGTGACATGTCATAGAGAATATAATATGAGTCATGGCTATCAACAAAAAAGAAATCATATAATATGACCGCAGTCCGGAGAGGCACTAACAGTCCTAAAACATGTCTCTACCGCAACCCGGCAAGGCATTAACAATCAAGGGGTAATAGCCAACGTCTAATATGATACTCTCGCCTAAGGGATATATGAAGTCAACCTGTCAGGGTAAGGCAAGCACATAATACAAATACGCAGGTGACACATAAGTGGAAGCAACGTAAATGAAGAAAACAATGAACTAACACAGATACAAGAAATAGAAATCGAGAGAAACATGTCATATAGAAAAATAATGAAGCAGCAGAAATACATGCATGTAAAAATAACTGTACGAAGTGAGCAAGGTATCTTGCCTGCAGTCCATAGTTTGGTTGAGTCCTCAATACCAAGACCTACCCAAGAGTACACAAATATATAAACAAGAATTAATATACACTCTTGTACTAATATGTTAAGTTGTTATCTACTTTTTTGTGTGGCTTAATCTAATTAATCCATCTCTTAAATATAGCATGTTGCATTTATACCATTTAATTATGTAATATTTTTCAATGGTTATATATGATTTAAGATAAGGATGGGACTTAAATGTAAAATTATTCTCTTAAGCCTGGGTACACGTGAACAGTGCTCAGGTTTTAGGAAGAATCAAATATCTTAAAAGGTGAACTTTTCTATTATTGCCTCTTACTTGTATATACAATTAGAAAGGGTTTTAGGAGGTTACTTACAAAATACCACTAAACTAGATTTGTGGTTCTTTGAACAACAAGAAGGAAGAGAAAATTATGTGGTATATTGGTTAGAGGAAGAAAAGAAGGTTACCTACAGTTCCCCGTTTCCTATGTTATATATATATATATATATATATATATATATATATTCTTTTCATGTGAAAACAATGTTCAACTAAGGGTGTATAGTTAAACAAAGAGAAAACAAGTTATATTGGCACGTGAATAGTGCCCGACATGGTGCTTATGTGAACAGTATCTTCTCTAATCTTTGCATAAAATTTGGATTAAAGATAGGAATTGCATATAGATGCAGGGGCAGAGCCAGAATTTTGGAATAGGGTGGGCTAGCTAATAGTTACTATAAGATTCTAAAATTTTATGCCAAAAAATCGGCAGAGTTCCCTTCGTAAATTCGATGATTCGACAAAGTTCCCTTTGCCATAGAAAAAATCCTATAATTTACCTCACTTAAAAATATTAAAATATTAACCAACTCTCTTCTTCAACATTTCTAAAAATATACGAAAGTAACGAAACTTGATTCTCTTTTATGTTTTTACTGCATACAGAATGATGCTAAAATTGTAATTGCAAAACATAAGGTACTAAAGTCTTTCTTATAATTTAGGTTCAATTGCAGAATGATTTTTCTAATTAATATCTAATTAATAAGTAAAAAAGATTTATGCCACACACACAAAATGCCTTCTAATTAATATCTAACTTATAATTTAGCTTGACGATTAGCATCCCTTAGTCATGTAAATATACTTTCTATCATGTCTAACCCATTTACTAAGGCAATCTGAGTCATAGGAGCCTAAATACTAATGTGGTACCTACATACGGATTATATTAGAGGTGAATAAATATTCGCCAATAACCATAAAAACAGAGAATTGAAAATTATTTAGTACCTTTGGCAGTTCACGTAGATACGTTTTAGCATGCTCACAGGCAGCCGGTCTTGCAGTCAACTCATTACATCTGGATTAAATAATAGATAAATCAAACCATGTTTCCAGTCGTAGCAGACAAAAGAACAAACCACAACTACCTGAAAAATATTGGATCTCCAATTGCTTTGAGTGAGTCAAGGCGATCTTTGAATTCAGTACCAACAGCATCTTCACCGTCAGTATACAACCAATCTTGCACCTGTAAATAATAAATTTGACGCAAGTCTCACCAGGACTATTTATCCACACCATTCTACAAGAAACTATCTGAAAACATAAGCAAACTAAATCTCACCTCACTTAATTTCTCTGCAAAGGATTAACGTTCATGTTCAGTTGAAACTTTAACAATCCCTTAAGTATCTTCAAGCTGCCATATCATGTTTCAAAAGATGAAGAAATAAATAAATAAATCATGTTAAATGTAAATATTCTAATTAAATTAAAAAACACACTAGAACCAAATTTAGATTTTGTTGGAATTTTCTTTGACCATCTCGCCTAGGAGGAAATGATAATTATGGACTACGGGGCAAGATTCAGTAACAACGACAGGAAAAAAGAGGCTCTATCCAAAAAATTTGGGGTTGATATGTCGCAAGATTAAGTGTATAAAAATTTGCAACAAGATAGATTTTTTATGCAATTGATAGAACTAGTCCATAAGATAGAGCATCATTTCAACAACAATTATAAGATTGTAACGTGAAGTTATATATATAGCACTCTATGAGTATCAAAGTAGATACAATGGAGCTCAGGATAGTTCCAAAGCGACTCGAAGTGAAAAGTAGAAAAGCTGTTAATGTTACATATAAATTCTACTAGAATGCAGAAACAAGAAAATATCCAAACCTTTTCTCTTGTTGCATATATATATTCCTCCAGATTATTTTTGAGTTCTGCAGTTCTTCGTCTTTCAGCATCTTTCTTATCCAGGGTCTCAAGCCTAAGTTTGGCTTGAGAAAATGCATCATTTGAGAGGATCCTTCCCGGCCCTGATGTTTTGTCTACTATCTACAACAAATAAAGAAACATTTCACATAAACATAATATAAATTTGGATTTTCAATATTCCACAAACAAAAAATATTAGTTGTTTCAAAATAGTTAGTTAAACATTCTATTTGATCTTTCATATTACACCTTCAATGGAACCCTGTGTTGGTGATAATCTTGTTAGTTTGTTTAGATTGTTTAGTTGGTTTAGATTATTAGTTGGTTTAGATTGATAAGTTGTTTGTTGAAACAACTTTGATATATTTATTATTTAGTCTATCTCTTTACATCAAATGTTCAACTATATATAGCTACCATTTCATTCAATAAAGATCACCAAGTTTATTCATCCTCCACAAAACTTGTGTCCTGTTTCCTCGTTACTGGGCTATTTTACTACATTTGGTATCAGAGCTCGGGTTGAGGAACAGAGAAGCTATGGCAACCAACGACGAGCAAGGCCCCACGACGTCGACATCATTCACCTTCAAGTACCCCATGCTGACACGGACCAACTACGCGGATTGGGCTCTCTTAATGAGAGTCAACATACAGGCGCAAGGCCTGTGGAAGGCGATCGAACCCGGAAAAGTCGACTACCGCAACGACAGGATGGCCCTGTCCGTCATACTCCGTGCCGTGCCGCTAGAGATGCTGCGGACACTGGCAGTAAAAGACACTGCCAAGGAAGCATGGGACGCTGTGAAGATGATGCGGATGGGGGTCGAGCGCGTGCGTGAGGCCAAGGCGCAGAAATTGTGCGCTGACTTCGAATCAATGAAGTTCAAGGACGGCGAGTCCGTCGAGGACTTTGCGATGCGGCTCACGGGACTCGTCAGCGACCTGTTACTACTCGGCGACGAAATGGACGACGAGAAGGTAGTTAAAAAATTCCTTCGAGTCGTTCCATCCAGGTACATGCAAGTCGCATCGCCATTGAGACTTTAGTGGATCTCAAGACACTATCAATTGAAGAGCTTACCGGTCGTCTTCTAGCCGTCGAGGAGCGGTACGATCTTGGCAGCAACTCCGGCGACACGAGTAGCCGCCTTCTCCTCTCCGAAGAGGAGTGGCTCGCTCGCACGAAGCAGAGGAAGGAAGGCGATGCCTACTCCGACTGTGGCAAAAGTTATGGTCGTGGGCGCGGCAAGCCAAGAGGTCGTGGCCGCGACAACAAGAACTACGGCAACGACAACGCGTCCGATGGCACGCGCGACAAGAAGGATAAGTGCCACAATTGTGGCATCTACGGCCACTGGGCGAAGGACTGCCGTAAGCCGAAGTGCGATGAGCGTGCCAATCTGACGCAAGTCAACGACGATGAACCAACGCTGCTCATGGCCATGCTTCATGAGAAAAAAGTGTAGATCCGTGAAGAGAAGGTGCAACAAAGATTAATGGACTTCGAGATGGATATCCCTGACGCCAACGAACTCCAATGGCTGGAAACCGACTTCTTCCCCCCCGAAGAAAAAGACGAGATAATTTGTCAAGTTATGGCTGAAGGTGAAGAGCTATCCAAGAAGCAAGCTGCCCAAGAATCTACTATCAGAAAATTAAGGGCACAGATTCGCAAATTTAAAGAAGAAAAGCAAAGGCTTAATTCAAGGCTCCAGGTTGAGGAGACAAAAGTAGAAAGTATTCAAAAAGACAAGGCAGCTACAGAAAAGTTGCTGCAAGAAACAATAGAGAGAAATCAAGAAGAACTTGCTGCTCAAAAGGAATTCTATACCAATGCATTGAATGCAGCCAAGGAGGCTGAGGCATTGGCGGAGGCACGGGTCAATAATAAAGCTCGAATGGAACTCGAGAGTCGCTTGAAAGAAGCTGGTGAACGTGAATCAATGCTGGTTCAAGCACTTGAGGAGTTGCGGCAGACCTTGACTAGGACTGAACAACAGGAAGTTTTTAAAGAAGATATGCTTCGAAGAGATAAAGAACAAGAAGCCAAAATTAAGGCTGAAATGAGGAATAGTGCTTACCAGTCAGCTTTAGCTAAGGCAGAAGAGGCATCCAAGGTACCGCGGCAGGAGTAAACTTTAACTGTTAAGCCCATGGACGATGAAGATATGGTATTTAGAGAAGACTATGAAGATCTTGAGAAATCATTGGAGCAAGCAAGAAAACTTTCTCTCAGGAGGAAGAAAGAATCTGCTGCTTCTGGTCCTCATGCAGTTGCACTCATGGCTCTAGCAAATAAGAAAGAAGAAGATACTCAAACCTTAACAACAGGAGAGCCTCAAGAAAATAAAGTTGTGATTACAGAGATGGAGGAGTTTGTACTTGGTTTGCAGTTTAATGAAGAAACTCAAAATCCTGACTCCGAAGATGTTTTCAAGGACGACGAGGATATTCCTAAATCTGTTCATCATGAAATAAAACCAGACACTGGAGGCTGGACAGAGATAAAAGAAATATTAAACAATGAGCCACCA
Source organism: Iris macrosiphon (assembly GCA_036927795.1). Taxonomy (NCBI): domain Eukaryota; kingdom Viridiplantae; phylum Streptophyta; class Magnoliopsida; order Asparagales; family Iridaceae; genus Iris; species Iris macrosiphon. The sequence continues at coordinate 16,878,265 of JAYESA010000017.1, read as the reverse complement.
GCTAATGAAAAGAAAGAGGACATTGTTCCAGATAAGATCATCCATGAGAGTGTAGTTGGCAAAGGCTTATCAGGTGCACTTAAGCTGCTCAAAGAGCGTGAGACACTTAAGGAGGGCATAGATTGAAGTAGAATATGTAAACACAAATGATCAGCTCGCCGATATCTTGACTAAATCACTTGGACGTCTAAAGTTTCTTGATATGCGCAAGAAAATTCGGGTGCAGAAGGTGAAGCATTGATGCAACAAGATTAAGGGAGTGATTGTTGGTTATAATCTTGTTAGTTTGTTTAGATTGTTTAGTTGGTTTAGATTATTAGTTGGTTTAGATTGATAAGTTGTTTGTTGAAACAACTTTGATATATTTATTATTTAGTCTATCTCTTTACATCAAATGTTCAACTATATATAGCTACCATTTCATTCAATAAATATCACCAAGTTTATTCATCCTCCACAAAACTTGTGTCCTGTTTCCTCGTTACTGTGCTATTTTACTATACCCTGAAGGTTGTTTCTTTATAATATTTTCTGTACTGACATCAGCACTGTCCTGCCCTTCTATGGTTGAATTGGTAGAGTTGTTATTCTCACCCTCAATATTTGAGCTATCGTTATCATTTGTTTTGTTTTCAGATCTTGTTTCGTTGGAGACAACAAGAGTATCAGTAATATTGCTGTCTAAAGTCTTGTTTTTCTTAGGAACTTCTACCCACTCAGTAATCTCAATCAGTGCTTCTGCTCGATCAAAAGAAAATATTCCACTTCTACTAAGGGAGAAATGTAAATTTGCTTTGATTGGTGCTGAGAGATTGCGAGTTACATATCTAAAAAAGAAAGTAAGAAGGCATAGTTACTTGCATATTATATGCTTATCATCTTTGATTACAGGTTAGCTGAAACTTGTATTTATAAACAGTTTAGCAAACTTAATCATACTTCTCACTGGCTTCTGTCAAACCAGATACTGAAAATTGTGCAAACTTATTTGAAAGAGTTCCTGGCAGCAGCTCACTTGAACTCTCATAACTGAGTGTAACTACAAAGTCCTTGTTATGCTTGATCGACCTAAACATCTGTATGTAAACAGAAGAATGAGGTTATTAAGATACTTATCATCAGCAAAACAATTTAAACTGGAAATACAAAATAAAGCTGTTAAAAGAAGGATACAGACCTTAATTGGCATTTTCTTCATTTGTGGTAGAAGTAACATTTTTGTGTTATCATCTTTTACAAGTATGGCTCAGTATCAGAGACTACATAGCTCAGACTTTGGCATATCATTCAGACCTTGATGTTGGTATCATAATATTTCCAATGCATAGCGTCTAGAGCATTAGCATCAGAGTATTTTCAGAATCTTATAGCTCAATTCATTTGAATGCCAATGTATATGCTCAAATATAGTATCATAATAGCAGTATCTGAGATATCAAAGTGCCAAATATCTTTTCTAATGCCTGCATCAGTAGCAGAATCAACAGCAGAGCCTTTATATGTCATCATTGCCATGTTAGTATCCACATCATCATTGCCATTGTAAATAAATAACACTGCAGTTGGGACAATAATAGGGTCTAGACATCTGAGTTTCTCACAGATTTCTTCAAAAAGCCTCTTGAATTTTCACTCTTGCATTTTAAGTAGCAGGAACAATAATATCTAAAGGTGACTTCCTCAAAAGTAAATCAAAGGAGAGGCAATTATACATGATAACAAAAAACCACAAGAAATAAAAGTCAATACCTCAGACAGTGGCTAGAACCAAAAGTCCTCAGTTGTAAGAATTGCAAACAAGGATGCAAGTAGCAGAGAATTACAAACAAGGATGCTAGTAGCAAAGAAAATTCTCCTTTTTTACTAAAGTCTGACATAACTCAGAAATGGTTGATATATTTTAGAACTTCTCATGATGAAGCTACATCAACCTGATAATGCTCCAATTGATATCTCAAATAATGCATATCTTGATCATTGAAATCAGCCGGATAAAATTTATCTGCAAGAATGCACAGATGATCAATATCAAATAATTTGAAGTAATCATTTGGTTGTAAAGCAGAGCTCAGCTAAAGGATTTCTACTGCCTCATCATTGAATCTATTATTCAACTCTTCCAATTGAAAATCGATTGTAGAGTTGAATATATCAAAGTGATATTGATGCTCAAATGTAATAGAATCTCGTTGTTGGCAAGAACGCCTTCTACCTCTTCTATAACAAGCATTCATATCGGGCATATCAATGTCATACTTTTTACAAACTGATTCCACATAACTAAGAATGCCACCAAAGCCATCATCTCTTAAAGTTTGAAGCAATCTTTTAGTAGAGGATGCTAGATCCATTGCATTCAAGATGTCCAAAGATTTTTGTTGTAAGGCCCGACAAAGGAAGTTTATAATCCCCATGACTTTATGCATCAAGTACAATATGAATATAAAATCAAATGACTTTATCATAAGCAAAGCATCAGCTGCTTCTCTACGCATAGAATTGGAGGATCCGTCATTTACCATGCTTTCAAGCACTTTAATAGTTGCTTGATACATATCAATTAGGCTACAAATAGAATCAAAATAAGAGCTCCATCGAGTACTTCCAGCCCTTTGTAAACTACCAATCTGATTAGCCCCTCTACTAGTATCACGTTTACCACTAACCACCATATGTGCAATCTCAATAGCTTGAGCAGATTGTAACTCAGTATGACGCTTAGGAGAAGCACTAACAAGATTGACAATGGTAGTCAATTTTGAAAAGAATAGCCAAACTGGATTCTCATTACTAGCCGCTGCAACTAGAGCAAGTTGTAGTCTGTGTGCAAAACAATGAACAAAATATGCTTATTGACAATCTCTAAGAAATATAGCCTGTAATCCATTCCATGCTCCACGCATATTGCTAGCACCGTCATATCCTTGTCCTCACATATTGTAGATATGTAATTCATACCGAGAAAGTACATCAGATATTTGTTTCTTTAGGGTTGAAGCAATGGTGTCCCCAACATGCACAATCTCAAAGAATCGCTCCTTCAGAATACCATGAACATCAACAAATCTTAGAAAAATAGCCATCTGCTCTCTGTTAGACGCATCTCTGGCTTCATCAACCAAAATACAAAACTTTGCATCCCCAACTTCTTCACTAATTTTACTTCTCACCCGGTTGGCCATGATATGCAAAATCTTTTTTTGAATAGTCGGTAAAGTATATTGTGCATTCTTTAGAGCTTTCTCCAATACAACATCATCAATGTTGACAGTCAAACTCCCTATTAATTTTATCATCTCTATGAAGTTCCCATGATTATTAGAAGTCAGTGACTCATCATGGCCTCTGAATGCACATGCTTGCAAACAGAGCTACCGAATACTCTCAATTGTCGTCTTAAGCCATAATCGATTCTTTAAAACTTCTTCAGAAGACTGTGCATTAATCACTTTATTAATATGTTGAGTAACATTTGATAAACCTTCCATAGCTTTCACAGAATATCTATGGGTAGATGTAGGACCTCCCATATGTAAAAAAATGCACATCGAGTCCCCTCATTAACTCTCTTCCAATTTTTAAACCCATCGACAGTCAATGTGCAATGGAGAGCATTATCACTTTCAAAAAGATAACATGGAAAATAAAATGTTGAATCCTTTATAGGAGAGTACTCCAACCAAGGAAGTTGTTGGAACCAAGAGTAATAAAATCGACGAGACTGTTTTTCGAACTCATACGGTGGAAATACTGCCAATTTTGGCTGATATGGACCCATTTTGATATACGCCCATCTGATCTCATCCCTATGATTAACAGGATGCCCGTATATCAGAATTTGTAAACTTGGATCTCTTTCAGGAGAATTTAAAACAACTATAACCTCATCCCTATGATCAACACTTGGGGTTGAAACAATAACATTCGAAGGCAGGAGAAGACTTTCACTTCCTGATGTTTCACCACTTGGTTTAAAGAATGAAAAAAGGGTTTTCTTTCTCTTGTTTCCTTGATTTTCCATTATATTCCAAAAACCTATAGTGAATTAAGATCAAACCAAACACCAAAAATTGGGGGTTAGGGTTTTACAAAATTTTAATTTGAAGGTCCAAGAAGGATGGTGATGGGCCTGATGGCCTTACCAAAGGAGGTAAAGTTGAAGAGGGAGACAGAGAGTCTGGGGCTGGGAGAGGCGGAGAGATGTCGTTCGTTGAGCCTAGAGACGCAGGCCCGCAGAGCGGGACTGCGAGAGGGGGCCGAGCCGCTACCAGTGAGCCACCGAGGGGCTGCAGCGTGTAGAGAGGGGCCTTCCGCCTTGATCTTTGTCGGATGTTTTCCTCCGATGTCTACTGTAGGAACTAGGAAGAAACCCTAGAGAGAGAAGAGATCGGGATTCGGGACTCGAAACTTTTGTTTTTTGAAAGGAAGTGAAACTGAAGTTGAACTTCAACTGGAGTCTGGGAGTGACACTGGGCTGGGCTACAAAGCATTAAAAAAACAAATTACTCATTTTTTTAACTTTGCACTGGGCTACAGTCCAGTGCATTGTTAATGTCCCTCCGCCCCTGTTCGGGACTCGGAACTTTTGTTTTTTGGAAGGAAGTGAAACTGAAGTTGAACTTCAACTGGAGTTTGGGAGTGGCACTGGGCTGTGCTACAAAGCATTGGAAAAAAAATTACTCATTTTTCTAACTATGCATTAGGCTACAACCCAGTGCACTGTTAATGTCCCTCCGCCCCTGTATAGATGATACAAGGAACATGATTCTTACCCCCACTAAAATATAAAGTGACTTTCCGGCGGCGAGATCGGTTGGATGAGATGAAGACTTGTCGTTGGAGTTCGACCGTCGAAGGTGGCAGCGGTGACGTCTGGTTCCAGAACATAGTGGGGTGGGTAAAGATGACATGGGTCCTATGATTATGTTGTATTTATAAGGAGAGATCGACTTGAGCTGTTAATGGTTGCTAACGGGGATAAGTCTATACCAATTTTAATTATTCTCGTTATCCTAGATATATTAAGATATGTATTGGCCAAAGGTTTAAAATCCTTAAGGATCTGAATAGATCAGACATATATATATATATATATATATATATATATATATATATATATATATATATATATATATAATTCTTTTTTAATTTGTTTATTCAAATAGCTAACTTAATCTATCTATAACTGTCACTCCTCGTTCCCTATTTCTTTACCTCTCTCCCCATTTCATAGGCAAGTACACCTCGCATGAGAAATAGAGAAAAACCTCCATTTTTTTTGTTCCATTATGTTTATTATGTGTTTCTAAGAACTTTTAGTTGTTGGAGTTTTCTGTTTTGATGGATAGATTAGTATAGATGTATATTTCTAACTTAGGTTTTTATTGGATTTTATGAGTTTTCTTGGTTTTGGTCTATTAAACTTGTGTCTTTGAAAACCAATTTTTTCTACATGTTAGATCTTTCGATTTAGAGCATTTTGGCTTTTGGTTCACCTGATTTGGACTGAAAATAAGGTTTTTATGAAGGAAACAAGATTTCAGTTTTTGGGACTTTTTGCCATGGCCGAACCTGTTGTTGGAGAAGACGAAGTCTTCATGCGGCCAGCGAGCTATGCGGCTGAGAGTACTATGCAGCCCGAGAGGGTTATGCGGATGAGCTCTTGCCGCATACTAACAACATGCGTCCATCATGTTGGACGCATGACTGCTGATCTACACAATTGTCCTTGAACACTTTGTGCATTCACTCGCTAAACGAATGAGAAATTCGCTAAGTCCAAAAGATACTACATGCGGCATCGAACTTCATGCGACATCGAACTTATGCGGCAAGTAGAGCATGTAACCACCTATACTTTGACGCATGACTCTGAACTTTGGCGCATCTTTGGCGTACCCTTGGCGCGTCTTTCAATAGTTTTATCTTTTCTTCCTGATATACTTTATGCCACATCGCACTTTATGTCACCTCAATCACTTTATGTCATATCACGAACACTTTATTTATTTTTCCTTCGCTTCATCACTTATCCCAAGGAGTAGACCTTAGCCTGACTCTATGCGGCAAAACTCTATGTGGTATGACTACATGCGACATGATTTCATGCGGCCAGGATTGTCATACGGCCTGACTTCTTATGCGGCCAGGATTATTATGTGGCCCAGAGACCCATGTTGCCCATTGTAGAAGCATGAAAAATACGCTGGATAGCTATACGCAGTATGTTGATGCAGGGCAGCATAAACAAAGGACCTCAGAGCCATCAAACATGCAACAGAGCTTTTTCGCTGAGCACAGCGTAAAAATATAGGCTCAAGGACCATCCACGTAATACAGTATGTCCAGGCTGCTTCAGCGTAAACAGGGTGCTTCATCGCCTTAACGGCGTAAAACTCTTCTGCTTTCAATACAGCATTGAAGTGTACGAGGAACGCTTCGTATTCTTCGAAATGAACCTGTCAGATCATGCAATGAACCTGACGTCTGGACTCCTGACAAAGAGTACTGAACGACTACCCAGGCGACGGGTATAATGATGGCACGGCACTACAATCCAGGCTGTTATTTACTGCCATTTCCTTTGCGTAAACCACTTTTACACATACGAAGGAATACGCTGCCTAGTTTTACACAGGCAGATGTGAGCTGTTTATGCTCCGCAGAAGACAAATAGCCTGCCACGTCAAAAGCTATACTTCGTACAGGGCTCGAGGCACGTCTCTGCATTTAATGCGCAGAGCGGTGACAGTCTCTCGAGGCACGTCTCTACATTTAAAGTGTCGAATACTGACAGATGCCCGAGGTACGTCTCTGCACTTGATGCACAGAAGGGTGGCAGGTCTTTAAAATACGCCTCTGTATTTAATGTGCAGGATAATGGCGAATCTTCGCATTTAATGCACGAGATTTAATTAAATGTCACCAAACCGTCGTTTAGTGACATCCCCGTTGCGTAAACTACTCTCACGCATATAAGGGAATACGCTGCCCAGTTTTACACAGGCGGACGTGAGCTTCTTACGCTCTGCAGAAGGCAAACAGACCGCTACATCAGTAGTTACTCTTCATACAGAATTCGAGGTGCGTATATGCATTTAATGCGCAAAATGATGGCAAATCTTAAAGACAAGCCTCTTCATTTAATGCGCAGGATGGGGGCAGATCTCTGTATTTATTGCAAGAGATTTGATTATATCTCCAAGAGCCGTAATTCTGGCTAAAACGTTCACATGATCTCGGCTTCTACGCCAGCTCGGCTTCTACGCCTGCTCGGCTTCTATGCCCACTCGGCTTCTACGCCTGCTCGGCTTTTACGCCCACCCGGCCTCTATGACCGCTCGGCTTCTACGCCTACTCGGCTTCTATGCCTACTTGGCTTCTACGCCTACTCAGCTTCTATGCCTACTTGGCTTCTATGCCATGGTGACAGTTATTGGCTTCTACGCCAACCTCTTATACACAAGGGATAACTACCTACGTGGCTTCTACGCCGTGATCTTCGCAGCAGATATACGTATTTGTCCCTTATTTGGACACGCATAACATGCTCACTCAAAAAGTCATCTATACGCAGGCATTGGTTATTTTAAACCGTCATATAAAAGGGTGCTGTACTTTCCACTACTCGGTTTCTACACCGACTGAGTGGTCACTGTCACTAAAACTCTATAAATAGAGACCTCTATCAACAGAGGAAAAGGTCAAAAAATTGAAGGTCAAACGTTCAAGAGAGAGAGAAGAATCCAAAGCTCAGGCAAAGAGAAGGGATCGACGACTTTGGCATCGGGCATCCATCCTCTTTAGCAACCTTCGAAGCTGCTTTCTGTCTTCTACGGCACTTCTTCAACATCGTGTGGTCGAAGGGCTAAAGTGATCAACTGCAGATCAGACACCTATAGCAATAATTACCCAGATTAAATAAATTGTACTTAGACATCCTCGTATAGGATTAAAATTGTACAATCTTGTTTGTAAACACCGAAGAAAGGGCGGGTTTTCGTATAAGACCTCGTTTTCGATATTCTCTCTCGTTTATTATCCGAAACAAGATGGCGACTCTGCTGGGGACATCTTTCTCTTCTGATGAGGAAGCTATTGCTCAATACGATGCGGTATCCGTAGGATCCGTTAAGAAGACACTGGTCGTCCAGTTCGACCAGTCTGCCTATGAAGACATGCTTCGAACATGGGGTAGCTCTCACTCCCTCTCTGTCCAAAACAACAGGAAGCTGCGTAAGGTCTGGATGCCCAAGACATCCTCTACCATTCCTGTGGAATCTCTGATCTTTTCGACCAATGAGGTTGTAGCATTGCTCCCTCCGCTCCTTGCGCATAAAATTCAGTCGCCTGTCTCTGGCAGGGTAGACAAAACTTCTGGCATTGCCTCAGCGCTAACCCAGAAGTATACTCCGCGCCTTGCGCGAAAAATTCAGTCGCCTGTCTCTGGCAGGGCAGACAAAACTTCTGGCAATGTCTTAGCGCTAACCCCGAAGTATACTCCGCGCTTTGCGCATAAAATTCAGTCTCCCATCCCTGGCAGAACAGACGAAACTTTGGACAATACCTCAGCGCTAGTCCAGAAGCCTACTCCGCGCTCTGCGCGTAAAACTCAGTCTCCCGTCCCTGGCGGAATAGACAAAATTTCTGATGATGCCTCAGCGCCAAATCAGGAATCACAAACGCGCTCCACACATAAAAATGTATCTGTCTTCCGCGGAAAAGCAGATGATCCCTGCAATCTACGCAAGGGAAAGCAAGCGGCGGACTACTCAACTTCTCGGCCTTTACGCCAAAAAGGGAATAATCTGCCCGCCCTCCGGATTACGCGAGAAGCTGATGGTCGACTAAGGACATCCTCAGCTTTGCGCCAACCAGAGCAGAACTTCAAATTACGCTAAGAGAAGCCCCTTAGCGAAAAGAAGGCTCAATTTGTGGGAAGACACCCTCCTCGGGGATTATCCGCCACCCAGATGGCCAACCTGTTGTATATAGGTGGCACAGGGAAAACTATGGTTCCCAACATCCACATGCCCACTGATGTGAACAGAAGGAACAAGCCATCATCTTCTTCTTCTGTAACTCCTCCTGACCTGCGCAATTATCTGATCCAAAAATGCAAGAAGAGGGGATCTTCCAGCATGTCTATTATACCTCCTAGCGAGCACTGTTGTAATAGTCATAGGATTGTAATTAATTATTCCTGTTCTGAAGCAAAACGGTCGATTTTTAACCGGTTGAGCTACTCTCCATCTTTCCAGGAAGAAGAGCCCACACATGCATCTGTGAACATGGCTTCACACATATCTAGAGGAGGGTCGGGCTCAAGACGTCATCCCTCTAGAACTCCGAGCCGAAGGAGATTCAACATGCTCCTCAGGAACACCGAAGCTGGGGTGTTCCAAAATACTCGATCGAGGTCACGACAACCGGCTTCGTACTCTTCTGATTCCGATGCTGGGGGTCGCCAGTCTCCCGAATTAGATGTCGAAAGTATAGAGTCAACTTCTACAGAGACCTATACTAATCTTTCAATGACACCCAGGGAGATGGGAGTTTATGCCATTGGAGATGAACACGACGAAGCTTTCCCATCCGGGAGCGCTGAGCAGCACATTACTGTACTGGAGACATCTCTAAAAGAAATGCAGTCCATGATGGAGAACATGTACTAGATGATACTGACTCAACATACAGCTGCTATGGCTCAAGCGTCGGTCCCTCCAACTCAGATACGCATAGGGGTGGACTTACCACCATCCAACACGATCCAAGAGCCTGCTCTAGATCAGGAGTCAGCAGTTCCTCCGCTTCCTCACTCGGAGAACGTATTACCTCCCGTCGGAGTCGCGATACAATCGATTCCTCATCACTCCGTGGTCCCGCTACCGGCTGAAGATCCGATGTAGGCAGTACGGGAGTTGAAAGCCCAATTTGATGCCCTGAAGCACAAAGATCAGCTCAAGAAATTGGAAATCAACCAACCTTACCCAGCTATATGGGAAGAGGTCCATTTTCCTCCTAAATACAAACCACAGACTATGGCTTTGTTCGAGGGAAAAACATCATCGAGTCAATACATGAACTACTTCAGCATGATGACAGTGTTGTTAGAAGGGAACGATGCCCTCCTCACTCGGGTGTTCAAGGGCTGTCTCTCGAGAGTAGCTTACCAGTGGTACCGCAGCCTGGCGGACAACTGCATTACTTCCTTTGAAGACTTCAAGGCTTTATTATTCACGCAATTCTACGAGGGAGGGATGGACATGTCTATGTCCTCTCTCATCGAAGTCAGACAGAAGGAAAAAGAGAATGTTCACACTTTCATCGAACATTTTCGTCAAGCCACTCTGCAAATGCCTCCAAGAGTCCCAGACTCGACATTGGTGGACATCTGCAGAAAGAACCTTCGTGATCTCGATGTTCACAGGACCATATCAGTTCCATGATTGGCCCTCGTTCATCATCTCGGCGGTAGCCGTGGAGGACAATAGTCAGAAGTCGCGCGATAATGGCATCATGATCTCGGCCTCTGATAAAGGCAAGAGGTCATCCTCCAACATTGACCATCCTCGTGGTACCAAGGGTAAAGAAGCTCTGGTGATCAACACGTCCAGGCAAAAGATGGTAGCTACCACGCAGACAAAGCCTGGGACTTCCAGGCCCCTTGAAGTGTACTCTTTCGACGACGACGATATTTCGAGCATATTCGAATGTCTCGTCAAAAGCGGCAAGATTATCCTTCCTGAGGTGAGACGGCCCAATGAGGCCGGCAGTACCAACAACCCCAAGTACTGCATCTTCCATAGGTACATACACCACCCCACAAAGGCGTATTATATACTGAAAAGAAAGATCTAGGAGCTGATCGATGCTAAGGCCATCACTCTGTGCAACAGCGAGAAGACGGTCACGGCCAACATGATCTTCCTGCAATTTGGCAATCTTTCTCCCCAAGAAATCTCGGACGGTGTCACGCCTATTTTCCGGACAACGATGAACATCGTTAATCTCCCTCCAGCCAGAGGTCAAAATCATGACCTGCTACCACTAACTACCCAGCGAGGCGAGACTATGTGGGTTCATCCAGATTTGGTGCCAGAGATCGAGAAAGAGACTCAAACTGCTATCTAAAAAGAACTCAAAGCACAAACCGTGTCACATGATTGCGGTACACTCGACATCAGAAGATGAGGTCTTGGCTACTGGAACCCGCTCAGGAAAAGCCTACCTCCAGAACTATGGAGCCAGCCAGGAAGATGCAGCAGCAGACGCTTCAGCTGCCAAACCTTCAGAACCGAAATCCGTCGTACAAGAAGCCGGTCCTTCGAGACTAACTTCGGCGGACAAAGGAAAGCAAAAAGAAGTGCGCTTCGATAAACCTGTGAAAAATATTCAAAACAAAGATTTAGAGAAGCCATAAAACTTCGACATCATGGCCCAACTGGCTAATACACCAGCCAGGCTATCCATATTCGAGCTACTCAGGCTCTCTCAGGACACTCGTCAAGCCCTGAGTGAAGCATTGATGCAGGCGGATGCATACTTGACCCACCTCAAGTCCCCTGACGAAGAACCCGTGGCGTGTCCTCAATGCCACAGTGTGATGGAGGTGGTCCCAAACATCACTTTCACTCAAGATGACATGCTGTTAAAACATAACAGGCATGACAGATCCCTCTATTACACCGGGTACATCGGTTCCATGGAGGTCGACCAGATTCACATAGATCTGGGATCATCAATCAGCATCATTCCTCATAGTCTGCTCAGACCGCTGAGGATTCCTACCAGCGAATTGGCCTACACCACCACTATGATCGTGGGTTTCAACGCCAGAAGAAGTAAGCCGTTGGGGAAAATTCGTCTGAAGATCCAAATTGGCAACCTCAGATCGGTGGCTACATGTTACGTCATCGATTCAGAGGTGTCCTACATCATTCTGCTGGGTAGACCTTGGATCCACGACCACAACATCGTTCCTTCAACTCTACACCAATGCTTTAAATATATAGACGCCCGAGGAACAGTACAAACGGAGATTGTTTTCTTGAACCCATTCAAAGGAGTAGAATCCTACTACTCTGATGCCGTGTTGTACTCTCAAGACTGCACGGAAGAGGTGTCAGCCGAAGCAGAGAAGGAATCCCACCGGGAGCCAGAAGAACCCTCTACCGAGCAACCTCTGACAATCAAGGTGAAAGGACGGACTACTCGTACAAAAGCCATAGAGCTTATGGCTATCCACCTAAACGAGACCAGGTCAGGAAAAGGGGGTGATCCTCTAGTGATCACTTTGAACCAGAAGCCTCTACCCTTGGTCATCAACCTCCGGCGCAACAGGCAGCCGAGTAATGTAAAAGCAACCGGGAACAGAGTTTCAGATGATAATAAATATCCTATTTTCCAGTATATTGACACCCAAATTCCAAATCAGGAATCCTCCCCCTACGACGATATAGAACCTATAGCGCAAAATTTCTTCGAAGCTATAGATTTCTATCATCCGTACATATGGGAAGTGGCGTCATCATCCAATATCACCACGATATATGGACCGCATGAGGATTCTATCTTCATTGTCCCGCCTACTTGCAGCAGTCAGCATCCAATAGTCTTCGGCCGCATGCACAATGAACCGACTGTACAAGAAGATTCTTCCGATGACGATAACGGTAAAATGCAGGTTCACAGATACAGCCCGCAAGCTTTAAAGATCATGCAAAGTATGGGTTATAACTTGAAGCTGGAACCGAGTCTCAACTACGGGAAAGGCAGACGAATGCCGCTGCAAGGCGATCCCTACTATCAACAAACTCATTTCGGGTTAGGATATACCACCTCTCTCGCAACTCCTGAGTCAAACATGGATATCTTTTCCTCCTCTCAAAATGGCTCAGCGCCCTCTGACTCATCTCATGGTCTCGAGCGAACATTATCAGTAAATATGGTAGTGACCGATTCCTTCGAATCAGACGAACAAGAATCTGAACTGTTTGAGAATGACGCTTGGGCTCAGCAAATGGATACACAATGGGAGTTTCGCTTCGAGCAGAGAGAACCGCCCACTGAAGACAAAGTTATCCAGATTAACGTTGGGGATGAACTTTCGCCAAAGCCGATATTTATCAGTAACAATCTTTTCGAAGCAGAAAGAGAAGAAGTTATCCAGCTGATAAAAGAATATATCGACATCTTTGCGTAGAATTATGAGGACATGTCAGGCCTTGATCCAAAGATGGCTACTCATAAGCTCAATATATTGCCCGGTTTGAAGCCTGTGAAGCAGCACCAACGCCGGTTCTGCCCGGATATGATGGACGCCATTGAAGCTGAAATCAAGAAGTTGATAGCCTGCAGCTTCATCCGTGAAGAACAATATCCCGACTGGGTCGCCAACGTTGTCCCGGTCATGAAGAAAAATGGGAAAGTACGAGTCTGCATCGATTATCGAGATCTGAACGCAGCCTGCCCCAAGGATGAGCTTCCTCTTCCCATCACAGACGTCATGATTGATTATACATGCAGTTTTGAACGTTTGTCTTTCATGGACGAATTTTCAGGATACAATCAAATCAAGATACATCCTGAAGATGAGAAGCATACTGCCTTCCGGACACCATTGGGGGTATATTGCTATACGGTCATGCCCTTCGGATTGAAGAATGCCGGAGCTACATACCAACGGGCTATGAGTACCATATTCCATGAGCATTTATGCAAGACAGTGGAGTATTACATAGACGATGTAGCTGTCAAAAGTCGCCTCAAGGATAATCACATCCAAGACTTGAAGACGGTATTTGAATTGATGCGCCAACATCAACTCAAAATGAATCCTACAAAGTCCTTTCTGGGGGTATCTAGTGGCAAATTTCTGGAATTTGTCATTACCGCCAAAGACATTCAAGTGGACCCTGATAAAGTCAAGGCCATCTTAGAAATGCGATCGCCCAGCAATCTGAGGGAACTCAGGGGATTTCAAGGTCGTCTGGATTATATCCGGAGATTCATATCCAACCTTTCTGGGAGATGTCAGCCATTTTCTCGTCTCATGAAGAAAGGTGTATCCTTCGTATGGGATGAAGCCTGTCAGCAAGCGTTCGGTGATATCAAGCGCTACCTCACTAGTCTGCTAGTTCTGGTGCCTCCTGTCATAGGAAGGCCATTTGTGCTGTATGTTTGCGCGATGGATCATTCTCTAGGAGCTCTTCTCATACAAAAGAACGAGATAGGTCACTAGCAGGCTATCTACTACCTCAGCAGAACGATGGTGGGAGCCGAACACCGGTACAATCCAGTAGAGAAAGAATGCTCGGCTCTGATGGTCGCTATTCAGAAAACGTGACACTATGTCACAGGCCAAACCATTCACATCATCTCCAGGATCAATCCTCTTCAGGTACTGATGAACAAGCCAAGTGTTCTTAATTCTCGACTCGCGACTTGGGCGATGTTATTAACACCATATGACATGGTGTACTTCCCCCAGAAGTCTGTCAAAGGCCAAGCATTGGCCGACTTTCTAGCTGCTCATCCGATCCCGGAGGCCTCCAAACTGTACGAGGATATTCCCGACAAAGTTGCAGAATATAATTCCGCAATGGAAAGTGATGCATGGCAACTGTTCTTCGATGGTGCCTCCAGAACTGGTCCCAGGGGAAACATGGTTTCGGGAGTAAGAATTGTCCTGGTTACTCCGGATAAGATCGTCATCTACCGAGCATATTCTCTTAGTGAGCCCTGTTCCAACAATGTGGCGGAGTACAACGCTCTACTAATCGGTCTCCAAGTCGCTAAAGAATTAGGCGCCAAATCTCTGGAAGCTTTCGGTGATTCTCTGCTGATCGTTATTCAAGTCAGAGGAATATATGAAGTCCAGAATCCAGACCTCATCCCCTATCACCAAGCAACGGTCGAGATAGCCATGACATTCAAAGGATTCTTCCTAGAGCATGTACCTCGATCTTAGAATCTGGAAGCTGATGCTCTAGCCAGTCTAGCTGCAGATTTGGCTACCCCTATAAGAAGGAAGAATTTGGTAATCCTTCTTAACAGAGATTTATTCTGTGTGAAAAATAACTTTCACATAGAACACAGCCACGCGGTGGACACAGATCTTCCCAGGAGAGACTGGAGAGCTCCCTTTATAGATTTTGTAGCATACGGAATCTTGCCAGAGGATCCTAAAGAAGCAGTATCCGTCAACAGATGATCATTACGCTTCTATTTCGACGCATTGTCACAATGTCTATATCGCCGGTCTTATGACAGACTATTATTACGATGTCTCTCTGATGATGAAGCACAGCGGATTATCCGTGAAGCCCACGGCAGCGTATGCGGAGCGCATCTACCTGGTCCTAAGCTACAGGATCACATCAGGAGAATAGGCTATTACTGGCCTACTATGATCACAGATGCAATAAAGTATGCAAGACATTGCAGAGCCTGTCAGGTCCATGCAGACTTTATCCATCAACCTCCCGAATATCTACATCCTACGGTTGCGACCTGGCCTTTCAAAGCATGGGGTATGGATATCATTGGTCCTATTCACCCGTCTTCTTTCAGAGGTCACCGGTTCATACTGGCCATCATGGATTACTTCTCCAAATGGGCAGAGGCGATCCCTCTTGCTGAGGTGAAGGCATCTAATATGATCAGCTTCATCAAGCATCACGTCATTTATCGCTTCGGGATACCCCGAAGGATAATCTATTACAATGGGCCTCAATTCATCAGCCAAGCATTTCATCGATTTTGCGATAAAAATCGGATACAAAATATCGCCTCTACGGCATATAATCCTGCTGCTAATGGTTTGGCAGAAGCTTTCAACAAAACCATTATCAAGCTCTTGAAGAAGTTCGCCTCTTCAAACAAAAGGGATTAGAATGAGAAGCTGGGAGGATGTCTCTGGGCATACCGCACAACGGTACGGGCACCAACAGGTTGCACACCATTCTCATTAGTCTACGGGAGCGAAGCAGTTCTTTCCATCGAGATCCAAATTTTGTCACTCAGGATAGCCGTGACTAATGAGTTGACTCAAGAAAAGAATGACCTGTTAAGGCTTCAAGAGCTAGAAGGATTAGATGAGAAACGCCTCCAAGCTCAACAGCGCATCGCGTTCTACCAAGCACGCATTTCCAGGGCTTTTAATCAAAAAGTGAAGGAAAGGGTGTTCAAAGTCGGTGAGCTAGTTTTAGCTGTAAGAAGGCCGATGATTGTTACTTATAGAAGTAAGGGCAAATTCCAGCCCAAATGGGAAGGCCCTTATGTGATAGAGACGACGTTCTCAAACGGCGCTTACAGGTTAGCCCAGCCTAATGGAGACCTGTTAATGGCTTCCATCAATGGCAAATTCCTGAAAAGGTACTATGCTTAACCTCCTCTGCTCAAGTGGAATATGTCGAAAACCTCATTCTGACAAAACTACTTCCAAAATGAAACTAGTTGGATCGTATTCTATCATGTCCATATAACCTCTGAATAGATATGTTTAACTAATTTGGAACTTCAAGACCTATCACATCCATACTACCTCTGATAGTGTCTTGTGTACAAATTTTAGCTAAAAAGCATATTTCTATCATGTTCATATAACCTCTGAATAGATATATCCTGCTAAAACTTACCGAGAGTATATCACGTCCATATTACCTCTGATATCACTTTCACCCAAACCTGTCATTTATATTCCAAAATGATGGGTCCACAAAGTCAGATAAAAGCCTCTTTATTATTCCCAAAAAGGAGCGAAAGTACATTGAAAAGCAAAAGCAAAAGTATATCATTTTGGGGGAGCGGTCAGGTCGCGAAGCTGCTGCGCCAGTGCGACCATCTTCTCAGTCCTGGAACCTAAGACATCAGCGCGAGCCCGCTCTAGTCGTGCCTCATCATTGCTCATGAGGGACAATTCGGCTCTAGCCCGAAGAAAACCAGCACGGGCGACTCCTGCACGCGCCAAGTTCTGTTATGCTACGCCCAATCGGCTATCCGCCACAGCTAGAGCTTCCGACGACTGAGAGGCCCACTCCTTTGCCTGAGCGAGTTTGGTTTCCAACCTGCGGACCCTCGCTACATTCCCTTCATGCTCGGCCTGGCACTTCGTTTGAAGAGTGATGGCCTCCTCCAGGACGACTTTTCCTTCATCCATCTCCTGTTGATGTATCTGGATGGATTTATTTAGGCCCGCCATCTGTTCGGCAAGCCGTGCAGTCATAGAGTCGTACCTAGCCTGGACCAGATCTTCAACACTGTCTCGAGATAGCTGCAAGTATTCGTTAATAGGTTGCTCCAAACCATTAACTATCTCCTCCAGCGTATCAGCTATCCCAATGTCGTCGAATTCTCAAATCGGCACTATCGCAGACCGGAAGGACCTCTTCAGCGACGCAAAGCTCAGATTCTTCACCAACCCCATTGATATTAACATTTTCAATGTGGTGTAGAAGATACCAATGTACTGCTCGGTCAGCGCAGCTAGATCCGGATGGACGCCGGGAGTGGCCTCGATATTGGCGAGTCCCCCTCCAAGAACAACCGCAGACGATGTTGCCACGACAGTCTCCTCGACAAGTGGTACTACAAAAGAAGAAGCGCCAACACCGGACGAAGATACCAGCATACTCAAAGGAGGCATTGTCGCGATGACAGGTTCGTCCTCCTCTTGAGATATCGGGACCTCGTCGACAGGCAGGCCGGCACCCGAAGATATTTCCTCTTCAAAATTAGGCACCTCCGTGTCGCCGCCAGGACCTGACATAAAGCCGAAGGGCGCATCTACACTGCCCTCCCCGAAGAGGTCTTCCCCTGAAAAGAGGACGAAAGGAAGTTAGTATCAAAATGATGTTAACTTTTCTAAAAAGAGGCGTGAAGACGATATTTACCCATGGCCGACGGCATATATGTCGTATCTGCGGCCAGTACAGCTAAATCATTTCTTAACGATGCTAAGCAAGCTGTCATACCTAGAGAAAGGGGTCTACTAACTGACGCTGGCAAATAGTCTTCCAGGTCCTCGTCAAATTCCAACCGAGGATCATCGGCTGGAATCTCGCTAGGTGCGCTGACCGGCACAGCAGGGGTCCCTCCCGATGTCGATCCGCATAAAGGTATACGGAATCTTATTATACTCAGTCCCGGAGGCGACCTTGTTCCACTACTTGAAGCAGTAGCAGCGACGGCGGCCTCCAGCAGAGATTCTCCGGCACCACCAGCCGAAACTGTAGAGGTTCCCTCTCTAAAAGGCGAGGAACCTCCAATCAAAGAATCATCCCCAACATGGGGAGATGTAGGCTCACTTCCAGGAGCCTCAATACCAGAAATTCGGAGAGGACGATTAACCGTCTTCTTCTTCCTCTTGCGAGGGAAAGTCTCCTTCGGAGCAGGAGACCTTCGCTTCCCGGAGATTACCAAAGGCCCTGCAGACAAAGGTACTTCACCCCTCGATATCGCCAACAGAGGCTCATCTGGAGTGACGGACTCCTCACCCTCGTCAGAAGAAACCGAGGGGACTTCGACTCTTCCCTAAGACTTGGAAGAGGGCACCCTAAAACTTCCATGCATATCAAAATCGCGATGGAAGGTGTTCGTTGCCACATAGAATTGGGCATACGAGTGCAGGATGCGCAGCTCCGTGGAGAGTGTAATGACCGGTACAGTAAAAATTGCTCCAGTGCAACCCATGATGAAGTATCGCCAGCCTCTCGCTCCATCAATGAGTCCACCCCTGGACCAGAAGCTGGTGACGGCGTTGCCCACGTACAACTGATCATACCCAAACTGTCTGACAAACCGACTAGGCAGGTAGGGCTCCAAGAAGCAATGGTCTTCACTCCTGTACAGTAAATGGGAAGGTCTAATGCAGACCAACCAATTAAAAGATTTAGGAGAAAGATTGGTCTTCTCTCTACCTGAATCCTCAAGCCTAATCCTCGATTGATTGTGATGTACAGAGGGGACAGTGCAGAAGAGCTTCCAACTGTGACTGAAGCCCAGCACCCGCCGACAGTCTAGAACCGTGGTCACATTCCAGGAAGATTTTTGGTAGTTCAACAAGAAACAAGCCCCCGAACTACTGTCGGAGATGGAAGACATAACCCTAGGGTTATGAAGAATTAACCATCCCATCAAATACAGGTATGCTAATTCTACCCTGGGAAAGCTATCACGCCGAATTTCATCGACGAGCAGCCCGTCAGTCATGGCCCTCAGGCCAGCTTGTATATGGCATACCATGGCAGGGAGTAACCCAGTCTTGCCCCGAACACCAGACGCACTGCAGGCCATAGCGTGTTGCGGTGAATGCGGATCGCAGATGCGATTCCAGGTACCACCAGTCGGCGCAGCCATATGAAGAGGAAGCCAGCCAGTTGAGCTTCCCTGGACAGAGGCCTGCGGCAGCGCCTCAAATAACTATAGGCCTTAGTGCCTACAGGATACTGTCCTACCCCTTCGTCGAGAATCAAGTCCGGAGCCCTAGCGTCTACCATGAGATCGTCGACTACCTGAGCATTAAGCACGCTCAGAGGATTCATAGGCTGATCCTTGCCCTCCAATACCTTCTCCGGCTTAGCAGTCCTGGACCGGTAAAAGAAGAGGTAGGACGTCTATTTATTGATATGAGCCAAATCTGAGGGCTCACCATAAAAAGTGGTGCAAGCGAGGTAGTGGCACATCAGCTCCTGGTATACTTCCACTACCCGAGAGTCTGAATTCCCCAACTCCCGATTCGTAGGAACATACTCTTCATACGGAGTATCCTTCATCGGCAGTCTCGAGATCTCTGCCATCTCATGAAGGGCCAATTCCAGCTCCCCCAGTGGAGTGGCGAAAGTCCCGGTGAGTGAAATATATCGCTCCATCAGTGCCAGAAACAGGTTGGGGATAGGAGGTAACCCAACACTGGTGGCACTCACAGCTGCAAACAGACCAATGTTCTCCAACTCGGTCTGAAAATGCTTCAGGGCCCAATCAGCTAAGCGAGCCCATCGAAGGTTTGTAGGGGTGATCCACCCACCGCGCCGAGGGTTCACCTTAGGGTATACTCCCCCGTGTCCCATGAAATCATTACAGAAAGTCGGTAATTGGACCGGCTGAATCACTAAGCTATCGTCACTCGGGACACTGCCCGGGTACAATCCCTTGAATATCGTCACAGAGCCGGAAGGTCGGCTGACAAACGACCCCTGGTCGGCTCCTATCAGATGAAAGATCTTCCCTGGCCTTCCATGAAGATCGGGAGTCAGCGTCTACGATATCCTCCTAGGATGTGTATCATGAAAGAAAGCCGAGATGGGATAGTCTCTCGGCATCTTGGGAAGATACAAAACCAAGCTCCCGGCAGGGAAAACCAAGAGTTCTCTCTTGGGCTTCATCTGGGACTGCTTGTTAATCATGTCCCCGAAGAGGAAAGTCGGCTTTAGGTACTGGTCCCCGTCTATGTACGTCAGGGGCTCCCCGTTGATCAAGTTCAGCAGCGTTCGCTCGCCCTGAGCCGATATCAAAATTTCCCTTCCTTCGGGATACTGGGGCCCGGAGATAGGAAATGTCACGTGTGACAGATCCTCCAGATAGTTGGAGTGCAGCATCCCGGCGGCAGAACCCATCACATCGGCTACCGGAGACACATGCAAGTCAACTGCAAGAGTACAAGAAAAACACATCAGTTCCTATAACTAGACGTTACAGATCTTGTAGCATACGCCAAAAATCAACAGTCTGTGCTTTACGCCAAGACCGTAAAAACTTGACCATTACGCTGGAATCCATTTCCTAAAGCGTAAAGTTCAAGGCTGGCAGTATACAGTCTGTGCTTTACGCCAGACTGGTAAAATTGAGTTATTATGCCAGAATCTTCATCCAGAAGCGTAACACTCAAATTTTATACGCCAACTTTCGACAGTCAAAGCTTTTATGCCAGACTGCGAAAATATGAAGTTTTTTTCGCTGACACATTAGAAATGTGGGCGTAAAATTCCGTGCATCATCTTCCTCAAAGAGGCTATCAACACAGAAGACGACCTAGCGCGATCACGTACAACGTGTGCGAAGGATTTTTAGTCGTTCTTTTTCGTCCCAAAAGCTCTACCTTTAAGGCCGGGTGCATTGCTCGTCGGCGGGACACTTCGCTCAGAATGAAGTTCACCTTGCCCGACCGAAGACGCTCTCACTTGAGCAGAAGAACGAGAAGAAGAATCAACCTTCTTTTTCTTAGAGGAGGAGGATTGTTTCGAGACCATTACTGGAAACTTTGAAATCTCGAAGAAGAAACGAAGAAGAACTCGAACAGTCGAAAGCTTTCTTTCGCAGAAGACGGATAAAAAGTTTTTTCTCTCAGAAACTTGGGGTATATATAAAGTTCGCATAGACTCCTCGAATCCTGAACCAAATCTCCTAATTAATATTCGGTTATGATTGGGTACTACGTCAGCCTATTACTCAGAGAAGGTGGACAGTCAGCGAATTCAAAAAGTTTTCGCGTAAAGCAGATTCGTGGTTTTCACGCTAAGGAGCTTTCTACGCTCGACAGCTACAGATCTATGGTTTTACCCTCACAGGCTACAAGTCTATGGTTTTATGCCCGGATGCCTTTGTGCTCGGTAGCTTTTACGCTCGAGAGGCTACAAATCTACGACTTCAAGCTCAGCAGCTACAAATCTATGATCTCACGCTCGGTGGCGTTTAGTTTACGCTCAGAAGCAACAGATCCACAACTTCACGCTCGAAAGATTTCCTTTTCACAGGCTACAAATCTACAGTTCTGCGCCAAGGAGCTTTCTACGCTCGACAGCTAC
The DNA here is from genome assembly GCA_036927795.1 of Iris macrosiphon. Classification (NCBI taxonomy): domain Eukaryota; kingdom Viridiplantae; phylum Streptophyta; class Magnoliopsida; order Asparagales; family Iridaceae; genus Iris; species Iris macrosiphon. The sequence continues at coordinate 16,856,462 of JAYESA010000017.1, read as the reverse complement.
AAATCTACGATTTTACGTTCAAAGGCTACAAGTCTATGGTTTTACGCCCGGATGCTCTCATGCTCGGTAGCTTTTATGCTCGAGAGGCTACAAACCTACGACTTCACGCTCAGGAACTACAAGTCTATGATTTCACGCTCGGTGGCGTTTAGTTTACGCTCAGAGGCTGCAAACTTATGATTTCACGCTCTATGAGTTTCCGCACATCTGAAAGATGCGCAGACCAGTACAGTACATCTGAATAATTCTCAAGAAGGTCAATTGCAGGAGTTCACACAGAAGATACTCCTTCTTAACCTCAAGATGCCCCAAGTACCCGAAGCATACAGAGTTCAACATTGAATAATAAATCTTCTTCATGGGTCGATTCGAAGTTCATCCAAACTCCAGTCTGAATATTTTATCTACAAATTCAAGATGGCGACTCAGTTTGACAGCCATTTCTTGCCCTGTTCCAAGGGATTTTCGAGAAATCATTCTTGAAGATGATGTCTGAACAAGAATTCTATTCATCAGAAGTAACAGTCCAGAATTCTATGCGCTTCCTTATTTCTAAACAGAAGGATAGTTCGAATACTCGAATGCTAGGCGACTTTCTGCGCATCCTTATTTATGCGTAAAAGACAGGATAGGACCTAACACTCTTTCTAACAGAGTCGGCGTAAAGTATCAGACGTGTCGAAGCTACACATATTCAGACTTCACAGCAAAGTATGGCAAGATGATCATATGCAAAGAAGAAGACGATCTTATTAAAATCATGATTACATATGAGAGAAATCCAGTCTACAAGGGTTTTTCTCCATTTTTGTGGTTACATATGAGGAAAATTCCGTCTACAAAGGGTTTCTCATTTTTATTTAAAGATCGCTCCCAGAATCTGTTCTGTCAGGTTCTCACATGGGCGGCATTCTTCATCCATCTTCTCCAGCAATTAGTCGGTAACCGCAAACTGACTGACATATTGATCAACGGCGGGAGGATACAAAACTGGGCATAGACCCATCCTCCAACAAAAAAGCAGGGTAAATCTGCTTTCCTACATCCAACGCCGTGACAGATTGAGTTGAGATATTTTACCCAACTCAATCCTGGAGAGAGCTAGTCTATCTGCTCTCGTCCACGCAGGTAACGGGAGAAGGCACCACTTGCAAGCTGCGTGGTGAAATACGACTCTTCCTCTCTCCCGAAGAACCACCATACAAAGTTGCTGATTATCCCGAGCAAAGGAGGCTATGATATCCTTCAATGATCCATCGTTGCAGAGGATATTTGCTCGAAGATGCCATCTTTTTTGACTCCTTATATGCTGGAAGAACATGGTCTCCTTCTTCCTCAAGTCGACCCGACGAACTCCGACCATCATCTCTGTGTGGTGAAGGAAGTGTGGGGAGAACAGAAAAACTCCTCAGCCTTTTTATAGGCGAAAAAGATCACACCGATCCCCAATAACTCCGCCATAAAGTCAGCCATGAAAGAACGTGTCAGGCTTGACCATTTCAGGGTCCATTCACAGCGTTTCGAGTTACGAGGAATGGTTCATGCTTCATTCAAAGTGTTTTAAATTACGAGGAATTTAAAAGCTTTGAAGGGGGTCTTGTAGAAGCATAAAAAATATGCTGGATAGCTATACGCAGCATATTGATACAGGGCAGCGTAAATAGAGGACCTCAGAGCTATCAAACGTGCAACAAAGCTCTTCCGCTAAGCACAGCGTAAAAATGTAGGCTCAAGGACCATCCGCGTAATACAGTATGTCCAGGCTGCTTCAGCGTAAACAGGGTGCTTCATCGCCTTAACGGCGTAAAACTCATCTGCTTTCAATACAGCATTGAAGTGTACGAGGAACGCTTCGTATTCTTCGAAATAAACCTGTCAGATCATGCAATGAACCTGACGTCTGGACTCCTGATCTTGATCTTTGTTGGAGGGGCTGCAGCGTGCAGAGAGGGGCCTTCCGCCTTGATCTTTGTCGGATCTTTTCCTCTGATGTCTACTGTAGGAACTAGGAAGAAACCCTAGAGAGAGAAGAGATCGGGATTTGGGACTCGAAACTTTTGTTTTTTGAAAGGAAGTGAAACTGAAGTTGAACTTCAATTGGAGTCTGGGAGTGACACTGGGCTGGGCTACAAAGCATTAAAAAAATAAATTACTCATTTTTTTAACTTTGTACTGGGCTACAGTCCAGTGCATTGTTAATGTCCCTCCGCCCCTGTTCGGGACTCGAAACTTTTGTTTTTTGGAAGGAAGTGAAACTGAAGTTGAACTTCAACTGGAGTCTGGGAGTGGCACTGGGCTGTGCTACAAAGCATTGGAAAAAAAATTACTCATTTTTCTAACTTTGCATTAGGCTACAGCCTAGTGCACTGTTAATGTCCCTCCACCCATGTATAGATGATACAAGGAACATGATTCTTAACCCCAGTAAAATATAAAGTGACTTTCCGGCGGTGAGATCGGTTGGACGAGATGAAGACTTGTCGTTGGAGTTCGATCGTCGAAGGTGGCAGCGGTGACGTCTGGTTCCAGAACATAGTGGGGTGGGTAAAGATGACATGGGTCCTATGATTATGTTGTATTTATAGGGAGAGATCGACTTGAGCCGTTAATGGTTGCTAACGAGGATAAGTCTATACCAATTTTAATTAGTCTCGTTATCCTAGATATATTAAGATATGTATTGGCCAAAGGTTTAAAATCCTTAAGGATCTGAATAGATAAGACATATATATATATATATATATATATATATATATATATATATATATATATATAATTCTTTTTTAATTTGTTTATTCAATTAACCAACTTAATCTATCTATAACTGTCACTCCTCATTCCCGATATACGTATTTGGAACGTATTTTTATTTTAGCATGGTTGTATATACATGGAGACTAGAACCATTCTTTGGTTTAACCTGGTTCATAATTTATTTTGTGTGTTGGTTTAACACATGAGAGTCTTTGGTTCAACCCTTAAACCCTAGCACATATAAACCAATATTTTATTCTCTCTTTTCACTTCTTTATTTCTTCCTCTTTCTTTAGCTCTCTCCCTATTTCATAGGCAAGTACACCTTGCATGAGAAATAGAGAAAACCTCCATTTTTTGTTCCATTATGTTTATTATGTGTTTCTTAGAACTTTTAGTTGTTGGAGTTTTTTGTTTTGATGGATAGATTAGTTTAGATGTATATTTCTAACTTAGGTTTTTATTGGATTTTATGAGTTTTCTTGGTTTTGGTCTATTAAACTTGTGTCTTTGAAAACCAATTTTTGCTACATGTTAGATCTTTCGATTTAGAGCATTTTGGCTTTTGTTTCACCTGATTTGGACTGAAAATAAGATTTTATGAAGGAAACAAGATTTCAGTTTTTGGGACTTTTTGCCATGGCCGAACCTGTTGTTGGAGAAGACGAAGTCTTCATGCGGCCAGTGAGCTATGCGGCTGAGAGTGCTATGCGGCCCGAGAGGGTTATGCTGCTGAGCTCTTGTCGCATACTAACAACATGCGTCCATCATATTGGACGCATGACTGCTGATCTACACAAGTGTCCTTGAACACTTTGTGCATTCACTCGCTGAACGAATGAAAAATTCGCTAAGTCCAAAAGATACTACATGCGGCATCGAACTTCATGCGACATCGAACTTATGCGGCAAGTAGAGCATGCAACCACCTATACTTTGACGCATGACTCTGAACTTTGGCGTATCTTTGGCGTAACCTTGGTGCATCTTTCAATAGTTTTATCTTTTCTTCCTGCTATACTTTATGTCACATCGCACTTTATGTTACCTCAGTCACTTTATGTCACATCACGGACACTTTATTTATTTTTTCTTCGCTTCATCACTTATCCCAAGGAGTAGACCTTAGCCCTGACTCTATGCGGCAAGACTCTATGTGGCATGACTACATAGGACATGATTTCATGCGGCCAGGATTGTCATACGGCCTGACTTCTTATGCGGCCAGGATTATTATGTGGCCCAAAGACCCATGCTGCCCTTTATAGAAGCATGAAAAATACGCTGGATAGCTATACGCAGTATGTTGATACAGGGCAGCGTAAACAGAGGACCTCTGAGCCATCAAACGTGCAACAGAGCTTTTCCGCTGAGCACAGCGTAAAAATATAGGCTCAAGGACCATCCGTGTAATATCGCCTTAACGGTGTAAAACTCATCCGCTTTCAATACAGCATTGAAGTGTACGAGGAACGCTTCGTATTCTTCAAAATGAACCTGTCAGATCATGCAATGAACCTGACGTCTAGATTCCTGACATAGAGTACTGAAAGACTACCCAGGCGACGGGTATAATGATGGCATGGCACTGCAACCCAGGCTGTCATTTACTGCCATTTCCTTTGCTTAAACCACTTTTACACATACGAAGGAATACGCTGCCTAGTTTTACACAGGCAGATGTGAGCTGTTTACGCTCCGCAGAAGACAAACAGCCTGCCACGTCAAAAGCTGTACTTCGTACAAGGCTCGAGGCACATCTCTGCATTTAATGTGCAGAGCGGTGACAGTCTCTCGAGGCACGTCTCTATATTTAAAGCGCCGAATACTGACAGATGCCCGAGGCACGTCTCTGCACTTGATGCACAGAAGGGTGGCAGCCCTTCAAAATACGCCTCTGCATTTAATGTGCAGGATAATGGCGGATCTCCGTATTTAATGCAGGAGATTTGATTAAATGTTACCAAACTGTCATTTAGTGACATCTCCGTTGCGTAAACTACTCTCACGCATATAAGGGAATACGCTGCCCAGTTTTACACAGGCAGACGTGAGCTTCTTACGCTCCGCAGAAGGCAAACAGACCGCCACATCAGCAGTTACTCTTCGTACATAATTTGAGGCGCGTATCTGCATTTAATGCGCAGAATGATGGCAAATCTTAAAGACAAGCCTATGTATTTAATGCGCAGGATGGGGGCAGATCTCTGCATTTATTGCAAGAGATTTGATTATATCTCCAAGAGCCATAATTTCGGCTAAAACGTCCACATCATCTCGGCTTCTACGCCTGCTCGGCTTCTACACCTGCTAGAATTCTATGCCCACTCGGCTTCTACGCCTGCTCGGCTTCTACGCCCACTCGGCCTCTATGACCGCTCGGCTACTACGCCTACTCGGCTTCTATGACTACTTGGCTTCTACGCCTACTCGGCTTCTATGCCTACTTGACTTCTATGCCATGGTGACAGTTATTGGCTTCTATGCCAACCTCTTCTACACAAGGGATAACTACCTACGTGGCTTCTACGCCGTGATCTTCGTAGCAGATATACGCGTTTGTCCCTTAGTTGGACATAGGTCACATGCTCACTCAAAAGGTCATCTATACGCTGGCATTGGTTATTTTAAACCGTCATATAAAAAGGTGTTGTACTTTCCATTACTCGGTTTCTACACCGACTGAGTGATCACTGTCACTAAAACTCTATAAATAGAGACCTCTATCAACAGAGGAAAAGGTCAAAAAATTGAAGGTCAAACGGTCAATAGAGAGAGAAGAATCCAGAGCTCAGGCAAAGAGAAGGGATCGACGACTTTGGCATCGGGCATCCACCCTCTTTAGCAACCTTCGAAGCTGCTTTCTGTCTTCCATGGCACTTCTTCAACATCGTGTGGTCCAAGGGCTAAAGTGATCGACTGCAGATCAGATACCTATAGCAATATTTATCCAGATTAAATAAATTGTACTTAGACATCCTCGTATAGGATTAAAATTGTACAATCTTGTTTATAAACACCGAAGAAAGGGCGAGTTTTCGTATAGGACCTCGTTTTCTATATTCTCTCTCGTTTATTATCCGAAACACCCTTCTTGTTTGATCGAATATTTTCTTGATTCATGTGACCCAATGTATAATTGGTAATTGGACTCGAATACTGTATCGTGCTGATACTACTATTGCTTGATAATTATTTATCTTTTTATGTGTGCTGAGCTACAACACATCATGTTATGTGTTAATTGATTATATTCGGATTGTGCATCAAGAATGCCTCCAAATTTCTGAATATGTGATATTATAAATATGAACATTATTTTCCCAGCACGGACATAATAAGAGAGTCGAACTACCAAAGCGTGGTTAGGATATTTGATTGTATGAATGTTCCATACACGCTCGGGTAAATCTAGATTTGACTTCTATGGATTCGTATCTAACATACCCGTACCTTGTACGCCATCTTAAGAGAAATTCTCATATGACCAAGCCTTGAGATTTCAAATACAACATAGGGATAACTAGGAAACGAAAAGTGGTAGTAACATTTAGAGACAACGATATCCCGAGATTATGCCAACGAACCTTCCCAAAGAGATTCATTCAAAGTGCGTTATGGGCTAGCCACCACAGATATTGTATATCATCTGCCGTAGTGGAGTGCAGTATCTGACTTATTATAATACCAAGCCACTATTTTAATATAGGAACACTAGAACTCCTAATATCGTATTTTTAGCACAGTAGCCCTACGGGGGACTGGTGCTTCTTGCAAGTGCTTGTTTGATTATATTGGTTTGGTTAGCTCATGTTCTACACTGGCGTGATCTGAGGATATTTATTATGTATTATTCCCTCATACTCCACAAAATAGCATTGTTTGTGATTATATTATTTTAGCTAGTGCCTAGGAAAATAGGTTATCTTAGTGTGAGGGTTCAACCATTGTCCTTGTTTGGTTGTAGGGTTGAGCCTTAGCGCTAGAATATGCCATGGACCTAAGTTACGACACTGAACCTATGTAATATTATATTTTTTCTTAGGTTTTTGTTTCTCTATTTCGTGCTTCCTTTGTGGTACTTGTTATTTGGGGTCTAACCCTACTGGTTTTGCATGGCCAGGTTTCTAGCCAGCACCTGAGGATCCAGCATTCTTTTCCCTAACTCATGGCACACACCAGGAATATGGTCGTAGGGGATAGCAAGTGGATTTTTCTTCTTTCCTGCTTGCCTTGCACATTTATTTCTTTTAGGCATTTAGCCACCGGCACCTGTTAGCCGGCTCGTCTGGACATTAGTTTTCTCACATGATTGTATTATTTCAGACTATAGCTAAATCACTGTCACGTACTTTTGCGACTTTTCCAGCTTCTTATTTTTGCAGAGCTGGACTCCAGAACATTTTGAGAAAGCATTTGGGATGTCTTATTGCTTATCAAATATGCTCTATGCTTATTGTTTCTTGTTTGAATGATTGAGACATAGAAGTTTTTGACCATAAAAGACTTGATCGTAGCATGCACCCCCTTGTCTTATACAGCCGTGTTCGTTCTATGACGTATAGTACCTTGTACGGGGTAGCTGGCCATGTCCATCTCCGTATTCCGTTACTGGGGCATGACAAAATTTTAGTGGTGGCCCATGCAGGTCTATTCTTCAAAATTGTGGGGTGTCATGGTCATAGGAGTGTCAATCTAACCTGATCCTGCTTGAAACTCTAAATTCCTACTCTTTAATACTCAGCTTGGATTTTTCCAGATTGGTTGCTTCTTTGTTCCTTCTCGTCATGTGCTTATTGGTTCTTGTGCTATTCTTTAGGGCTTCTTCCTCCACCGATGTTGCAGCAACAAGAGAGGCAGCGTTGCCAGTAGAATGAGATCCTGTAGAACCTCACCAAGGATCCGAGTTTAACCTACGATAAATAAGACCGGGCAGCAGGCTCCAAGTGTTCCCGTACCTCCCACAGTGCTGGCAGTACTGGATACCCCAGCCTTGCTAGAGATTATTCGTGGATTGTTGGCTGCACAACAATACCATATGGTGGTGAAATAATAACAACAACAGTAACATCAGCAACAATAGCTCCAGCAGCAGGAATAAAATGTCCTGTTAAACTAAGGGTTGCAAACGGCCCTAGAATGGGGTGAGAGAACAGACTCTAGGGCATATGTTATATTTTGCTGACTGAACCCGAGGATGATTGGCTCCAGGATATTAAGACCATTCTGACAACGGCTAAATTTTCGATCGAGGAACAATTTGACTTGGTTCGCCTACAATTCCAAGATCTGGTAAGAGATTGGTAGGCTACGATGGAGGTAGGACTGAGGCATCATATTTCATGGGTGGATTTCAGGATCCAGTTCAGGGCAAAGTACTTTGGGATTGTGGCTCAGTATGAGTTGCAACAGAGGTTCATTAACCTCAAGCAAGCTAGGAGGACGGTAGATAGCTTTGCGGCAGAGTTTTGCCGACTAAGCAGATTTGCTTCAACCATGGTTGCAACAGAGTTGGAGAGAGCAATGAGGTTCCAGCAGGGACTTCACTTGGAGATCTTGCACATGGTAGAGGTGCACGACTACTAGACATTCGAGGTGGTATTGATAGCAACCAAAAGGGTCAAACTTACTTCTCAAAGGATGGCATCAAAAAGAGTGGATCGAAAGAGGCCTCATGGACAGAACAATGAGGGAGGACTAATACCCCGAATATTGGCACTATCACCTGGCATTCGTATACATAATTTAGTGCCACAGAGGGTGGCAGTTCCAACAGCGACATTACCAACTCGACAACAGCAGCTGAGGCAGCAACAGCAGCAATAACAACAACGACGGGGAGCGCCGACAGGTTGTACCTACTGTGGTAAGGGAGGTCATACCCAGGATATTTTCCTGGTAGCTAATATACTATATTTGAGATATGGTAGTCCTGATCACAAGATTGCCACATACCCATTGATGCAGAGGCCAGGAGGGCCAGTACAACCGTATATTGCATTGCCATCTCAAAGTGCAGTACAGCAAGAAGGAACAACAATAGCAGTACGGCCTCTGGCTCAGCATCCGTTACCTATGCAGGCCCAACTTTATAAGCAGCAACAACAAAATCAGCAAGGACAACAACCACAACAACAAGAAAGATAGTAGCAAGGAGCCCAACAAGGCCAAGGGCAGGCACTAACCTTGTCTTTAGAGGAAGCAATGGCATTAGGCGACGTAGTGGCAGCTAACATTTCTGTTACAAACTTTTCTGCCCTAGCTTTATTTGATTATGTAGCTTTGTACTCGTTTATATATCTGCACAATATGCGACACGTATTAGATTGAAGGGTAAGGCATTGCCAATAAGGCTGAATATACTCACTAGCAATGGGATCGTAGAAGTTAGTAGGGTATGCCTAGCATGTTCAATCGTAGTATGTGAACATCTATTACTTGCACTATTGATCGAGTTCCCTATGGGTAACTTTAACGTTATCTTAGGCATAGACTGGTTGAGAGACAGTCATGAAATGATAGACTGTCATGAGGGTAGACAGCTGTTTAGAATTCTGGGTCTAGAGGAGTTTGTCCTTAGCAGAATAGTAAGAGACTAGCACAAGGGAGGAGTCACAACCATAGAAAAAGAAGCAAACCCGCTGCCCAAGATAGTTGAAGAGTTTATGGACATATTTTCCAACGATCTTCTCGGATTACCCCCAGTTAGGGTAGTAGAGTTTTGTATAAAGTTATTACCAGGAGCAGAACCAGTATCCCAGAAGGTATACCCTATGTCACCATCAAACTTGATCAGTTATATCAACACGTGAAAGAACTAAAACCAAAGAAGTTTATTCAGACCAATGCATCACCATGGGGAGCACCAGACGTATTGGTAAAGAAGAAGGATGGATCGACGCGGTTGTGTATGGATTATAAGCAGCTTAATGTAGTGACCGTAAAGAACAAGTACCTATTACCAGGGATTAATGATTTGTTTGACCAATTAAGTGGAGAAAGAGTCTTATCCAAGATAGATTTACAACCAAGATATCATCAGGTGCGAGTCCGGGAGCAAGATATACCAAAGACATCATTTAGGTCACGATATGGACAGTTATGCCATTCAGACTGACTAATGCTCCAGTGGTATTCATGGACTTGATGAACCATATTTTTATGCCTTACTTAGACCAATTTATGGTATTATTCATCAATGGCATCCTGGTGTATTCACGTAATGAGGAGGAGCATAAAGAACAACTCAGGATAGTTCTACAGACTTTGAGGGAGCATCAGTTATATGGAATGCTTAGTAAGTATGAGTTTTGGCTGGATTGTATATCCTTTCTTGGACACATTATTTCTTTACTAGGAGTGTCAGTTGATCCCAAGATGGTAGAGGCAGTAGAGAATTGGCCAATCCTATAGACGGTAGCGGAAGTGCATAGTTTTCTGGGCTCGACAGGATACTAAAAAAGATTTGTATTTTGAAAAGCATTCAAAGTGGAGTATCTTCCCCTAGCTGCCCGTCACGAGAAAGAAGATGAATTTATATTTCTTCAACATGGGAACATGACCGTACGGTGATACGCCACAGGATTCAATAGGCTTGCTAAATTTTCCAAGTCTCATCTTTGCAATGCCGAGAGTCGACACAATGATTCTTGATAGGACTGTAACCATCTATTCGAGCTCACATCGTCATCCCTCAGTACTGAACTATGTGAAATTTCCTCAACTACGTCGTCTCCCTAAAGTCGTAGTACCCTCCGGTTCATACTTGCACTGTACAAATTTTTTACCATAAGCGGTCTAACAACGCGGGAGGTAGTACCGAGCCCAAGATGGTAGAGGCAGTAGAGAATTGGCCAATTCCAAAGACGGTAGCGGAAGTGCATAGTTTTCTGGCTATTCTGAGTGAAGATAATAAGGAGACTATAAATGGATCGTATTTCGAAAAGCATTCAAAGCTGAGTATCTTCCCCTAGCTGTCCGTCACGAGAAAGTAGATAAATTTATATTTCTTCAACATGGGAACATGACCGTACGGTGATACGCCACAGGATTCAATAGGCTTGCTAAATTTTCCAAGTCTCATCTTTGCAATGCCGAGAGTCGACACAAAGATTCTTGATAGGACTGCAACCTTCTATTCGAGCTAACATTGTCATCCCTCAGTACTAAACTATGTGAAATTTCCTCAACTTCATCGTCTCCCTAAAGCCGTAGTGCCCTCCGGTTCATACTTGCACTGTACAAAAATTTTACCATAATCGGTCTAACAACGCGGGAGGTAATACCGATCCCAAGCACCACAATAATGGCGGTTATCAGGGTCGAAACCAAAGGAGAAACAACGGGCTTTTCTGTATCAAGTACAACCGTGACAGACATCTCGCTCGAGACTGCTGAGCATCAACGGGAGCATATTTCAGATGCGGTCGTCGTGGGCACATAGCAGTGAACTATCCAGAGGGAGAAATAAACCAACACCTGCAATAATATCATCCACCACAGGATCAAGGACAAGCACCTCGAGAAAACTAGGTTGCACCGCAGAATGCTCAAGGTCGGGTCTATTCTTTAAGTCGAGAAGCGGAGTTTGCTTCAAACACGGTGGTGCCAGGTATATTGCTTTTGAATAATGTACGTTCTCGAGTATTTTTGATTCTGGTGTCACACGTACTTTTTTCTCTACGGACTTAACCACCGAACACAAATTTCCTATGACATCGCTAGGTCAAAACCTTAGTGTTAGTACCCGTCGGGCATGGATTTGCCTGCTCACTCAATCTGCAGAGATGGCTACATTTGTATTGGAGGAAGAAAATTGTCGATCGATGTGATAGTCCTAGATATCAGAGACTACGATATCATTCTGGGGATGGATTATCTCGGTGCTTGCTTGGCCACCTGTCACTACCACATTTCTAGATGAGGGTATTTTGGCCATTTAATATAATTATTATTTTAGTAATTAATATTTATTTATATTATGCTATAAATTTAAATTGTGCTTGCGCTATTTAATTATTTATTAGTGGGCTAGCGTATGTTTATTTGGACTTGTCATTAGTGGACCAATTAGTTAGTCATGACAATTGAGCCCAACATTAGACCAAGCCCATTAGACGACCTTCCTTAATTAATTAATTAATTAAGGATATTAGTTTAATTTTCATTAGTTTAGAGAATTTTCAATATAGCCCTTCTTAATTATTCTTCATAATTAGCTAAAGAGGGGCACCTTGGATGTTTTATGTTGCTTGGAGAGGAAGTGAAGGGGGGCGGCTACATAAAGGCATTCTCATTCTCTCTCCTCTTCGATTGTTCATTTTATTTAGATCCCCAATTATGTTCTTCCCCAAATTGACTTATCCCTCCACAAATTTAATTTAATTCACTCACATTCCCTCTCAATGTCATCATCTAAGAAGCATTAGAGCTTGGATTGCAAGAAGCACTTGAAGAAAGCAGAATTGGCAAGAGAATTGTGTCCCAATTGTGTCCATTGAGCTTTTTTATTGGAAATCCATCTCCCAATAGGTAAATTTTAAATCTACCCTTTAATTTAGACTCTAATTCATACATTTAACCATTAGAAATTATTCTTTGGCTTTGGGCTTCACATAGGATCAAGAATTAGGTTCATATAACTTGTAATGTAAAAGTTACATAGTAATATGTCCAATTAGGGAGAATTATGAAATTGACACATAAAGTGTGTGTCATGAGACCAATTAGATCCAATTAGACTTAGATCGGGGTTGTGAGATAAAGTACGTATCCACAATTGGATACGAGTAGAGCATATCATAGTATTTTGTGATACGGTGTGATACGAGACTCATTTTGGGTATTTTGTATGAATGCTCTTCAATTCCTGTTATGATTAGTTATATTAGTTATATAAACATGTAATTTAGATGTATTATTGATATTATAGAGAATTAGGGGTTTTGGTATCGTGGTTGGTGCGTATCCTAGTATATTGTGGGGTGATACATTGATACCCACTAGGTGTTTGACATATTGCCCATACCAGTAAGGATGTGTGTATTTGTATACTAGTGTATAAGATGAGTATGCGAATATATATTAGAGATGTATAGTTTGAGAGTGGAGTGGTATCAGTGGATACATACACAAGAAAAAAAGCAGGTAACCTGGAATGTGAGTGCAAGTATACTTGATCCTGTGCAAGGTGGAGTGAGAGGGGGGCTCAGGTAATGAATTGATACCTAGAGCAATGGCTGTCTTGTTAGTAACATTAGTAGGTATGAGTATGCAATTGTGCACAGTTGTAAAGAGGAGTGTACGGTATCGGGCACATGCCAGGGGGAGTCTAGTTCTGTTGACAGCAGTGTGGGTGGCAGCAGAACTGTTCACTTATGTGCACAGGTAAAGGTAGGAAATTTAGTTGCTGTGCAGCACCAACAATGGAGTAGTAGCAAAGCTCATGTACTGGGCACTGCAGTTACAATCAGTAGGAGTATTGGTTGTGGCCTAATGATCAGGCATGTTGAGAAATCATGGATATGTGTTAAAGTGATACTCAGTCAATGTGTAACAAGCTGAATATGTATATACATGCTTGAGGTTAGAAGGTTGAAGTATCATTGGTGTTAGCTAAGTTGAGTATCAGGTCTGAGATATTGCTTGAAATAGATGCGTCAGTGGGTGAAAAAGATAGGTAAGTGAGTGTTTTGAGTAAAAGTTGGTTAAGTACAAATGCAAGTGAGATATAAGGTCAAGTTTCTTGCAGCTATGAAGATCTACAACTGTAACAGCAAGATTGAATCTAAGAAATGATGTGCACATCTATGTATAACTAGTGAGGCTCAGTTTTGAGTTTTCAATAAGTGTCTAGGTCCAGTAACATCTATTAGAGCACTGATACTAGTGTATCAGTACACTAGTATAGCATAACTGATATTTGTGTCATGTTGAAGAGAGTGTTCAGACCTAATGAGTATGGGTTTATAGGACTGATACTAAGGCTAGTATCAGTATGTATATGAAGTACCTGGGTGGAGTTAAATAGTGGAGATATTGGCATCAAGACACTAGTGTATCAGTTATTAAGGAGTATAAGTTAGTATATGTTTTAATTAGTGAAATTAAGTTATCATTAGTTGATATTGATATCAGTTAGGTATATTATAGCAAGTATTAGTTGTTTAAGTTGTATGATTAGTTAACAGTTAGTATTTTCAGTGGTGTTGTTACTTAGTTATAAGTTAATTTATATTAAATATAATCTAGTGTTAACTAGTTAATAACCTAGTTGATTAATATTGACTAGTTAGGCTAAGTGACCTAGAATGACATAGATAACTTAGTATTGACCTAGCTTATCTAGTTTGAACTTAGACAAGGCCTAGAAGAGCATTTTTAGTGTATTTTTAACTCATTTCTCTATTATTACATACTTTTATATGCCATTCTTATATAGGTGTGTGTGACACCAGCTCAGATACCGAGATATACTATTTACTCAGGACCACAGGTGAGTACAATCTATGATAGTTTTCTTATTTTATAGCCTCTATGTTTCATGTATTTATTATTGATATATTTGATTCTTGACACGATAGTTTCACGGATTGGTATACGTGGATCTTGGTTATGAGATATTATTGTCGTGGTTACTCAGTGATCACCTTGTCGTATTTCGTGATTACTCAGTGATTATCGTAATATCTTAGTAATTATATTGACTGTGATCATAGTACATGATATTATACACCGTGCAGTGTGATATATGTGTTATAACCTGTCGTGATTTGGATCCGTATACTAGTCGGGGGTTGAGAAAGTATTAGTGGATATGTGATGATATGTTATAGTCCGTGATTTAGTATAGCCCATGATAGTTAGCAGATTATGCAACTCACGCGTGATCACGCTAGATCACCATCTATATATATCCATGTTAGGCCCATGCCGATCACATTATCATACTAATATTTCAAGGCACACACACACACACACACACACACACACACACACACACACATATATATATATATATATATATATATATATATATATATATATATATATATATATATATATATTGTTTTCTCTATTCTAGTTTATTACGTTATTGTTCCTCATTATATTGTTCTCAGTTCTTGCCATTATTTATCGTGATGCTCTTTCTCGTGATATATGCTAGTTCAGTTACTTCCATCATTTATGTTCATTGCTATTTATGTTGTATAGTTTTTTTTAATTATTAGAACTATTATTTGGGTTGTACTTCTCTCCAATCTGGACTGGACATATTTTTTGGATGATTAATTAGAGGACTGGTGTCTTATGCACTATGGGCCACAGGATGACAAGCCAGTTGGGTTATCACCCGTAGAGCCTGTTGAGCTAGCACCAGTAGTTGATGAGGCATATTTAGTTTATTCATGAGATTGTATATGTGAGTTAGACTTTGGCATTGTATTATTATTTGAGATCTTTTTTTGAGACTAGACTTGGACTTGTGTTGTATTTGTGACTTATTTTCTTTTCTTTTATTCCATATCGAGCCTTATCATCCTCTAGTTTGTTATTGTGATTGATTATTGTTTACCATTACTATTTATCATATTGTCCTCCATTTAGAGTTGAGATAGCATGGCAGGTACCTTATATACATATTGTGTGAGATTTGTGGATAGTATTGTTGACCTAGATAGCGTTCTAATGCCGATGCTGCGGCATAGGCTGGACGTACCCACGTACTCGTGCCCTTAAATCGGGTATAGATTGTGACATATTTTTGTGGTGGCCCATGCAGATCTGGCTTCGCAACTGCTGTAATGTCGAAGTAGTACTACTCAGACTTAGAGTATTACTACAAGCCTACAATTGGATATAACACT
Organism: Iris macrosiphon; assembly: GCA_036927795.1. NCBI lineage: Eukaryota > Viridiplantae > Streptophyta > Magnoliopsida > Asparagales > Iridaceae > Iris > Iris macrosiphon. The sequence continues at coordinate 16,840,842 of JAYESA010000017.1, read as the reverse complement.
ACGGATATAGGATGAGAGGATACTCAATCACTACATGAAAATATTTTTATTTATTGATATTGCTATCTATATCATTCGAACTAATTGCTTTCTTTGGAATATTACTGTCCTTCCTTGATGCTTTGGTATCTTGCATAATATTAATTTCTTTATTGAATCTTTCTTCAGGATGCCTCCGTAGACTCGATCGCAGCGCCCTGGAGCAGTCTCGATGAGGTCCGTTACTTTGTCACCTCAGAGAGAGACAACAACGTCTATTTCGCCTTCTTCCGCTTAGAGAATCACTTTACCGGTCCAGGTAGGCATTTCAACAACAACTTTTGGGGGTGCTCCACCACCAGTTCCGAGAAAAGTTTTATCAGTCACGGAGGATCTTCCACCACCAAAACCCATGGCAGCAGACGGGACACAGATGTTCGCTATATTCCAGGAGATGATGGTGACTCAGCAGAGACAGACGGATGCTCTATGTTAGGGCATAGAGAGTGTTCACCAATTAGCACTAGCTATTATGGAGAGGGTAGCACTTGTTCAACCACAGACTATACTGTTTCATCCTGTACCGTACCAGCTGAGGCCGGGTACTATCATTGACTTCAAAAGGATGGGTCCCAAGGACTTCATGGGCATCGAACGGATATTGTACAAAGACGATTACATCAAGGATGTCAAGAGGGCCTTCAGGCTAACACAGATTCCAGAGGGCCTACAGGTTATCGCTCTCTGTTCCTAAAATACATATTTTGGGATATATTTATTTATTTCTTGCTTGTATTTATTCTCGCTTAGAGTATTTCTTGTTCACATGATCATTAGGTTGCATGCATGAAGACTAGACCCATTCTTTGGTTTAGCATGGTCCATGGTTTATTTGTGTGTTAGTTTATTCATGAGTTTGACCCATGGTCTAAACCACAAACCCTAGCTATAGAAGATAACTTGTTTCTCTCACTTCCCCAATTCTTTATTTTCTCTCTTCCTTTCATTTCTAGGTAAGTACACCCTGCACTACATGGACAAAGCTTTTGATTTTTGTTTTTTGTTCTTTCCTTCCATTTTATTAGTCTATTATGTGCTTATGATGATTCTGACCGCTTTTAATACTTGGAGTTCTCAGTTTTGATGGATAGATTTGCTTAGATCTATTTTTCTAACTTAGGGTTTCATGGTTTCCTTGAGTTTTTGGTGGTTTTATTCTACTAAAACATAGTATTTTCGAAAAATGGTTTTTAGAAAATATTCGACTATTATATGATAATATATGTTCTATACGATCTTAGCACGGTGGCCTTACGAGGGACCGATTTATACTACTATGTACTATACGGTAATTTCTGGCTCGACTAACCCTGCTAGTACGTGGTTCGATATGAGGATTTTTATATGTATAATATCTCTAGGATAACCCAGACTCCATCTAGTAAGCCGTATAAGTGATTGGCCAATTATGTAACTGAGCGTGTTTATGTATTGTATATGATATCAAATAGTCTAGGGACATGGACTATCATGGTGCGATGGTTTTACCATTATCGTTGTTTGGTTGTAGGGTTAGATTATTGTGTCATGATAGACAATGAACCGAAACTACGAGACAGAAAAAAAAAAAAAAATATATATATATATATATATATATATATATATATATATATATATATATATATATATATTTCATAACCTGGTATTATTTCTACATTCGTGCTTCCTTTATGGTACTTTCTATTTGGGGTCTAACCCCACTATTTTTGCATGGCCTGGTTTAGAGCGAGCACCCAAGGATCAAGCATACTTTCCCCTAAACAATAGCACACACCAGGCGGATGGCCACTGAGAAAAACGAGTGGATCTCTTCTTTCCTGTTCATTATTTCACATTTTACTCATTTTGGGCATTTAGCCACCGGCACTTGTTAGCCATGAATTTAGATATTTATTTTCCTATATTATTGTAATTAATCAGACTATAGCTGATCATGGTCATGTACTCATGTTACTCTGTCAGCCTTCTCATTTTTGTATAGTTGGTTTCTTGAATGTTGTGGCAGGGTGTTTGGGTTGCCTTACTTCCTTGTCATATATGTTATATATTTACTATTCTTATTTGAATGATTGAGATAATAGATGTTCTATGTGACCCTAAGTGACTTGCTTGTAGTATGCACCCCCTTGTCTAGTTACTGCCATGACCGTCGTACGACGTTCTATACCCTGTACGGTGGAGTTGGCCATGTCCGTCTCTTTATTCCGGTACTAGGACGTGAAAAGGTTTTAGTGATGGCCCATGCTGGTCTGTGTTTCAGACTTGTGGGGTGTTATGGTCATAGGAGTCTCAATTAAAATTTGTCCCCCTTGATATTTTCTTTTATCTTTCTCGATATCACCGTTTGAACTGTTAAATTGCTTGGCTACTTAATCCTTCTCGTCCTATTCTTGATTGTTCTTGTCCTTTTCTTTAGGGCTTCTTCAGTTGCTGGAGAAGCAGGCATGGCAGGACAGGGTTCCCCTGGGCAATAACGGGAGGTAGCACCTGTTCAGAGTCAAATTCGAATAGAGCTAAAAATTGAACAAGCTGGCACAGTAGAACCAGAAGTGGGACATATCGAGCAACCAGCCCCTGAAATACATGTACCCCCAACAGAACTAGCAGTAACACTAGTACTTAACACCCCAACATTACTGGAGATCCTTCGGGGAATCATGGCTATGCAGCAACACCAGATGGCGGTGCAACAACACAAGCAGTTTCAACAATAAGAACATAATATCTTGTTGAGTTAGGGTTTGCAGATGGCCCTGGAAAGAGGAGGAAGGACTGATTCGGGGGCATATTTAAGATATTGCCGACTTAACCCAAGGTACTTCAATGGCACGGAGGACGCCATCACAGGAGATGCTTGGTTATAGGATATTGAGGTCATTATGGCAGCAGCAAGGGTTTCGACTGATGAACAAGTTGATCAAGTTCGATTGCAACTTCAAGACCTTGTCCGTGACTGGTGGGCGTCAGTAGAGGTTGGCTTGAGGCATCCTATCTTTTGGAATAGTTTCAGGGCTCAATTTATGGATAAATATTTTGGAGTCATAGCACAGTATGAGCTCCAACAGAGATTTATTAGTCTCAAGCAGGCCGGTAGAATAGTAGATGGATATGCAGCCGAGTTTTGCAGGTTGAGTAGATTCGCTCCAACTATGGTGGCTACGGAGTCGGATAGAGCAATGATGCTCTAGCAAGGACTTCATCTAGATATTTTATAACTAGTAGAGGGGCACGACTACCAGACTTATGAAGAGGTACTAATAGCAGCTCGGAGGTACAAGCTTACCATGCAAAGGTTATTGGTAAGGACAAGAGGCCAAAAGAGGTCTCATGCTCAAAGTGGAGGAGGAGGTGGAGGATTACCTCAGACGTCAGCACCATCACCTGGCGTTCGCATCGATGATTCAGCACCGAGGAGGGTGGCAGTTTCGACGGTGACAGTAACGGCTCAATAGCAACCGAGACAACAATAATAATAATGCCAGGGAGCACCTGTGGGTTGCACTTACTATGGCAAGGGAGGCCATACTAGAGATGTATGTAGTATAGCCAATGGGTTGTATATGAGGTATAGCAGTCCAGATTATTGGATTACCAATTTTTTGATGATGTAGACGCCAGGAGGGCTAGTCCAACAGTTACCAGCACTGCCAGCACCAGGGGTATCCCAACAGAGAGGACCAGCAATAACAATAAGGCCATTAGCTCAGCGTGCATTACTAACGCAAACTGAGATATACCAGCAGCAGGAAAACCAGCAGCAGGGCCAGCAGAGGCCACAACAGCGTCACCAAGGGTGACATCAGCGAGGAGCAAAGTAGGGCCAAGGGCAGGCATTTACCTTGTCTTTGGATGAGGCTTTAACATCGGGTGACGTGGTGGCTAGTAACATTTCTATCGCATCCTTTCCTGCTGTAGCATTATTTGATTTAAGCGTATGTTATTATTTTATATCTGTACGATTCATGATACCTATTGGATTGGAGTTCGAGTTATTGCTAGAGAGGATGAATATACTCACTGGTAGTGGGATCGTAGGAGTTAGTAGAATATGTATAGCATGTCCGGTCGTAGAGCATAGTTGATCGAGTTTCTATGGATAACTTTGACGTTATCTTGAGCATGGACTGGCTGAGAAACAGTCATGCTACGATAGATTGCTATAAAGGTAAGGTATTATTTAGTATCCCAGACACGGAAGGTTTCACCTTCGACAGATCTGTGGAAGACGACAATGAAGAGAGGACCCCAACAACAATTTTAGTAGAAGAACAACTACCTGAGATAGTTAAGGAGTTCTTAGACATCTTCCCGGAAGAACCACCAGGGTTACCCCCAGTAAGAGATGTTTTGTTTTGTATAGAATTGATCCTTGGGGTAGGGCCAATATCTTGTAAAGTTTACCAAATGGCACCATCAGAGCTTGACATACTGTACCAACATATAGAGGAACTAAAGTCAAAGAAGTTTATTCGAGCCAGTGGATCACCTTGGGGAGGGCCAGCATTTCTAGTAAAGAAGAAGGATGGGTCATCACGGTTATGTATCGACTACAGACAGTTGAACGTTGTAACAGTGAAGAACAAGTATCTATTACCAAGGATCAATAATTTATTTTATCAGCTGAGTAAAGCCAAGATTTTCTCCAAGATTGATCTTCGATCAGGGTATCATAAAGTAAGAGTTTAGGAACAAGACATACCCAAGACAACATTTAGGTCACGATATGGGCATTATGAATTCTTAGTTATGCCATTCGGACTGACTAATGCTCCAGCAATATTTATCGATTTGATGAACCGTATTTTTATGACATATCTAGATCAGTTCATAGTGGTTTCATAGATGACATTCTTGTTTATTCCAGTTGTGAAGATGAACATGAGGGGGATCTTCGGAAGGTATTACAGATTCTAAGAGAACACCAGTTATACACAAATCTTAGCAAGTATGATTTTGGTTGGATCACGTGTCATTCTTAGGTCACATCATCTCTAGAGCAGGAGTCGTAGTAGATCCTAAGAAGGTTGAGGACATAGAGAGTTGTTCAGTTCCTAAGACAATAGCTGAAGTGCATAGTTTTTTGGGATTGGCAGGATACTACAGAAGGTTCATACCAGACTTTGCAAGAATTTTAGCACTATTGACTCGATTAACGTACAAGAAAGCTAAGTTCGACTGATCAGCTGAGTGCCAGACATTATTTAAAGAATTGAAAAAGAGATTAATTTCAGCTCTGATTCGCACGCTTCCAATAGGTTCTGGAGGGTTTACAGTGTATTATGATACGCCAGGTAAAGGACTTTGGTGTGTATTGATGCAACACAGAAGAGTGATAGCTTATGCATCGCGGCAGCTTTAAGATCACAAAAAAAATATCCGACTCACGATTTAGAGTTGACGACGGTAGTATTTGCACTTAAGCTATAAAGACATTACTTGTATGGTGATCGGATAGAAATATTTACATATCACAAGAGCTTAAAATATGTATTCACCCAAAAAGACTTAAACATGAGGCAGAGGAGGCGGCTAAAATTGATAAAGGACTATGATGTGGAACTTCAGTATCATCCAGGCAAAGCAAATATGGTAGCAGATGCTCTTAGCAGGAGAGGTAGTACATTTATGTTGACATCGCAGTGACATATCTTAGAAGATATTCGAGAATTAGGGATTGAGATAGTACTTCCACAAGACGTAAAAGTATTGGCTAGTTTACAGGTGCAATCTACCATTATAGAGAGGATTAATGCAGCTTAGGTAGAGGATCCAAAATTTTAGAAGCTTTGGGCAAAATATGAATCTAGTCTCAGAAAAGAGTTGACTATTCATGAAAATAGAACTCTTAGGTTCAGAAACCGTCTCTGTGTACCAAGTGGATATATCCGACAAGAAGTAATGACCGATGCACAAAGTTTCTAGTATTCAATTCATCCAGGAGGTACCAAGATATATTAAGACATCAAACAATATTTCTGGTGGAATGGGGTGAAGATAGAGATAGCACGATTCATTTTTTGGTGTTTGGTATATAAGCAAGTGAAGGCCGACCAACAGAGACCAGCAGGATTATTGCAGCCGCTTCTTATTCCTGAGTAGAAATGGGAATATATCACGATGGACTTTGTGACTGGTTTACCTAGATTCCCTACTGGTCGTGATGCAGTTTGGGTATAGTAGATCATCACACAAAAGTAACTCACTTTCTTTCCTTCCGAGTGGGATAATCCACAGAGTAGTTAGCGAAGATGTACATGCAACAGATAGTAAGATAATACGGTATCCTAGTGAGTATTGTATCAGATCGAGACACTCGATTCATTTCAAATTTTTGGAAGAGTTTGCACAAGAGTTTGGGCACTAAGTTGAGATTTAGTACCGCTTACCACCCTTAGAAAGAAGGACAATCAGAGAGAACCATCCAGACATTAGAGGATATATTGCAAGCTTGTACTTTGGATTTTGGTGGGTCTTGAGAAGATCACCTACATCTCGTCGAGTTCTCGTACAAGAAAAGTTATTATACTAGCATCCAGATGGCACCATTCGAATCGTTGTATGGAAGAAAGTGTAGGTCACCATTGGCATGGGATGACATTGGCAAGCGAAAGATATTAGGCCCTAAAATAATCACGAAGACAGTAGAAGTTGTCAAGCAAATCAGAGAGCGACTACGGGTTCTGCAAGATAGGCATCGGCATTGGGCAGATCAGCATTTTAGGCTATTAGAGTTTTGTGTTGGTGACCACATTTTCTTGTGGAGTCGTTAGATTTGAGATTCGCGAAAAGCTTAGTCCGTGATACGTCGGTCCGTTCAATATTCTCGAGCGGGTAGGCAATGTTGCTTATCGTCATGCCCTTCCGCTTTTGCTACATGAAGTGCACGATGTATTTTATGTATCTCATGTTGCATAGGTATATCCCAGATATGAATCATATTCTTGACCATTCTGAGCTAGTAGTTGGTACCGACTTGCCTTATGAGGAGCAGCTCGTATCTATTTTGGACCAAAGGGAGAAGGTGCTCAAGAATCGGACTATTCATCTTGTCCGAGTTGCTTGGGGTCATCAACCTTTGGGAGATTCAACGTGGGAGCGCGAGGATGATATCCGATCTTGGTATCCGTACCTGTTCGACTCGGAAGGTATATTAATTCTTATGCCTTCATATCTCGAATCTTGTGATTCGTTTATCCATGCTATGTGACACTATTTCTTTATACGCTTGAATTTGATTGCATAATCTTGTAGTTAGCGTAGTGCTTGTTCTGATTTCTTTAGTTAGCCTTGGGTTTGAATTATGAGGATGATTTTTTTTTAAGGTGGGTAGAGATGTCACCCCCATTCCCGAAATACGTATTTTGGGATATATTTATTTGTTGGTTGTATTTATTCCTACTTAAAGTATTTTTTGCTCACATGATCATTAGGTTGCATGCATAAAGACTAGACCTATTATTTGGTTTAGCATGGTTCATGGTTTATTTGTGGGTTGGTTTATTCATGAATTCGAACCCATGGTCTAAACCTCAAACCCTAGCTATATAAGCTAACTTGTTTCTCTATCTTCCCTCATTCTTCATTTTCCCTCTTTCTTTCATTTCTAGGCAAGTATACCTTGCACTACATGGAGAAACCATTTGATTTTTGTTTTTTGTTCTTTTCTTGCATTTTATAAGTCTATTATGTGCTTATGATGATTCTGACCGTTTTAATATTTGAGTTCTCGATTTTGAGGGATAGATTTGCTTAGATCTACTTTTCTAACTTAGGGTTTCATGGGTTCCTTTAGTTTTTGGTGGTTTTATTCTACTAAAACATAGTATTTTCGAAAAATGGTTTTTAGGAAGGATGGAGCACTTTATTTCGAAAGTTTTAGCTTTTGGTTCACTCGATGCGGCTGAGAGTGCTATGCGGCTCGAGAGGGTTATGCGGCTGAACTCTTACCGCATACTGACAATATGCGTCCATCTTATTGGATGTATGACTGTTGATCTACCCAAGTGTCCTTGAAAACTTTGTGCATTCACTCGCTCAATGAATACAAAATTTGCTAAGTCCAAAAGATACTCCATGCAAGATCGAACTTATACGGCAAGCAGAGCATGCGGTCACCTTCCCTTGGACACATGACTCTGAACTTTGGTGCATCTTTCTATGGTTTTGTCTTTTCTAAATGACACACTTTATGTCATATCACACTTTGTGTCATATCACATTTTATGTCACATCACTGACACTTTATTCTTTTACTTTATCACTTATCCCGAAGAGTAGACCTTAGCCCTGACTCTATGCGGCATGACTCCATAAGGCCAGGATTGTCATGCGTCCTGACTTCTCATGCGACCTTGATCCTTCTGCGCGCATGTGGCCCCTTTCATATGTTTTATTGGACTAGTTTTGGTTGAATGTTCCTTTGGACTTAATGAGTTGTATGTGTGACTTTGATGACCACAAAAGTATTACACCCATCTATGCGTCATAACCCGACCACTTGTATCCGTGCATATACACTTACTACGTGCTATGTGTTACTACGTGCTAAGTGTTCCTATGAGATTAAATTACATATTTATACTGTAGTGTACCTATGTGTTACATGACATATGATATGACTCAATATCCAGCCTGGACATAAGGGTTAGTCAATGACCAAGCGTGGCTTGGATCTATTGATTGTTGTATCACGTTGGGTTGAATCCAAATTGAACTATCAAGTGACAAAGTTGATTCGTATCTAGCATGGTTGTACTAAGGTACGTCATATAAGGGGAATATCATGTGACCATGCTATGAGATTTTAGTTAACATTAGGGTTAACTAGGAAACTAAACTTGTAGAGAATTAGGAGGGAATGGAATCTCGAGATTGTTACTAACTAGCCACCTCCTGTCTTCTGAATTGGGGTGTACAGGCTAGTCCCCATGGATATTGTTTGAATCCTCCTTAGTCGATGGCAATATCCGACTATTATATGATACTATGTGTTCTATGCGATCTTAGCACAATGGCCTTACGAGGGACCGGTGCATATTACTTTATGATATGCGGTAATTTGTGGCTCTGTTAACCCTGCTAGTACCTGGTTCGATCTAAGGATTCCTATATGCATATTATCTCTGGGATAACCCAAAATTCAACTAGTAAGTCGTACAAGTGATTGGTCGATTATGTAACTGAGCGTGTTTGTGTATTGTATCTGCTGTCAAATAGTCTTAGGACATGGACTATCATGGTGCGATGGTTTAACCCTTGTCCTTGTTTGGTTTTAGGGTTAGATTATTGTGTCACGATAGACTATGAACCAAAACTACGAGACATAACTATGTATATATATATATATATATATATATATATATATATATATATATATATATATATATATATATATATATATATATATATATATATATATATATATTTCATAACCTGATTTTATTTCTACATTCGTGCTTACTTTATGGTATTTGCTATTTTTGGTCTAACCCTACTGGTTTTTTATGGCCAGGTTTAGAGCCAGCACCCGAGGATCTAGCGTACTTTCTCCTGAACAATGGCGCGCACCAGGCAGATGGCCAATGAGGAAAAGGAGTGGGTCTCTTCTTTCCTACTCATTATCTCATATTTTACTCATTTTGGGCGTTTAGCCACTGGCACTTGTTAGCCGTCAATCGGGATATTTAGTTCCCTACATGATTGTAATTAATCAGACTTTAGTTGATCATGGTCATGTACTCATGTTACTTTGCCAGCCTTCTCATTTTTGCACAGCTTGTTTCTTGAATGTTGTGGCAGGGCAATTGGGACACCTTACTTCCTTGTCATATATGTTCAATGTTTACTATTCTTATTTGACTGATTGAGATAATAGATGTTCCATGTGACCCTAAGTGACTTGCTTATAGTATGCACCCCGTTGTCTAGTTACAACTATGACTGTCGTACGATATTCTATACCTTGTACGGGGTAGTTGGCCATGTTCGTCTTCGGATTCCCATACTGGGGCGTGACACTGGTGGAGGTAGCAAGCATCCAGATGTTCGACATTGCTTTGACATGGTTCCGCATATACCCGAGGATCGCAGCACCAGGACTGACTTGGAAAGCTTTTAAAGCAATTTTTAAGGAGAAGTTCTTCCCAGATGTGGCTCTGAGTGCTCTAAAGTGCCAGTTCCTAAATCTCGTCCAGGAGAACATGACAGTGGACGAGTATGCAGTGAAGTTCTGTAGACTAGGCAGATTTGTAGAAGGACATAATCCTCTAGGGAATATCCGAAAGTTTTGAAAGGGTTTGATCAGAGAGATCAAAACTCTTACTAGGGGACACTTTACGGCGATATTTGAGGATATCCTGATGGACACACAGATAGCAGAGGATGACTTGGAGCTCAAATTCAAGATGATACGAGACACACCAGGAGGAGCTAGCAGTAGTGCGGGTCCAACCAAACGACCCAACTTTTAGCAGAAAAGGACCTTCCAGCATCAGAAACTGCAGTTTCATACACCATTCTGAGTACCGGCATAGCAGACATACCAGGCCCCGAGACCAGTACAGCAGGCCCCACAGTATACTCAATGTTGGAAGATTGGACATATACAAAAGGTCTGTAGGAAGAGGTTTGGAGTATTCTTCTATTTTGGAGAGCCAGGTCACCAGTTTAGGGAGTGTCTAGTGGCTCCGGTTCGAGCAGGCCAGGGAGCAACACCGGCACAGAGAATACCAGCGAGACCACCTACCGGACAGCAGATGGAAACTCTTTTACAGACTCAGCAGCAACATTTTATCCAGCACCAGCAGCAGTAGAGAGGTGTACCGCGAGGGCGAGCTTTTGACATGGTAGTTGAGGAAGAGGAACCTGTCGGAGAATTGATATCAGGTTCAGTTCTCCTTGATTCTATTCCAGCTTATACTTTGTTTGATTCTGGTGCTTCCAATTCTTTTGTATCTGTATCTTTTGCTCTTAAGCATTGATTATAGTCTAAACCTTTGGCTAGGACTTCCATGACCACGATTGGGGGAGGCATTATCTTGGTCAGTAATATTTGCATGGATCAGAGAGTTGTACTGGGAGGCCAGAAGCTGAGCGCATGCTTAGTCGTAATGCCAATTTTGAGCTACGACATTGTACTCGGGATAAATTGGTTGAGTAGGCAACATCCTAGTATAGATTATCGTGGAGGCAAAGTTTTATTTTGACTGCCAGAAGAGCCAGAGTTTGAGATTGCCAGAGAAGCAGCAGAGCGAAGGGAGGATGCCATCTGTAGAACCATTATGGAAGAGAAGGAGTTGGCATATTCGTTTATAGCAAATTTCATCGATATTTTTTCGGAGGAGTTGCCGGATTTGCCACTAGACCAAGATATTGAGTTCTCTATATATTTGGTGCCAGGAGTAGAGCCAATATCTTATCACGTCTATAGAGTTAACAATATCAAACTAGTAGAGTTGAAGAAGCAGGTGGATAAAAGGCTTCATTCGATCCAGTTTATCACCATGGGGTGCTCTGGTATTATTTTTATCGAAGATGGATAGGTCGGTAAATATGTGTATCGACTAGAAGGCTCTGAACAACCTCACTATCAAGAAAGAGTACCCATTGTCGAGGATTGATGACCAATTTGATCAGTTGAGTAAAGCGAAGGTATTTTCAAAGATATACTTGAGGTTAGGTTACCACCAGGTGAAAGTGAAGAAGGAAGATATTCTGAAGACTACTTTTCGGACTCGATATAGCCATTTTGAGTTCATGGTTATGCCGTTTGGGTTTACCAATGCCCAGGCGGTATTCATGAATCTGATGAACAAGGTGTTCCACCAGTATCTTGAGAAGATTATGATGGCATTTATTGATGATATTCTGATATATTCGAAGACCCGGGAGGAGCATGAGGATCATCTGAGGATTGTTCTAGAGACTCTCAAGAAGGAGAAACTGTATGGCAAGATTTCAAAGTATGAGTTCTTCCTTGACAAAGTTGAATTCCTTGCTCAGGTGATCACAGGTGATAGGATCTCAGTAGACCTGAAGAAGATTTTAGCAATGGAGTCATTGTCTACTCCGAGTTCATTGGCGGAGGTCAGGAGTTTTCTTGGGATAGCAGGTTATTATAGGAGGTTTGTATATTATTTCTCCAGGATTACAAAGCCGATGACTAGGATGACCAGAAAGGATGTTGAGTTTGTCTAGATAGAGGAGAGTCAGACCGCTTTCGAGGAGCGGATGAAAAGGTTGACGAAGCTATAGTATTGATGTTGCCATAGATTCACTATCTATAGTGATGCTTCAGGAAAGGGTTTGGGTTGTGTCTTATAGCAGAATGGGAAGGTGATTGCCTATGCTTCCAGGCAATTACGTCCTTATGAGAAGAATTATCCTACGCACAATTTGAAGTTAGCAGTGGTCATTTTTGCTCTAATGCTGTTGAAAAAATGTTTGTATTGAAAGCATTTGAAGATCTTTACAGACCAAAAGAACTTGAAGTACGTATTTACCCAGAAAGAGTTAAACATAAAATAGCGACAGTGGTTGGAGTTGATGAAGGACTTTGACATATCATTATTGTACCATCCATGGAAGGCCAACGTAGTTGTTGATGCCTTGAGAAGGTATCCAGTAGCTACGTGCTTGACTACATACATATATTTATTGGCCGATCTTGAGAGCTTGGGTATTGAGGTGTTAGTACTAGGTGTCGAGATATAGATATGGGGACTGTAGATACAGTTAGAGCTGATGGACAGGATTTGATCTACGCACTATGACGATGAGTCTCTGAGGAGCATCAGAGCACTGGTTCAGATGGGATTATCCGAGGACTTTACTATTGCTGAGGATGGATTACTATGGCTCGGTACCAGGTTGTGTGTGCCAAGTAGGACGTTGCATGAGAAGGTTCTTCATGAGGCACATCGATCGTAGTACTCTATACATCCAGGTGCCAACAAAATGTATAGAGATCTGAGATAGCATGTTTGATAGTATGGCATGAAGCGGAAGGTAGCGCACTTTGTATACAGATGTTTAGTGTGTCGGCAGTTAAAGGAAGAGAGGCAGAGGCCATGTGGTTTACTACAGCTTTTACATATTCCAGAATGAAAATAAGTGTATGTTACTATAGATTTTGTTTTGGGGCTTCCACATTCTCCAGGAGGTAAATACGCGATTTGGGTCATCGTAGAAAGGTTGCCAAATCAGCCCACTTCTTGCCATTCAAAGTGGGTACGTCAACGAAGAAGCTAGTAGAGATGTATATGCGAAAGATTGTCAGATTGCAGGAAGTTCCTATGAGCATTATCTCGGATTGGGATAGTCGCTTCACATCCCACTTCTGGAGGAGTTTCCAGGCTAGTTTGGGCACACAGCTCAAGTTAAGTACCGTATATCACCCACAAACAAACAGGCAGTCGGAGAGGACTATTCAGACTCTCGAGGATATGCTGCGCACTTGTGTTTTGGATTTCAGAGGCCCTTGGGAGGATTATCTTCACCTGGTAGAGTTTGCTTATAACAAAAGCTACCAGGCCAGTATCGAGATGTCACCATTCGAGGCTTTATATGGACGAAGATATCGTACTCCTTTATCTTGGGATGCTATTGGTTAGAGAGTCTTGTTGGGACCGGAGATGATTGTAAATACAATTAAGAAGGTGAAGCTCATCATAGATAGACTTCGGTTGGTTCAAGACAGACAACGACATTGGGTCGATAGCCATCGGAGACCTTTGGAGTTTAAGGTATATATTTTGTTTGTATTGCTTGTGATTATTGTTTTAGAATGAGTGGTAAAGCTATATTTTATTCTAGGTTGAAGATCTGGTATTCTTGCAATTTTTTTTGATACGAGGCACTATTCGGTTTGGTGGAGGTGGAAAGCTTAGCCCAAGGTACATCGGACCCTTCGGTGTTTTTGCGAGGGTCGGTGCAGTGGCTTACAGACTAGACTTGCAGTATGCACTAGAGAGTGCATGATGTGTTTTATGTGTCACAGCCGAGACAGTACGTAGCAGATCCTAGTCACGTATTGGATCACTCGGAGATCGAGGTGAGTCCGACTCTCAGCTACCCAGAGCAATCACGGGAGATTCTGGATTATAGGGAGAAAGTGCTACGGAACCAGACAATTCCCTTGGTACACATCGTTTGGATGCATCACTCTTCGGGAGAGTCTACCTAGGAGAGGGAAGCCGAGATGCACGAGTGATACCCTTATCTCTTCGAGTCGTGAGGTATCATTCTTTTTTACTTGCTGTGATTGTTTGTTCTAGTGCTAAGTTCTTCCCTAAGTTTCGAGGGTAAAAATTTTCTAAGGATGGTAGACTTATGACTAGCACATTTCCTGATCAGGGTATTTTGGTTATTTAGCATAATTATTATTTTAGTAATTAATATTTTGTATATACTGCTATATATATATAAAAAAATCGTGCTATTTAATTATTTTTTAGTGGGCTAGCCTATGTTTATTTGGACTTTTCATTAGTGGACCCATTAGTTAGACATGATACTTGAGCCCAATATTGGACCAAGCCCAATTAGACCCTCTTCATTAATTAATTAAAGGGATTAGTTTAATTTGTATTAGTTTATAGCCTTTCCATTACAGCCCTTCTTAATTATTATTCATAATTAGGTAGAGAGGGGCACCTTGGACATTTGATGTTGCTTGGAGCAGAAGAAAAAAGGGCCGGCTACATAAAGGCATTCTTATTCTCTCTCCTCTTCATTGGTTCATTTCATTTAGATTTCGAATTATGTCCTTTTCCAAATTGACTCATCGCATCACAAATTCAACAAAATTTACAACTATTCCCTCTCAATTTCATCATCTAAAAAGTATTATAGCTTGGATTATAAAGAGCACTTGAAGAAAGAAGAATTGGCAAGAAAATTGTATCACAATTGTGTCCATTGAGTTTTTATTAGGAATTCATCTCCCAATAAATAAATTCTAAATCTACCCCTTAATTTAAAATCTAATTCATGCAACCATTAGGGTATATACATTGGTTTAGGGCTACCCATAGGATCTAGAATTAGGTTCATATGACTTATATTGTAAAAGTTACATGATAATTTGTGTCTAATTAGGGGGAGTTACGAGATTGGCACATCAAGTGTGTGTCATGAGACCAATTAGATCCAATTAGACTTAGAACGGGGTTGTGAGACTAAGTATGTGTCCACAATTGGACAAGAGTAGAGCGTATCATAGTATTTTGTGATACGGTGTGATACGGGACTCACTTTAGGTATTTTGTATGAATGATCTTCAATTCCTATTGTGATTAGTTACATTAGTTATAAAATTATGTAATTTAGATGTATTATTGATATTATGGAGAATTGAAGATTTTGGTATCGTGGTTGGTGTGTATCCTAGTGTATCGTGGGGTGATACATTGATACCCACTAGGTGTTTGACATGTTTTCCATACCAGTGAGGATGTGTGTATGTGTATAAGATAGATATATATATATATATATATAGATTTATAGTTTGAGTGTGAAGTGGTATCACTGGATACACACTCAAGAACAGTAGCAGTAGGGGGCAGGTAACCTGGAATGTGAGTGCAAGTGCACTTGAGTCTGTACAAGGTGGAGTGGGAGGGGGACTCGGGTAATGAATTGATACCTGGAGCAGTGGCGGTGTTGTGTGTGTTGTTAGTAACACTAGTAGGTATGAGTATGCAAATGTGCACAGTTGTGAAGAGGAGTGTGCAGTATCGAGTACAAGCCAGGGGGGAGTTCAGTTCTATTTACAATAGTATGGGTGGCAGTAGACCTGTGCACTTATGTGCACAGGTAAAGTGGGGGAAATTAGTTGTTGTGCAGCACCAATAATGAAGTAGCCGCAAATCTCAGGTACTAGGCACTACAGTTACAATCAGTAGGAGTATTGGTTGAGGCCTAATGATCAGGCATGTAGAGGAATCATTGTGGATATGTGTTACAGTGATACTAAGTTAATGTGCAACAAGCTGAATATGTATACACAGGCTTGAGGTTAAAAGGTTTAAGTATCATTGGTCTCAGGTAAGTTGAGTATCAGGTCTGAGATATTTGCTAGAAATATATGCATCAATGGGTAAACAAGATAGGTAAGTGAGTGTTTTGAGTGAAGAGCTGGTTAAGTACAAATACAACTGAGATATGAGGTCAAGTTGCTTGCAGCTATGAAGAACAACAGTTGTAACAACAAGATTGAATCTGAGAAGTGATGTGTGTTGGCCCAATGTTTATATTGAGTTTTGAATATGGCTAATCTATTAAGTTTAGCATTATGGTAATCGATCAATCAATATAGTATCTTCTACTTAAACTCAGCATTGTCTAGATATGTAATATTTATTTCTGTATATTTTTTCCTTCATCTAACATGTACTTGCAGAAAGCAATAAGCAAGATCAACAATGGACATATGCTATATGACGATGAGCCAAAGATGGCGTTATACCAGAAGATTTTGTCCAACCGCCTACGACTAATCTAGAGCATCGCACCCGGGGGTTCTACTGCCCGGTCAACGGATGGAGGTCGAGGGGGCAGCGCCCCTCGTGGTGGTTCATGGACGAAACCCCTGAAAGGTATTCAGATTTCCAGATCTGGTTATCTTTGGACAATTGTCGTCAAGAAAAATATATCTTCAAGTCAGCAGATGTTTTAGAAGTTTGGCGTCATTATTGCTCTTGGTTTTTATATGTAATCTTATAGTTTATTTGAGTCTAGGACTTATGTAAGTCAAGTCACACTGGCAACTAGAAAGCAACTCAATCCACTCAAATAGCCTAAAATCCATCTACCCAGAAATTAGGCTAAATATATCTTGAACCTATCTACCAAACTAGTCCACATACAAACTTGGATCTACCTAAAATAGGTAAACCGAACACGAGGCAAATTTATGCCGATTTTATACCGAACTCAGTTAACCTTTTAGTATGAAATCATCCAGTTGTTATATCCCTATTTTCTTGGCCCAATGTTCGAATTTTGAATTAATACCTGACCGAACTCTGGCCAAATTCGGTTTGCCAATACCCTATAAACAGGATTGGATTTTCACATTCTTACTCACTCAACCATTCTCAATCTTTCAATCTTATAATGAGTAAACCCTTAGAGCCTAAACTTTCTTATCTCTAAGATCAACTCCCCGCCTTCTAGTGCCAAGTGCGATCTCGATCTAGAAGTCTACAGAGTTATAAAGAGCTTGGTTCATCAAGCCCATGTTCTGTGTGAAGTTGCAAGCCTTCATATCAAAACTCGTGGTTTTAAAAAGTCGGCAAGCCTTCAGATAAAAGCTTGTGATTCACTATTGGTGATTATAGTGGATAAAACTCCGAGCTTGAGTTTTCGGGACTGGACTAGTCCTCTTAGAGAAAAACTAGTATACATCGCGGTATTTGCATTTGTTCTCTTTCTCTTACTTTATTATTGCATATATACTGCTAGATATTTACTGCCTTCACTCTGCTTTCTTTTTAATTAGGTAAATTATTTTGTTGCACTCTATTCCCCCACAATCTAGATTTGTCATACACGGTCCTAGAATGTGCACATCTCTGTATTACTAGTGAGACTCAGTTTTGAGTTGTCAGTAAGTGTCTAGGTCCAGTAACACCTATTAAAGCACTGATACTACTATATCAGTACACTAGTATAGCATAACTGATATTTGAGTGATATTGAAGAGTTTTTAGACCTAGTGAGTGTGGGTTTATAGGACTGATACCAAGGCTAGTATCAGTGCGTATATGAAGTGCCTGGATGGAGTTAAATAGTGGAGATGTTGGTATCGAGACACTAGTGTATCAGTTAGTAAGGAGTATAAGTTAGTATATGTTTTCGTTAGTGAAGTTAAGTTATCATTAGTTGATATGATATCAGTTAGATATATTATAGTAGGTGTTAGTTATTTAAGTTGTATGATTAGTTAATAGTTAGTATTTTCAGTGGTGTTGTTAGTTATTTATAAGTTAATGTATATTAAATATAAGCTAGTGCTAACTAGTTAATAACCTATTTGACTAATATTGATTAGTTAGGCTAAGCGACCTAGAATGACATAGATAACTTAGTATTGACCTAGCTTATCTAGTTTGGACTTAGACAAGGCCAAGAAGAGCATGTTTGGTGCAATTTTAACTAATTCCTCTTTCATTACACCCTTTCACATGCCATTCATATATAGGGGTGTGTGACACTAGCTCGGATACCGAGATATACCATTTACTCAGGACCACAAACGAGTACATTCTCTAATAGTTTTCTTATTTGATAGCCTCTATATTTTATATATTTAGTATTAATATATTTGATTCTTGACAAGATGGTTTCATAGATTGGTATACGTGTATCTTGGTCATGTGATGTTATTATCGTGGTTACACAGTGATCGTCGTATCATGTTTCATGATTACTCAGTGATTACCATGATATCTTAGTGATTATATAGACATTGATCATAGTGCATGATATTATAGACCGTGCAGTATGATATACGTGTTATAACGTGTCATAATTTGGATCCGTATACTAGTCGGGGGGTCAAAAAAGTATTAGTGTATATGTGATCATAACTTACAGTCCTTGATTTAGTATAGCCTTTGATAGTTAGCAGATCATGCAACTCACGAGTGATCATGCTAGATCACCTTTTATATATAGCCCGTGTTAGGCCTAAGCCGATCATATTATCTTACAAATATTTTAATGCACACACACACACACACACACACACACACACACACACATATATATATATATATATATATATATATATATATATATATATATATATATATATATATATATATATATTGTTTCCTCTATTCCAGTTCATTATATTATTGTTCCTCACCATATTCTTCTCAGTTCTTGCCATTATTTATCGTGATGCTCTTTCTCGTAATATATGCTAGTTCAGTTACTTCTATCATTTATGTTCATTGCTATTGTTGTTTCATAGTTTCTGTCAATTTTTGGAACTGCTATTTGGGTTGTACTTCGCTCCTATCCTGACTGGATATATTTTTCAGATGATTAATTAGAGGATTGGTGTCCTACGCACTACGGGCCACAGGATGACGAGCCAGTTGAGTTATCACCCGTAGAGCCTATTGATTTAGCACCTGCAGTTGATGAGGCATAGTTAGTTTATTCATGAGGTTGTATATGTTAGTTAGACTTTGGCATTGTATTATTATTTAAGATGTTGTGTTGAGATTAGACTTGGACTTGTGTCACCATGTATAGAAGCATAAAAAATCTAGATCCATTCGTCCGACAAACATGCGCTCTAAGATCTACTCAGAAGAAATCAAGTCGCAGAATGACCATACCGCCCAGAAAAGTAGCTACCATGCGCCAACAATAATCAGAGGCCATGCGCCGTAATGATCAAGCCTCTGGTGCCATAATGATCCAATATTATGCGCCGACCGCTTCATAACTAGTTTTTTTGTGTGCCATCAGTGCCATGCGCCACCAAGTAACTAGTGTTCCTACGCCAACTGTGCCATGCACCACTAAGTAACTACTGTCCGCATGCGCCAATAGTGCCATGGGCCACTACTCCCTTAAGCATCCCTGTGGCCCAATATTGGCCATAAAAAGGACTGACACAATGATTATGTCTGTCACGGAATCCTGACAAAAAGATTCTCTTAACATCTTGATTATGCTACGAAAAGTTGGCATCAGTGCTCAGGTCACCATCATTATTACTTTTATTACTATGCAGCCGTACAGGGCCACTACAAGACTTCTCCGATGTGAAGGGTACTTAGCGTCTGTTCGGGACACTCAACAGGATTGAGCAAACGTAGAATCTACTTCCATTATGGCAGAATTCTCCGATGTGTTTCCAGACGAGTTGCCTAGCTTGCCACTTGACCGAGAGATCAAATTCACCTTAGATACATTTTTAGAGAGTCGACCAATTTCTAAGGCTCCATACCTAATGGCCCCTGCTGAACTAAAGGAGTTAAAAGTCCAGTAACAAGAGTTTTACGATCATGGGTTTATCCGTCCAAGTGTGTCTCAGTGGGGCACGCCTTTATTATTTGTAAAAAAGAAGGATGGATCGATGCGGCTCTGTAAACTATCGAGTGCTGAATAAAGCCGTCGTCTGAAACAAGTAACCCCTTCCAAGAATCGACGACCTCTTCGATCAACTGTAAGGTGCGTTGGTGTTCCCTAAAATGGATCTTTCTTTGGGTTACCATCAACTCAAGATCAAGCCACATGACGTACCAAAGTTAGCATTTCAAAATAGCTATGGCCACTACAAGTTCTTGGTAATGCCATTCAGACTAACAAACACTCATACAGCCTTCATGAATTTGATGAATTGTGTGTTACAATCTTATCTCGATTAGTTTGTGGTAGTGTTCATTGATGATATCTTGGTGTATTCGAAGAACATGGAGGAACACACAAAGCACTTACAGACCATACTTTAAACTCTTTTAGACAACAAGTTATACGCGAAACTAATCAAGTACGAGTTTTGGCTAAGCAGTGTATCTTTCCTCAGGCACATCATTTCTGTAGGAGGTATTTCAATCGATCAAAATAAAGTTGAAGCTATCACCGTAATTCAACTCTAGAGGGGGGGTGAATAGAGTGCAGCGGAATAATCTATCCAATTAAAAATTAAGCAGAGTGAAGCCAGTAAATAACTGGCAATTTATATGCAATATAGTAAAGTAAGAGAAAGAGAGAGCAAACGCAAACACCGCGATGTATATTAGTTTCCCTCTGAGAGGGCTAGTCCAGTCCCGAGAACTCAAGCTCGGAGTTTTATCCACTATAATCACCAATAATCAATCAGAAGCTTTAATCCTAAGGCTTGCCACTTCTTTAATCATGATATTTGGTCCGAAGTCTCGCAACTTCACACACCACGAGTTTTGATCGAAGGCTCTCAACTTCAAACAGAAGAAGAGCTTGATGAACAAGGCTTTTACAACTCGAACAACTTCTAACCGAGATCGCACTTGTCACTAGAAGGCTGAAAGTTGATATTGGAGATAAGAAAGTTTAGGCTATGAGGGTTTACTCACTATAGGACCTCATCACCTACAATGATAAGATCGCCTCCATGTGCCGAGGTCGTCGCTGTAGTGTTCTCTTCCTGCTTCCCCTTGTCGCCCTTCTTCTCTCTCTTCCAAGCGAAACATTTCTGCTTGATGTGGTCCTTCTTGCCACAATGGTAACACTCTGAGTCCTCTTACCAACCCTTGAACCTTCCCATTCTTTTGTCTCAGCCACCGCCTGGACCCCTACTTTTACCCTTTTTGCGACTTTTTGAAACAAGTGCCTCTAAGTGGGATATGGATGAAGTGCCCTTAGAACGTCTCCGCATATCTTCATTCAGTACCCCGCTCTTGGCAAACTCTAGACTGACCATGCTATCCAGAGCAAAACAGATCATAGACACTCGTACGACCTCCCACGAGTCTGGCAATGTACACAATAGCCATAGTCCCTGAACCTCGTCGTCGAACTTTACTCCCATCGAGGATAGCTGGTCAACCATGCCATGGAACTCTCTCAAATGATCCATAATGGACGCTCCATCTTTGTACCGCAGACCCATCATCATCCGGATCAGGAATAATTTATTTACCCCGGTCTTCTTCGCATACAAAGAATCCAGCTTATCCCACAAGGTCCTCGCGTGCTCAATACTGGCAACGTGGTTGTACACATTCTCGTCAACGAACAGCCTGATGTACCCACACATGTATATATACTTGAACTTCCAGTCCTCTTTGAATTTGTCACTGCGCCTCTCAAAAGTAAATACTGGCTGATGCATCTTCTTGACAAATAGCAGATCATTCATCTTGCTTCTCCATTAATGATAGTTTGTAATGATAGTTTGTACCATTCAGGTTTACCATGTGCACCGGCTTCGCGTCCATCTCTCCTCCCTGGTTTGCCTGTCAACTCCTGACACCCTTCTGAAATTCTAGAACCTGGCTATGATACCTCACTAATGAGAATGAAACACGAAAACCGTTTTCCAAACCAGAGAGTACCTGCGAGGGAACCGAGCAAAACGCAAAAACCAAAAAATACCAAACATAAATCGTAGACACATAGATTTTTACGTGAAAATCCCAGATTGGAAAAACTACGGGATGATCGGAGTCCAACCCTGAAGAACCTCAACTAATGGAATAAAGAGATTACACCCCCCTACAAGCTACTCACCGATCCAACACGGATCACTACAACTCTTTGGAACAGAAAATAGATTACAACCACGAAGAAAAAATAATGAGAAATACCCCAAATTGATCTACTTCTCCGAAACGGTCTCCAATCATTCTTTCTCCTCTCCAAAGTTGCAATGACAATCTTGCCACATTTTTTCCTCTTATTTTTTTCACATGTTGTTGTATATTGCATGAGCCTTTATATAAACTCTTATATGAATTATAATTTTTATATAAAAATCTATATATGGAAGCAAAAAATATTTATGAAAATCCAATTAAATTCAATCATATATTTAATGAAAATTAAATCATAAATTAGCTTACGATAAATTGGAAATCTAATTATATGGAAAGTGAATATGTGAAAGATCAAATCATAAATATATAATCAAAGTCAAAGATGAAAATCCAATATAATATTTGTTTACCACAAATGTTCCAATACACGACGCTCGATGCACTTCTCGAACTTTTTCGATACACGGATGACGCTCGTCGCACTCTCGGATATTCTCCACATTGGTTGGGAATTCCACCTACTGCAACATACGTCTGTTTTAACAATTTTTATCCAAAAGTACCAATGAAACGTAGTTTAAATATTTTTTAAACTAAAATATAAAATTTAGATATCAAATTAAACAAAATTAAATTTAAACACCAAAACGACTACCACAGTATTTTTCAGACACCATTTAACCCACTAACTGTAAAAATATATAGGATAAACAAGAGAAGTTGTCACGTAAATAAAAAGAAAAAAGGAAAAAACAATATCATATACGATTACACCAAGATGCCGAGGACTGATGTGGTGTGGCTTGAATGACCATGGCTGATGTGAAAACTCATCCTAATTGTTCTTTAGTTTGATTGGACTTCTCAAGGAAGGGAAAAGTGCATGTCAAGGTTAATATGTTCTTTTGTTTCGGCAAGGGACACATGGCATATACTTCCAAAAGGCTTAGGCTCCCTTCACACCGTCAACAACAAGAACAAGGAGGCTAGGTATTGGGAACGACGAATTCAAACTGCAGACAAAATAGAGTAGACCTTAAAATATGTTAGTCCCTTTAATAAAAAAATTAAAAATTAAAAATTATTATTTGGATACGAATTTAAACGAAAAATAACATTTTTCTTATCTTGTTCTCATGTTCTACTCTATTGTGCTATTATATTTTAGGGCACATTCAAATAAACGACATAAATTATTGTGGAATAATTTTACTCTATCTCATCTAGATTCTCGTACTAATCAATGTGAAACAGATGTACGAAGGATATTGCATAACGATCAAGAAGAGACTAATGAATCTACTGCACGCTAGAAGCATGGTAGACCTATAGGTTCGAAGGACTTATTCCCTAGAAAAAAAAATGTCCAAGTAACGCTCTTAAGGAGATTACACATAAGAGAGTATTGTCTTAGAAAAGACACAAGCCCAAGAGGAGGCTCAGGTACCTGAAAGCAAAGAGATCTTTATGTTTTATACATATACAAGAGAGTTATGGGATCAAAAAGATATAACAATAGATGAGATATTCTCATTCTCAGTAGCTACTGAAATATTTAAGAGCATTGATGATACTGAACCACGTAGCATCGATGAATGTCGACAAAGAAAAGATTGGCCAAAATGGAATTATGTTATTCAAGCATAATTGGATTCCCTTAATAAACGTG
Organism: Iris macrosiphon; assembly: GCA_036927795.1. Classification (NCBI taxonomy): domain Eukaryota; kingdom Viridiplantae; phylum Streptophyta; class Magnoliopsida; order Asparagales; family Iridaceae; genus Iris; species Iris macrosiphon. Next base: position 16,816,875 of record JAYESA010000017.1, on the reverse strand, counting down.
GATTGTTCGAACCTATATTACAAACACCAAAAGACGTCAGACCGGTAGGTTACAAGTGGGTGTTTGTAAGAAAGCAAAATATAAAAAAAAAATCGCTCGATTTAAGTCACGTTTAGTGGCACAAATTTTTTTTCAAAGACCCGAAATTGATTACGAAGAGACGTATTCTCCCGTACAACCGTCTTAGTGAATATATGAAAATGGAGGGATATAAGAATAATAGTATATGCCCAAGTGTCTTCATAAAGAATTCTAATGAGGGTTTCGCTATAGTTGCAGTATATGTCGATGACATAAACTTGATTGGTACAAGACATGAAATCAATCAGACTGCAAACTATCTAAAAAAGGAGTTCGAGATGAAAGATCTCGAAGACACGAAATATTATCTCGGATTATAAATTGAGCATTGCACTAATAGAATTTTAGTACATCATCCAAATATACAAAAAAATATTGAAACAGTTTAATATGGATAAAGCTTATTCCCTTAGCCCTCTAATTGTTGTTCGATCTTTAGATAGCAATAAAGATCCATATCGTCCTAAAGACGACAATGAAATGATATTAGGACCCAAAGTACAGTACCTTAGTGCCATTGGGGCATTAATGTAACGCTCCGCTCCGAACGGTTACTTATGGAACACTACGCTGCTTCGACTCGGTTGAGAATCGAGTCTCGGGAAAACCTTACCGCCAAATCAACACGGACGAAGTGCAATGAACCCTTCGAATTAATCGAACGGCTTCTATTGAAATAAGTCCAAGAGTTTTCGTTGGTTGCTTTGCTTTTTGGTTTTGTGTTGCTTTGTGTTTTGAGTTGCTTTCGATGACTTGGTTTTCATGATTTTGCTTTCTCGCTTGCGCGTTCTTTTCGAATCGTAAGGGAAAGAGATCGAAGTATGCTACCAAGTATTGTTGCATTTTCAGGACGCATAACCAAAGAGTGAACGTCGCTTAAGGCTTCCCCATCCTCTCGTTCGATTCATTCGGTGAGTGGCTTAAACCCTTCGATGAATCCTTTAAGTCTGCATGCCTAATAAAGAATCTCTAGTTCACTAAATGTTGCCTCACTAAAAAGATAAGCTAAAGAAATGAACTGCATGCTTAAAGTATTAGAATTATGCTTTTGCTATCATTTATGTTGCATGTTCTTAGTCCCTATGCTTTTCGACCCAATTTATGGCAAGTCCCTATGTTTCAAATGTGTTAAGTGGGAAAAGAATAAGAGATGGAAAAATTGTGTATTCGTTTCTTTGAACTGTGCATTGTAGTGTTATATCTGTTAGATGTTTCATGTCATGCATTGGTCTTGGACAACTTGTGCACAAGGTCTCGTCTCTCGAACGGTTCCTGGGGCACTGGGAATCCCTCGGTCCGGAAGAGATTTTTGGATCGCCCTGAGGTATACGGCCCGTAAGAGGGTCTAGTGGGGCGATATGTCTATTAGTGAGATGGGCTTGTATGTTCCAACTGCTAATCATGGGGCGACCCATGGACCGTCATATAGATAGGGCGCATGCTAGGTTTACCTTCTTGCATACCTATCATTTGTGACACCAAAAAGATTGATACATAAGTTTATGCATATATATACAATTGTGCCTAACTCGTGTGTCTGCTACAAGGATAACCGCTCGGCCATGGGTAAGAATTATCATATGCATATGCGATATATATATTGTCTATGTTTCCTTGCAAATTGTTAAAATGAAACTAGACAACCAGAAAGATCACCTAATAATGCTAGCTTCAATATGCTTACTTAGTGTGGATTTCTAAAGTGAGTTTGGCCACGGTCGCTCACCAGTACATGTGGTAGTACTGACCCACGTTTGTGGGCAAATATCCAGGTACTGGAAGTGGAAGTTTGGCAAGCATCCTCAACCTGAATCAGCTTGTGTGCACCCTTCCCTAGGACTGTGTTCGTGCTGCTTCCTCTGCTGCTTACCTCTCCAGTGGGCTACTCTTCTTCTGCTAGATGTTTTGGTTATTTTGGTCCTACTACAAGGGCATAATGTAATGGGCGTTGTGGCTAGTTTTGGGAATGTAAAAAGAGTTGTAAGCCTTCTAAGGCATATTTTATAACTCAGCCAAGCAAACACTTTGTAATCCAAATCTTCAGTATTCAATAAAATGGAAGTATTTTGTGTGCTATCAAATGTGTTCAACTTTGGTTCTCTGCATTTCTACTCGGTGCCTATATATGTATATTTTCGTCTATCTTGTGTCTTGTGCAGGTACGTGCCTGGTGCAACCGCAACTTAGGCTTGCACGGCATCGCGCTCAAGCGAGGACGAATAAGCGGTTCCGTAGGGACCAAGCGAGGACGATCGGCCCCTACGGGATCGGGGTACGACAGGTGGTATCAGAGCATGGTTCAACGCCTTTGGCCTCTTCAAATATCGTTTTCAAAAATGATATAAGTTTTCAAGCGATTTCAAAAGTCCCGAATTTCGAAAATTGATTTCGAATCTATAAGAAGTAAATCGAGTGAGAAAGGTCCCTAAGAGTATGAAAACCCAACGTCCCATGCAATAAGTCCATAATACGTTATGAGACTAATGCAAGCTACTCTCTTTTGTAGCAAAGATGACAAAAACAGGTGCTGGTAACCCTGGGACATCGCGCGCAGCTAGCGTGAGCGATGATCAAATGGATAGACTGATTGCAATGTTACAGAATCAAAATGATCGTCATGCTGCGCAACAAGAACGATTCGAGGCTCAGCAGCAACGAGCTGATGCTAGAGCCTCGGCGCAACAAAAGCAGCTTGACTCCCTGACTCGAATTGTGACAACACTAGTAGCACACAGTGGTGCATCGAGCACCGCCACAACACCTGTGACTGCCCCGACCATGCCTCAAGACGCAGGATTAGCAGAAAAAATGAGCCTCATCGCGTGGCCGAAAAGTCTACCTTTAAAGGCGCTGAGTTTCTGAAGTTGAACCCTCCGGAGTTTGAAGGCAGGACCACGCCGGATAAGGTGATGGACTGGGTCGCAAAGATGGAGAGCTTGTTTAGCTTTGCCTCAATACCTGCGAGCAAGAGGGTGGCGTGTGCAGATATGCAGCTGCGGTTACGTGCACACGATTAGTGGGAAGTCAAGAAAGCAGACCTCGCCACCAAGCATCAGGACGGTAGGATCACTTGGGGAATGTTCAAGGAAGCATTCCTTGCACATTACCTCCCACCAGCTGTCAGTCAGAGAAAAGAAGACGAGTTTACCGAACTTAAGCAAGGGAACATGTCCGTCGAAGATTATGAGTCGAAATTTTCCAAGCATGCTAAGTTCGCTAGTTCAATGATTCCCGACGAGGGAGCCCGCACACATCGGTTCATAAAAGGCTTAAACGATAATCTGAGAAAAGATGTTATGAACCGGGAGTACAAAACATACATCCAAGCATTTGAGGCAGCTGTGCAAAATGAGCAGTTTATGCCACAAAGTGCTCAGGAGAAGGCACCCGCTCCTCGAAACCCTCCTGCCAAACGATACCATAATGGTGAGAAAAAGGCCGAAACAGAGAAACAGGCCGACACAGGTGAGAACCGCAAGAAAGTGTGCAGCTTCTGTGGCCGTCAGGGTCACACCAAGGAGACATGTCGCCATATCACAAAGGGATGTTTTAAGTGTGGAAAATTAGATCATATGATCCGTGATTGTCCAACCCTTAAGGCCTTGGCAGCAGATGGTGCTGAGACTCAAACCCCTCCGGGTCCTGCTCTTGACCCAACTGATCATATTAGGAGGCCGAGAGTTTATCAGTTGAATATTGAGTGTGACGAGAGTGGGCACAATGTTGGTGAGTTTCATTCCTTTGATCTCTTGATGCATCGTTTATCGCCTCTTTGATCTCTTAAGTTTCGTGGACGAAACTTCAGTGGGGTAGTATGTAACGTCCCGCTCCGAACGGTTACTTATGGAACACTACGCTGCTTCGACTCGGTTGAGAATCGAGTCTCGGGGAAATCTTACCGCCAAATCAACAGGACGAAGTGCAATGAACCCTTCGAATTAATCGAACGGCTTCTATTGAAATAGGTCCAAGAGTTTTCGTTGGTTGCTTTGCTTTTTGGTTTTGTATTGCTTTGTGTTTTAAGTTGCTTTCGATGACTTGGTTTTCATGATTTCGCTTTCTTGCTTGCGCGTTCTTTTCGAATCGTAAGGGAAAGAGATCGAAGTATGCTAACCAAGTATTGTTGCATTTTCAGGACGCATAACCAAAGAGTGAACGTCGCTTAAGGCTTTCCCATCCTCTCGTTCGATTCATTCGGTGAGTGGCTTAGGCCCTTCGATGAATCCTTTAAGTCTGCATGCCTAATAAAGAATCTCTAGTTCACTAAATGTTGCCTCACTAAAAAGATAAGCTAAAGAAATAAACTGCATGCTTAAAGTATTAGAATTATGCTTTTGCTATCATTTATGTTGCATGTTCTTAGTCCCTATGCTGCTCGACCCAATTTATGGCAAGTCCCTATGTTTCAAATGTGTTAAGTGGAAAAAGAATAAGAGATGGAAAAATTGTGTATTCATTTCTTTGAACTGTGCATTATAGTGTTATATCTGTTAGATGTTTCATGTCATACATTGGTCTTGGACAACTTGTGCACAAGGTCTCGTCTCTCGAACGGTTCCTGGGGCACTGGGAATTGCTCGGTTCGGAAGAGATTTTTGGATCGCCCTGAGGTATACGGCCCGTAAGGGGGTCTAGTGGGGCGATATGTCTATTAGTGAGATGGGCTTGTATGTTCCAACTGCTAATCATGGGGCGACCCATGGACCGTCATATAGATAGGGCGCATGCTAGGTTTACCTTCTTGCATACCTATCATTTGTGACACCAAAAAGATTGATACATAAGTTTATGCATATATATACAATTGTGCCTAACTCGTGTGTCTGCTGCAGGGATAACCGCTCGGCCGTGGGTAAGAATTATCATATGCATATGCAATATATATTGTCTTGTTTCCTTGTAAATTGTTAAAATGAAACTAGACAACCAGAAAGATCACCTAATAATGCTATCTTCAATATGCTTACTTAGTGTAGATTTCTAAGGTGAGTTTGGCCACGGTCGCTCACCAGTACATGTGGTAGTACTGACCCACGTTTGTGGACAAATATCCAGGTACTAGAAGTGAGAGTTTGGCAAGCATCCTCAACCTGAATCAGCGTGTGCGCACCCTTCCCTAGGACTGTGTTCGTGCTGCTTCCTCTGCTGCTTACCTCTCCAGTGGGCTACTCTTCTTCTGCTAGATGTTTTGGTTATTTTGGTCCTACTACAAGGGCATAATGTAATGGGCGTTGTGGCTAGTTTTGGAAATGTAAAAAGAGTTGTAAGCCTTCTAAGGCATATTTTGTAACTCAGCCAAGCAAACACTTTGTAATCCAAATCTTCAGTATTCAATAAAATGGAAGTATTTTGTTTGCTATCAAATATGTTCAACTTTGTTTCTCTGTATTTCTACTCTGTGCCTATATATGTATATTTTCGTCTATCTTGTGTCTTGTGCAGGTACGTGCCTGGTGCAAGCGCAACTTAGGCTTGCACGACATCGCGCTCAAGCGAGGACGAATAAGTGGTTCCGTAGGGACCAAGCGAGGACGATCGGCCCCTACTGGATCGGGGCGCAACAATTAATGTATCTATCATAATGTACAAGGCCAGACATATCATTCTCTGATAATTTGTTGGCTAGATATAGCTCGACGCCAACTCGTAGACATTGGAATGACATTAAACATGTGATGAGATATCTTCGTGAAACTACTGACATGGGATTATTTTATACTTGTGGTTTATCTGACATCGCGGATCTAGTTGGCTTTAGAGATTCAGGTTATTTATCTGATCCCCATAAAGGTCGTTCACAAACTAGATATGTGTTTCTTAATAAAAATGCAGCTATTTTTTGGCGTTCAACAAAACAGACAATGGTTGCTACCTTATCAAATCACTCAGAAATATTGGCTCGTCATGAAGCAAATAAAGAATATATTTGGATGAAATCGTTGATTCAACACATTCGTAGCTCCTGTCACCTTTTTCCTATCAAAGATAATCCAACTGTTATTCATGAGGATAATGCATCATGTATTGCACAAATAAAAGGTGGATTCATTAAATGAGACTGTAAAATCCCTATTCCTAAAAATCGTAAATACCCTTTTTAATTATTAATTATTAATTTAATTGTAGTAATTAGTGGCTAATTAGGAGAAATAGATTTTTATTAATTTTTATTTTAGGTGTTGGGGCACTTAGAGGATTTATGGGACCATCAGAAATTTTTTAAAATTTATTTCATGTAGGAGACCCCTTGAGCAGTTGCTAGCTTAACGGTGTGCATTATTATAATCTAGAATTTTTCTTATGAGTATATATATATATATATATATATATATATATATATATATATATATATATATATATATATATGCATATATATATTTAAATGGAAATGATTTATAAAGGAAAGGAAAAGAAAAGAAAAGAAAATAAATAACTATTATTAATAATCTATTTAACCATTACTAATAACTTTACTATACTACTACCCATTCCAACAAACTACCCGCTGGATGCCCACCCGCCTAAGTAGCATCACATAAGAAGCAGCCAATCCCAAACCGACCTTTTTTTTGTTAGCAAGCAACTTAGCAAAAAGAATTCCTTAGCCAAGACCCGACCCCGCGGCCTAATACCAACTTCCTCTCTCTTCCTATTCATATATATATATATATATATATATATATATATATATATATATATATATATTTGTTCATCTAAAACCCTAACCTAAATCATCCAGACTCTTCCTCTTCCCATCTAGACCTAGAGAGCGCCGTCACCGCAGCCGGAGAACCCCGCCAGGCCGTCCAAACCAATCCCGACGACCGCGACCCCGCGCACTGCAGATTCCCACAGCGAGGTACCTGTGTTCCGGAGTTGTTTTCCGTTGACTCGCTCAACCAAACGCCACCCCGTCTTCACCGGTATGCTCACCCCTTAACCCTATTCCATATATGTGTGTTAGTAGACATCGAACAATGCGAAACCATAGGCGAAAACAGCGCCAAAGTTGGCAAAAACAGACCGAATTCTGGGATTGCAGAAAACTACGGTGACCACCCATGCTTCCGAGTTCGTTTCTCCCACCACAGAGATCCGAATTCGATGATTCTTTTTGGTATGCATAGACCACTTGACCTAGTTTAATTTTTGTTAAATAACCCCAGATTATTATCTGCTATTGACAGAATTAAATTTATTGGAAAACCCCATGAACCCACTTTTCTAGATTTCCAAAAGTTATGAAACGGAGCGCGCCCCGCCAAATGGGACCGCTTCGCCGTGTACCAAGTGTACCATACGGTGTGCGCAGCATAACCGAACACGTAAAAGTTCGTAGAAACTGATTCGGAGGCGTGTGCGCGCCGGAATCAGCCCGTATCCCCGGACACACCCAATATCGCCACTTTTGTGGAGTCGCGCGCATTTTGTGCACGCTCGTCAGATTATGACGAAACTTGTGCCACTGGACTCATGATAACGCGCTGGTCCTGTGACTCAATTTTCACACAATTCTGAGATAGTTGACCAAGTCGCCAATTGGCAGGCCCCACGGTTGACTTTTTGGGTGAATTTGTGTTCGGTCCATCGGAATCCATATTTGGACATACCGTTGGGTTCGTATTAACATTTAGAGTTTGTTTGACCTATAATTTATCCTATTTAGAGAATGTTACCCTTGTTATGTTTTTCGGTGCAAAGTGGGCCACAAGTGGACCCCGCTTCGACCCAAAATTACCGTTTTGCCCCTGTGTCCAAATTGGACGAAAGGAAAGTGCTTTCTAGCTATTTTGCTTATTCTGGGAACGTTGGTAATATTTATTTCAGCATTTGGGGATATTTGTTCTGATGCCATAGCTTCTGATCCTGTATGCTTGACTTCTTGACAGTACACCTTGCAGCTTTCTTACCAGGCAAGATATCTTGCCAAATTGCTTACAGTATTTTGCATGCTTAGTATATTTCTGTATATTTATTATATTTTTATTTATTTATTGCATGTGTAGTTCCTTTCAGTCATTACTATATATTAGATATGTTGACACACACTTGACACTTAGTATCATGAGAGGACAATCATTAGGCGTATGGGCTTTTAACCACTCTGGTAAACTGTAGTCACTAGCACACACTATGGTGGTCATGTCCGATGGTCGCTACCCCCGAGGTATATCGATTGATGGAGTTCGAGGGTCGCTACCCCCGAGGTATGTCGGCTGATGATGTCCACTGACGAGTGTATGAGTTATGAGGATTAGATCGAGCCCTTGTCCATACGTCAAAAATTTGTCCTTATTTGCATTCATATAGATTTTCATGTACAGCGTACTTATTTATTTTCAAACATTATGCATGTTCACTGTATTCAAATTGGCTTACTTTTATGTATCTTGTTACGTCCCTCTGAGGACCTGGTCCCTTTCCAGGCGTATCTGTTCTTGAGTATTTGCAGGAACGCAGATTTGGATGGTTATATATGTTTCGAGGATGTCTTCTCTTCGAGCCCCGTGGTTGTTAGCTGGTATTCTTATATTGTGTTTATTGCGTTATACTTTTCCATTCGAGTTGGTAGTGGATTTGTTTTCATCCAACTATCATCTTTAGATACTTATTGAGATCTAGTCATATAGATGTTGGTTATTTATTTATATTAATTTTCGGTGGATGAGATTTAGATTGTACCCTGTGAATTGTGATACATTTTATACCACTTGTGGATTTGATATTCATATTACAGCGTACGTATGGGTTATGGTTTCATATATTGGAGTTGCCATATCCATGCGGCTGGCATGCTTACGTGTTCCTAGTCCTACGTACTTTTGGGACTGGGGCGTGACAAGACAGGACCAAGCATATCTTACCGAAGTTTTTCTATACTCATGAGCTTCAGAAGAACTTTGATATTGACGTTCAATAAGTTCGCTCAAGTGATAATCTTGCAGACTTGTTCATCAAATCGTTGTCAAAGTCAACTTTTTAGAAACTAGTTCATTGAATTGGAATGCGACATCTTCATCAGCTGACTATTTAGGATCAACATCATCAGGGGAAGTGATTGTTTTTAGGGGAGAGATACATTTTGTATGGACTATAACGCGTTGTACTCTTTTTTCTTAGTCATGGATTTTTTTCCATTGGATTTTTTCTGACAAGGTTTTAATGAAGCAACATAAGCGTGTCCAACACTTATCTAAGTCATCCTAAAGATTATTCTCTTTTTTTTCGTACATGTTTTATCCTAATGGGTTTTCTGGCAAAGTTTTAATGAGACAATAGGCTTAGAGATAGTGGTCATCCAAAGGGGGAGTGTTATAACGTGGGTTACTAAAGGGTTGGATTCTCACTTTGTATTTTAGTCCCACATTGGCTAGAGATTAGTATAAATAAGGCCTTTGCCTCCCACTATGGGATTATACTAATAAGAGATTTTCTCTCCTATTTTTTTCTTCCTTCTTCTATGTTTATTCTAACAGTTTGATCTTCCAAAGTAGTAGTAAAAAAATTAAAAATTTTACTCTTCTCAAGTAGTTAAAATTAAAAGACTATTATTTGCTCTTTAAATTAATATAAAATACGTACAACGCACATACATAAATACTAGTGAGTAGTAAGAGTGAAAGTGTTAAGTATTTTTTCCATTAAATCTTTTATCTTAAAAGTCTAGGAAGACAAGTAAAGAATCTGTCAAAAAATTCGTGCTTCTTATGTCTCTAGATAATAAAACTAAATGGTCTTTCGTGTTGAAAAAATAAATATATGAAATAAAATGTTAAATTGCGTCAAAATATAAAAAAAATGGAAAAAGATCGAAATAATAAAATAGGAGTAAATCAGATGACTAAAATATATCACATACATATGTCAATATATTTTTAAGAAACTAAAAAAATGTTACTAAATAATATATATATATAATATTTTAAAAATTGAATTATCAAAGAGTATCGGATGTACCAAAAATAACTTAGTATTATATAATATATGGATATTTACTTCATTTTTGAATTTTGTCCTGGCCCAACATAATTAAGAAGGAAAAGATGGCTCATAAGTCCATAGAATAATTATAAGCCCACGAAGGGGACAATATGAGACCCACAATCGATAATACACATGGCAGACCCAAACCACCATTGGAAATATTGTCCCCTTCTTTTCGAAAAAAAAATAACAGTCAATTAACCAAAATATTGCTTTATGTATGTCACTACCATATTCTAAAAATAGGGATAATTTTTATCATTTTATTTATTATAAGTATTGTGAGTATTTATTTTAAATAATTGCATGATATATGTATATATATATATATATATATATATATATATATATATATATATAGTGTTCTTTAATGCATTAGTTAGTAGATTAGACCTAGAAGCCCACTAGATGAACCCTGACCAAACTATAGGGTTATAGATTTTAATTAATAATTTTCTGGATTAAATATTGAGGTTCTAAATTATTATTGTGATTTTATTTAATTATTGCATCTTACCGTTGCTTCGATATTTGGAGCGCTACACTAGCTTTTGCCTTCCAACAAATTTTACGCCCTTGTCCTAGATGTGCCAGTATTCTATCCTGACCCTTGTGTAACTCATAAATATGCCCTATTGTACTTCATTTTAGCCGCACAATATTCGTCGCAAACATTTAATTGTATTTTCAAATAAATCCGACTTTGCATCTTTGTGCATTCCAATTGAAATTGGAGACACAATCATGACCCATTTTGTGCAACCCAATTTATGATAATATTCTATTCTGAGTCTTCTACGTCTATGATACTTGTGTACCACCTAATTTTAACCCTATGTACTTCCAATTAATTTTAGAACACCATTTACATTAATTTTAATTAAATTGGTGTAAAGACCAAACTTAATCCAAAACTAGACCCAACACCAAACTAAACCCCCATTCACACCCTCAAGACTCATACGAAATATCATACACCCTTTTTAGCCACTACATCACACCAAACATGGTATTTTCCCTCATTTAATCCAAATTTCCACTATTTGTGCAATTTTCCAATTGTTGAGGACTTTTATGCAAAAGTGTGATGAGGTGTCCACCTCCCATTGGATCCAACACATGAAGAACCAACCCCCTCCCTTATTGACCGGTCCAACACTCTTTTTCTCCCCTTTTTTGTTGTGCACTTTTCTTCATATTAAATCTTGGCCATTCATTCAAAATGAGGCATCATCCTGACCACACACACTTTCCTATATATAATCCCTCATCCTAACCCTATTTCCCATGAGCCAACCCCATCCCAAGGAACACATGGCCGGCCCTAATCCCTAGGTTGTCATCATCCTCTTCTCCTTCATGCAAACTACCACCTCATTATTTTTCTACATCACCATCACCAACATCAAGCTCCAAACCGAACCCTAAACCTAAACCTAAACCTAATCTTCACCTCTCCATTCCTGACCTCCCTCTGGTGATCACCCGCCGGATCCTCTGCCTTGTCAGCAAACACCCCGAGTCTCCACCACAATCACCATATCTACCATTAACATCACCGCCACCACCTCGCCAACCCAACGACGAGCAGCCGATCTCATCCCCGTCACCCTTCACCGCGGAACACCATCTCCGTCGAGCCCCCGCTGTCACCACCCTGACTCATCCCGACCATCACCGCCTGAGCAGCAACTCTGACACCCCCATGACCCGATCGCCTGAACACCTCCTCCGCTCGTTCATGACTTTCCAAGCAACACAACAGGCATCACCGGCCCACGACCATCGCAGTCCCCTCTTCCCTGTTCTCCTCCTCCTTACCGTCGACATTGCAGCAGCCCACCGTCACCATCTTCCTCAGTCGACCCACACCATCGGACTACCTCGTCGTCTCCATCACGACCAACACCACCGTCCCTATCATCTTCCACGAGCACCACCTCACTCCTCCGCCGGATCCTCGCTTCCGCAACCACGTATCGACCACTCAATATCTTTTCCACCATGTCTTCTTCTCCGTTCACAGCCTACACCCGCCCGTCCTCCACCGACTGGACCACAGCAGCCCCGCCTGAACATCACCACCATGAGATCCCACCGAGCCTTCGACCCCGATCAATCGAACTTCCTCCGCCAGAGCCCAACAATACCGCCACCATTAACATCGTCCTCCCCGACTTCATCTTCCCTTCACACCACAGTCCGTCACAGCCATCACCCGCACCATCGCCTCTCACCACCTCGACTTTATCCCGTTTTCCTCCTCCATCGACCTGAGCAGCATCGACCCTACCGCACCACCCTCTTTTATCATCATCATTATCATCAACATCATCACCATCATCATCATCATTATCACCATAATCATTATCATCTTCATCATTATCATCGTCATCATCATCATCACCACCCTCGCCGGAGCCCGAGTACCATCTCCGGTCAGCATCAGCCTCCCTCGATCCCGTGCACGCACAGGTTCGAAATGCCTTCCTTCATGATTTTATGTGTGCATGTGTGAATAGTGTTAGAGATTATCATATTGCTTCATGGTAAGTTAGTTGATGTGCGTTGTGAGACCCGTGTCGGTGAACCTAATAACTAGTATGCGTGTGCGTGCGTGTATGCGTATAATTATTAGTTTGATATATATATATATATATATATATATATATATATATATATATATATTCCATGGAAATTGAAATATGTTGTATGGCCATAAGTGTTAGTAGTGGACATCCCGTATTCGCATATGACTATGTGACCCTGAGTATTAGTGAATTGACTTCCTTGTGTACACTAACGTACTGGCTTTAGGCATGTGTTAGTGAGTTGACTGTCTGATTATGTACAACATTTGAGGACAGGACACCCGTGCAGTTAGACGCACACTTGACCCTGTTAGTTGACCAGTATCACCCCTAGCGTACCCTCTGAGTTCAGTATAATTATATTTGTGTGTGTGCCGGTGTAACGACTGATGCTATATTATATTATATTATATATATATAGGACCATTGGATCATTCTGCGAGACTTTTGGAGAAGGCTATTGGTATCGCCCGCTCAGGACCCCTGGCGAGTACATTCTCTGATAATTTCTGTTATTTAATAATTTCTATATTCGAGCATTTAGAAATGTTACATCGACACTGTGCTATACGGACTAGTATATAGATTGGATCTGCAGTTATGAGATGTTACATTGGCTATCGTATTGACATTGTGCACGATATTGATATTAGACATCATACATGATATATTGGATATTGATCGTATATCGTAACGTGTCATGGTTGGATCCACTGTACTAGTTGGGGGCGGGGGAAATATTAGTAGATTATGTGATCATACCCAACTCTACATGCATCATAGCTCACCCCACACATCATGTCGGGTGTAGCCTGACCATTACATGCCTCATAGCCTGTTATATATGATTAGCCTGACCATTACTCGTATCATAGCTAACCAGATGGTTAGCCTGATCTTACATGATTCATAGCTAATCATATGTAACAAGCCTGATCTTGTCCCAAGTCGATCACATGATAGACTGATATTTCAAACACTTATAATAGTTACAGTTCTTCACTTCAGTTTCATATACTACATCACCCGTATATGATATTGTAGTTCTTTTCTCTTCATTTCATATATGCACTGACTATGCCACATTGTCTATTGCCTGTTCTCTTTATTATTTTCCCCTGCATCTATTAATTGTTTCTTTCAGTATATAGAATCATCTATTTATTGTTTTATAGTCCTTATCAATTAACTGCAACTGTTATTGGGTTGTACTTTGCTCCATCCTGATTGAAAATATTTTTCCAGACTCCGACTTAGAGGACTTGTTTTCGGCATACTTGGAGATTTGGATGTTATTGTTTACAGGTTAGACTATTTTTGTTGTTTAGACTTGTGTTGTATTTTGTTTATTTTTCTTCGATATCTTATCGTGCTTTAGTTCTGTGATTGAGTATTTTTATATTATATTATGATATCTGTGTCTCCTTTTGGAGTTGGATATTCGTGAGAGATTGATTAGATAGTATTGTGACCTAGACAACGTTCTACCGCCCATGCTGCGAAGTAGGCTGGACGTACCCACGCACTCGTGTCTAAATTCCGGGTGCGGGTCATGACACATTTTTAGTGGTGGCCCATGCAGGTCGAGCTTTATAATTAGATTAATGTCGTGGTAGTACGACAACTTAGTTGTACTACTGCGTGCCTGCGATAGGATATAGGACATAGGATACTTGGATGAGAGAGGATACTCAATCCCAAATTATTTGAGAGATTCCTAGGACGACCCTTGAAAATCTTATTATAATTTCCAATTTAAATCTTTTTCCCTTGTTCCGTCCGCTCTTACTTGTTGCTATTAAAATTGATTCTTGTTGATCAGTTGTTAAATTTAATTCTTGGTGTCGTTGTTGAGTTTGATTTTATATCGAGATAAACTTTACGGACTAAAATTATGGTATCATCTGATGACATATGTTGATGAGGACAGTGAGAAAGGTAAAACGTTTGCTTTGGTTATGGAGCCTAGAATTTATCGCAGCCATATTAGCTGGCGTGTCGGAAACATAGGTACCTTACTTCGGATGTATATATCTTGGTTATGAGATTTAGAATTTCTCGTAGCTATACTAGTTGGCACAGCGAGGATTCTAGACGACATGATTATAGAGTTGCATACCTAAGTTATGGAATCTATCGTTTATCGCAGCTATACTTACTGGCGTGGCAAGGATTCTGAGTATCATGATTTCGGACAGACGTGTATGATTATCAGATTGTATCTTAAATTGGTTCTTAAAGTATCATCTCAATACTTATCTACTTTTGTTATTATAGGACCTTGTTCCATCATTTTCTTTGCTAGCAGTATAGATACCTTCAGTCCTTAGTCCAGTTCCTCATAGAGTTTCTTTCCATTAGGGTTCCTTGTTAGTGTGATAATTGATGACTTGAAATTAGGTATGTATCTTGTATCAGTATTGACTGAGTATGGCTTGTGAGTCTGTAAGTGTTTTTTGGTTGGACATGTGAGCAGTAGGCATCAATCTAGAGTTAACCCATAGCGTAGTACCGTGTAGCAATAGTTCTATAATAGGTGTTGTATTAGTTAGTATTGGTACTATAAGTAGAAGGGGGAGTAAAGAGTATCAGTGAGGGTTCCAGGAGTTAGTATCAGAGTCAGCATGCCAGTCCTGGATAGTCATGAATTCATGTAGTTGGATGATCTATATAAACAATTAAGTATCAAGAAAATTATGTCAAAAATTAATGGAGCATGATATTCAATTTGATGGTTGATACTTGGGTATGACAAAAGTAAAGAAATGCATATGCATAAAGAGAATTAATGAGTGTGCCATAGTAGGAGGATACCCATAAGTGTATAAGAGAGTGTGAGAGAATAAGAATACATTGTGCTAAGTAGTGAGACTTGTGTTACAAATGAAATTAGGGTCTTGATATATAATTTTATATGAGTGTACTAGTATATGACTAGGGATGGATGTATTACCTAATATTGAGGCAGTGATGGAAGTAGAAGCAATAGGTGGAAAAGTGTCTAGAAATGGTATGCAGGATGCACAGTGGGCGTTAACTGTCAGTACGGAAGTTCATGAAAGTGGAAGCATGAGTATTAGAAAATTCCAATAGTGTGCCATGGGTTGAGAAATATCAAGATTGGTTATGGAAGGTATGAAGTGTATCATTAATTAGATTATCAGTCTGTAAAAGATTAAAGGAAGATACTTATACATCAATCGAGATATGGAACCATATGCCTGCCTTTGAGAGTGAAGTAAAACATGTTTATTATAGAAAGTGCAAGTGATCATGAGTTCTAGTGAGTGTGATTAGGTGATCTAATGATAAAGCTAGTGTTACCATACCAAGAGTGATAGTGTTTCTACTCCAAGGATTAGTTGAGCCATGTGCTAGTAACAGTAAGTACCTTGTGTGATAATATTAGATTGGTGTATTAGTTAATATGGATAAAAAATTATTGGGAGTGATAGTACAAGTAATTTAGACAGTGCAAATTTTAGTTCACAGTTGAGGAGTATAGATAATTGGTGTATTTGTGTGTACATTGAGTGTTAGAGAATATGAGCATATATTGGTATACTTAGATAGATTTGGGTAAGAAATGTGTATTAGTATATGAGTGAATGATGCGCATGTGTAAGGATCTGTTGGCTTGAGCATACTTAAGATGGTACTGCAAACTGACTTGGGTGTCCATCTAGAGTTGTATTAGAGAGAGAAGTACTTAGTGTGGTGTGTTGCACTTGGCATGCACTTGAGTGATAAGAACAACTAGTATGAACAATTTTAGTAGGTAAGAGATCTATCAGTGGGTGTGCTTGTAGTAGAAACAGTGGTACCAAAGGGATAGGGGTATCAAACTTTGGATGCATCATTTAACCTGTTGTTGTGTTAGCAGGTTCTATTCTGTTCTTCCCTTTTGTTCCTTTCCATCTATTTGATTGATTGATTGACTTCTTAGTACCGTAGCTTGTATCAATGATTTTCTTGATAGAATATAGTTAATAGTACACCCTAACAGGGACTACAATACCATGACAAAATAGACCATAACCATGCATGTTTTACCTAGATTGTATGTTGTATGACTGTAGGTAGGATTTTCTTAGACCTTGATTGTTGGGGTTTTGATCGTAGTGAAGATTAATGTAGAGGTTATGACTGGACAGAGAGAGACAATGTGCCTTAAATTTTGAGGATAAACATTAATTTAAATAAAGAGTTGAGAATTTAATATGGCAGAATTGATGATTTTGTTAAATCATTAATTTTTATGAAGATTATGATATGATTGAATTTGTCATTAAAATTTGAGGAATTTAAGAAGATTAACACTATATTTATTTGACTGCAAGATATAAATTTTAAAAATTTATATTTTGAATGTTGTATTTGAAAATTTCATAAGTATTACAATATTTGAGTATTGTGTGAAAAAAAAAAGAATCGAGGAATAAGATCACAAATGGATTAGTGTTTGAATTTAAATTATTTGGATGAGATTTCAAAATTTATAAATATGCATTGATTGGATTTAAATTAGAGGATTGGACATTAAATTTCTTTTTGAGTATTTAGTTATTAACTTAAATTTTGGAGGAGATTATGATAAGAATAGAATTTGATTTTAAACTTGAAGATTTTCAGGAATATGATATTTATAGAATTTTAAAAATTTTGTGAAATAACAATATAGATTTACTTCATGATTATATAGTTCGATGAATTTAAATTTTGATGGTAAAATAAATAAATAAATAAATACAACTATTGAGGATCTTAAATTTTGAGGACGAAATTTTTCTAAGGATGGTAGACTTGTCACTACCACATTCTAAAAATAGGGATAATTTTTGTCAATTTATTTATTATAAGTATTGTGTGTATTTATTTTAAATAATTGTATGATATGTATATATATGTATATATATATATATATATATATATATATATATATATATATATATATATATATATATATATATATATATAGTGTTCTTTAATGCATGAGTTAGTGGACTAGACCTAGAAGCCCACTAGATGAACCCCTGACCAAATTATAGGGTTATAGATTTTAATTAATAATTTTTAGGATTAAATATTGAGGTTATAAATTATTATTGTGATTTTATTTAATTATTGCACCTTACCGTTGCTTTGATATTTGGAGCGCTACACTAGCTTTTGTCTTCCAACAAATTTTACACCCTTACCCTAGACGTGCCAGTTTTCTATCCTGATCCTTGCGTAACTCATAAATATGCTCTATTGTGCTTCATTTTAGTCGCACAATATTCGTCGCAAACATTTAATTATATTTCTAAATAAATTCGACTTTGCATCTTTGTGCGTTCCAATCGAAATTGGAGATAAATTCTTGACCCATTTTATGCAACCCAATTTATGAAAATATTTTATTATGAGTCTTCTACGTCCATGACACTTGTGTCCCACCTAATTTTAATCCTATGTACTTCCAATTAATTTTAGAACACCATTTATATTAATTTTAATTAAATTGGTGTAAAGACCCAACTTACCCCAAAACTAGACCCAACACCAAACTAAAACCCCATTCACACCCTCAAGACTCATACTAAACACCATACAGCCATTTTAGCCACTACATCACACCAAACATTGTATTTTCCATCATTTAATCCAAATTCCCACTTTTTGTGCAATTTTCCAATTGTTGAGGACTTTTATGCAAAAGTGCGATGAGGGGTCCACCTCCCATTGGACCCAACACATGAAGAACCAACCTCCTCCCTCATTGAACGGTCCAACACTCTGTCTCTCTCTCCCCTTTTTCGTTGTGCACATTCTTTCATATTAAATCTTGGTCATTTATTCAAAATGAGGCATCATCCTGACCACACACACTTCCCTATATATAATCCCTCATCCTAACCCCTTTCCCAATGAGCTAACCCCATCCCAAGGAACACATGGCCGGCCCAAATACCTATTGTCATCATCCTTTTCTCCCTCATGCAAACTACCACCTCATTATTTTTCTACATCACCATTACCAACATCAACCTCCAAACCGAACCCTAAACCTAAACCTAATCTTCACCTCTCCATTCCCGACCTCCCTCCGGTGATCACCCGTCAAATCCTCCGTCCTGTCAGCAAACCCCCCGAGTCCCCACCACAACCACCATCTCCACCATTAACATCACCGCCACCACCTCGTCAAGCCGACGACGAGCAGCCGATCTCATCCCCGCCACCCTCCACCGCGGAATACCATCTCCGCCGAGCCCCCGCTGTCACGACCTTGACACATCCCGACCATCACCGCCTGAGCAGCAACTCTGACATCGCCCTGACCCGATCACCTGAATGCCTCCTCCGCTCATCCACGACTTCCCGAGCAATGCAGCAGCCATCACCAGCCCACGACCACCGCAGTCCCCTCTTCCCTGTTTTCCTCCTCCTCATCGTCGACATCGCAGCAGCCTACCGTCACCATCTTCCTCAATCGACCCACACTGCCGGACCACCTCGTCGTCGCCATCACGACCAACACCACCGTCCCCATCATCTTCCACGAGCACCACCTCACTCCTCCGCCAGATCCTCGCCTCCGTAACCCCGTCTCGACCACTCAACATCTTCTCTACTACGTCTTCTTCTCAGTTCACAGCCTACACCCGCCCCATCCTTCCCGACTGGACTAGAACAGCCCCTCCTGAACATCACTACTAGGACCTCCCACCGAGCCTTCGACCCCGACCTACCAGAAAAAATCAAATTAGCGACGTTAAAAAATATCGCTAAATGACCAAAAAACTTCGCTAATCACTTTTACCGACGTAATTAGCGACGTTTTAAAGAAGTCGAAACAAAGCACGTCGCTGAAAGAAAAAACGTCGCTAAACGTCACTATGCCGACATTTTTTAGCAACTTAAATGTGTCGCTAAATTAGCGATGTGTAGCGACGCAACGTCACTAATTAACGACATTGATTAACGTCGCTAAACGTCGCTAATTAGCGACTTATATAGCGATATTATAGCGACGTCTTTAATGACCTGGCAATACTGCCATGTCAGTAATTAGCGACGTACATCAACATTTTTAGCGACATATTTTGCGACGTTTATTAACGTCGCTAATTAGCGACGTATTTAGCGACGTATATATACGTCGCTAAACGTCGCTAAAAATATCGCTAATTTTATAGAAAAAATAAAAAAAGGATACTAAATTATTTCAAAACTATTATTCCTGCAGTTTATTAAATCATAATCTGTACAAATAGACCCGGAGCAACCCTCCGTTGAATTTCTGGGTTTGCCAACCCCCTTGGGTTGAACACTCAACACCGGTAAAATAACATATTTAATATGAATAATATAATAAAATTTGAAGAAAAGAAAGCATCCAACAAATCTTATCGTAAAGAATACGGCAAATATATATCCATACAATCTCATCCTAAATAATACAAAAAATATAAATATCCAGCAACTAGCTATACTACTGCGGATCTACAGGAGGCGGACCACCGGCGCACATGAAGGATAAGAACAGCTCATACTGCTCCCGTGGAATCGACACTGATGTCGATGGAGAAGGCAGTGACGTCGGTGGAGTCTATGTCGATGTAGGCGCACCATGAGGCTATACCCGCTCCAAGTCTACGTGTCACGGGTTATAAAAATCCATTGTAGATAAAAGCCTCGTACTGCTATAAACCATTGAATCCTGTATCATCGTCAGCCTCTCGCCCATCGATAGGTGTGATGCCTGCAGCTCCGTGATGTTGCAATCTGTCGAGGCTCTAATATCATTTGTCAAATCCCGGAGCTCCGTGATGCTGCGGTCGAGCATATCGAATCGTGCAATGAGCGTCGGATCGTCCGCCTGCGGCTGGGACCGGGGCTGCTCCTCCATCCTTCGCAGCAACTCTTCACGGAGAGACGCAATCTGACGGTCAACGGCCTCCTGGACTCTGGCCAACGACTGCGAGGGCTGTGTAGAATGCACAGCTGTCGGGGAGGCCCTAGATGACTGCATCGCAACCAGGGCGCCATAGGATCCCGTACCGTAGTACGTACCCCTCTGGAGACTATCAGCTGCGGTCACCCACAGGTCATCCGCTGACGGAGCTGGAGCGGGCTGCGAGAAAGTACCAGCCTCTCCATGTATAGGTGCACTAGCAGTCGCCCGCTCACGCAGCCTAAGATACTCGTCCTAGAAAGGTTTGGAAACTCGATAATTGGCTAAGTTATATTAAAATTAACACAAAGTAAAGTAATACTTACATAGGTCTGCGAGGCCCTCTCGTCAATGAGATTTTCGTCCTTGCGATGGGTGGCCAAGAAGACGGTCACCATGTTTGCATCCTCACCCCTCTGTACCTGTTAAAAATATATTATTTAGTTCTAAACTTAAACATTTTTTCCTACTACCATTTTATGGTACTTACATTAAAATAATATATTTTAAAAGAAAAAACATACCAAACGACGAAAATGTTCCGTCATCAGAATCGAGCCACCACACCACTTGGCAGCATTCCGCCTAGCCGCCTTGGCCTTCTCAGACCTTCCCTTGTAGCTAGGATCGTCGAATCTAGCCCCCATTGCAGTCCACTGCTCAAGCGTGCTCCAACCTTGGATCAGTTTTCCAGCACGATCACGAGCCTTCTGGTCATCTAGAGCATCTCGGATAAGCTTGGTGACAACGGTAGAAAAGGGCCGCTCGAACAACTCGGCCTGGTACGCAGAATGCCTTCCTCTCCTCCGGAGCCTCAGAGTAGTTGATCCAAGGGCCACCGTAGTTGTTCCTCAGAACCAGGATATAGTGGAGTCCTTGCATTCTCCAGCAACTCCATAAACTTTACAGCATCGGCATTCTGTGCCTCCTCACCTGTATCATAATTGTCCGGATTGCAACTAGGTCCCGCCGCATCATAATTGTCCGGATTGAAACTAGGCCCCGCCGCATCATAAACCATGTTCACCCACCCTTCGTTGTAAGCATCGTGGTCGTGGACATCCATATACGGCTCCACATAATGCTCCGACTCTGATGCTAGAGACACAAGTTCTCCGTGCCCGGTCCACTGATAGTAATTCGGTGTGAAGCCCTTCGAGTACAAATGATGTGTGACTTCCACTTCTGGATGATATTTTCTGTTGCGACATCTCACACACGGACACTTAATTTTGGTACCATCCATGTACTGAGGGAACACCTTGGCGAACTGCAGGAACTGATGTACACCCTCAATGAATTCATCCCGCACACCGCACATGTCATCAGGATGACGGTTGTACATCCACGAACGATAATGCAGATAGTAATTCATATCCATTTATAGATACTTTTGCAAAAATGATAGTATGTATCATATAAATTATTACATACAGTGTGGTTCTCTAAAGAAGAAGCTGACAATTAGTTGGCTAGGTAATCTATATTTGAAGTCACATAGAAGAAGCAAAGTAGGATATATATGATTATAATTGTGCATCACCGTCAAGAATAGTCCTACGGCCCTAATATAGCTCTATCCCTGCTTATACGTTGAAACTGAGCCCCATATCCATAATCGACCTTTCCTTCTTGCCCCAAATAGGTGAAGCGATCATACATAAACCAGAGACAATCAACTCCAATAACTGATCAGATTAATATGGTCCATGTGATCGTTTGACTTATCAGGACGCCTACAATAGAAATATGGTCTAAACCCATAGAGAATTTTTTATGCTTATACATGGATGTATGCTTGTGTCTTATGTGTACAACCGGTGCCACACTCCAATACCGGAGGAGTAACAAGGTCAGTTACGCATTACGGGATACACTGGCATGATAAAAATGCATGAAATGAAACTTTAACAATCATTCGGTTAAGTACCAAGTCAATCGGGAAATCAAATAAACTCCTGAGCCTATTAAACTAATTCATACTGCCAGAACCAGTATACCTATGGTATGCCATTTTGGCAGTATATCCAGGTTGGTGCTCACCAAGGCCAAAATGTACCAATTCTCAATCATCTCTAACAGTCGTTCCATAACAATCAATTACTATCCAACAATCAATTTTAGACTAGACCCAATTACCACAACGATGAATACAAGACGATAATGAGATAATCAATAACTATGATACGAGAAATTAGCGGGTAAATACGACAACAAGTAAATATAAGCACTATACAATTTTAGATTGAGAACGAAGCATGCTATCGTGTGTAAAACAGTAAGGAGAAGCTATACGCTATAATACTGATTCTAGGGCTCGGGATTCCTCGCCATTTTCAGTACGCTTTTATCCAAAATCAACAACGTATCATATGGGTAAGTTCATAAATGATCTAAGCTAGCTATAGGAATAAGTTTCATCTGATTCCGACATGTATTAAGAAAGTTGGAATAATTTACCCTTAAGTTGTCATTTTTATCGCAGATCTCTACATATATCAAAATGTAAATGGAAAGCTATAAAAAGCGTGCTGAAAATGGTCACGTGTGTGTGTGTGTCACAGATCTCAACAAGATGTCACAGAAACCCTAACACTAACCCTAACCCTAACCCCAGGTCAAAAACCCTAACCCTAACCCCAGATCAAAAACCCTAACCTGAACCCCAGGTCAAAAACCCTAACCCTAACCCCAGGTCAAAAACCTTAACCCTAACCTTAACTCTAGGTTACGTGTGTGTGTCGTGTCAGTGTCTGTGAGAGAGAGAGAGAGAGAGAGAGGGTACCTAGAGGAGGAGAAGAAGGAAGGGGGAGAGGACGCTGCCGGAGGGGGGTTGCCAGGAGGGAGGAGAGGGTGCCGCGGGTTTCGAATTTGGGAGAGGGAGAGAGAGAGAGAGAGAGCGAGAGATCGAAAGAAATGGGGGAAAGCAGCCCTAATTGAAACAAATTTAGTGATATTTTAGCGATGTCACTAATGACGTCGCTAACTTAGCAACGTTTAGCGACCAATATTGACGTCGCTAATGATGTCACTAAATATCCAAAAGATATACGTCGCAACATATGTCGGTAAACGTCGCTAAATGAAATATTTTAGCGACGTTTAGCTACCTAAATTGAACTTATAGCGACTAATCTTTTAAAAACTTAATAAAAGTCGCTAAACGTCGCTAAATATCGCCAATTAGCAACGTCTAGCGACGGTTTTTAATGGAGTCGCTAAATTAGCGACGTTTTCTTTGTCGTCGCTAAAAAATGTCGCTAAACCCGCTTATTCTACTAGTGCGACCAGTCGACCTTCCTCCGCCGGAGCCTAACAACACCGCCACCATTAAAATCATCCTCCCCGACTTCGTCTTCCCTTCACATCACAGTCCTTTACCGCCATCACCCGCACCACCGCCTCTCACCACCTCGACTTCATCCCGTTCTCCTCCTCCGTCGACCTGAGAGCGTCAACCCTGCCGTACCACCCTCTTTCATCATCATCATCATCATCATCATCATCAATATCATCACCATCATCATCATCATCACCATCATCATCATCATCATCATCATCATCATCATCATCATCAATATCATCACCATCATCATCATCATCATCATCATCATCATCATTGTCATTATCATCATTACCACCCTCGTCGGAGCCCGAGTACCGTCTCCGGTCAACATCAGCCTCCCTCGACCCCGTGCACGCACAGGTTCGAACTGCCTTCCTTCATAATTTTATGTGTGCATGTGTGAATAGTGTTAGAGATTAGCATATTGGTTCATGGTAAGTTAGTTGATGTGCGTTGTGAGACCCGTGTCGGTGAACCTAATAACTAGTATGTGTTTGCGTGCGTGTATGCGTATAAAAATTAGTTTGATATATATATATATATATATATATATATATATATATATATATATATATATATATATATATATATATATATTTCATAAAAATTGAATGCTAGTACTAGGTATGACTGTAATATATATGTTGTATGGCCATAAGTGTTAGTAGTGGATATTCCTTATTCGTATATGACTATGTGACCCTGAGTATTAGTGAATTGACTTCCTTGAGTACACTAACGTACTAGTTTTAGGCATGTGTTAGTGAGTTGACTGTCTGATTATGCACAACATTTGAGGATAGGACACCGGTGCAGTTAGACGCACACTTGACCCTGTTAGTTGACTAGTATCACCCCTAGCGTACCCTCTGAGTTCAGTATAATTATGTTTGTGTGTGTGCTAGTGTAGCGACTGATGCTATATTATATTTATATATAAATAGGACCATTGGATTATTCTGCGAGACTTTGGGAGCAGGCTATTGGTATCGCCCGCTCAGGACCCAAGGCGAGTACATTCTCTGATAATTTTCGTTATTTGATAATTTCTATAATTCAAGCATTTAGAAATATTATATCTGATTCTGACACTGTGCTACACGGACTAGTATATAGATTGAATCGGCAGTCAAGAGATGTTACATTGGCTATCGTATTGACATTGTACACGACATTGATATTAGACATCGTACATGATATATTGGACATTAATCGTGTATCATAATGTGTCATGGTTGGATCTACTATACTAGTTGGGGGCAGAGAAAATATTAGTAAATTATGTGATCATACCCAACTCTACATGCATCATAGCTTACCCTACACATCACGTCGGGTGTAGCCTGACCATTACATGCCTCAAAGCCTGTTATATATGATTAGCCTGATCATTACTCGCATTATAGCTAACCAGATAGTTAGCCTGACCTTACATGAATCATAGCTAATCATATGTAACAATCCTGATCTTGTCCCAAGCCGATCACATGATAGACGGATATTTCAAACACATAGAATAGTTACAATTCTTCACTTCAGTTTCATATACTACATCACCCGTATATGATATTGTAGTTCTTTTCTCTTTATTTCATATATGCGTTGACTATGCCACCTGTTCTCTTTATTATTTCCCACTGCATCTATTTATTGTTTCTTTCAGTATATCGCGTCATCTATTTATTATTTTATAGTCCTTATCAATTTACTGGAACTGTTAATGGATTGTACTTCGCTCCATCATGACTGGAAATATTTTTCCAGACTGAGACTTAGAGGACTTGTTTTCGGCATACTTGGTGATTTGGATGTTATTGTTTGCAGGTTAGACTATTTTTGTTGTTTAGACTTGTGTTGTATTTCGTTTATTTTTCTCCGATGTCTTATCGTGCTTTAGTTCTGTGATTGAGTATTTTCATATTATATTGTGATATATGTGTCTCCTTATGGAGTTGGATATTCGTGAGAGATTGATTAGATAGTATTGTGACCAAGATAGCGTTCTACCACCGATGTTGCGGCATAGGCTGGACGTACCCACACACTCGTGCCTAAATTTCAGGTGCGGGTCGTGACAATGTAGTTTTTGTCCACCTTTTAGATTTTTTTATCTAGCTTTTAGGAATGACTCCTAGTAGATCATAATATACTTACTAATCTAATGCATGGATATATAAAAATTATCAAACAAAAGTAATTTATAGTGTTACTTAAGTTGAGGATGGAGACTTCTTGAATAAAAGAAGGAAAATATGTTGAGAGTAAGAAGAAAATCATGAAATACTTTTCTCGGGATCCAAAAATAAAACCATTGAGAATCCTTGAGTAACATGTTGGTGTTGGGTAGAATTTTTAACATATGTAGATAATACCTCGGAGTGCGACGGGTGTCATCCGTGTGTCGGAGAACCTTGGAAAGTCGAAGACGGCAAAAGTGGCTCGATTTGAGCGCGTGTCGAAAGCAATGGGAAAATTCCAGTCACAGTATCAGTGGTATACCACTATCAATGTACGCATGTATACCAGTCTATTAACATTTTTCTCCCTAATTGTTTTGACATGAAATATTTTTTTTTTGTTTAAACCGTCGATATAACGTTACTGGTATACCACTGGTATATCGATGTTGTGGTTGAAGGTAGAAAATATGTGTTTTATTAACACTGTTATATCAATATCAACGGTCCAGATGTTTGTTGGATTATAGGACCTTAAATAGGTTTTTTCTAATCTTAATCTATAATCATCAATCATCTACCATTGAGAGATCAAAACGATGCACTTTTCTAAGAGAGGGAGAGGAAGCTTCAGAGTTATCAGGGATTGTTTCGGAGAGAGATCGTTTCGAGCAGTTCATCAATTAGTTCTTTCTTGTTTTCTCGTCTTTGGTAATCTTTTCATACTCTTGTAATATATTTTCATCTATGAAGTATTGCAGTGATATATGTGGTTCAGTAGAGCAATTTATACAGGACTTAGGTGTATTTTTTTATTTCGTTAGTGGAGGTTTTTATTTCGGCTGGACTCTGATTGTCCCGTTCGTCAGGATTTTTCACATAAAAGTCTTGGGGTTTGCGTTTGTTTTTTTATTGTGATTTTGGCATATTGGTTGTGTATTTTTCTTCGGTCCTTACAAGTTCTCTTGACTTCGGGTAACTATTTTCGTATTTCGTTCCCAACATAACCCTACATCAAAAGTTTTTTAATTATGTATATCCAAAAAAAGAAAATTGTCTTTCCTAACTAAACATAAGTGTACAATTAAAAGATATAAGTGTGTAAACCTAAAGATAAATTTATTTTTATTTATATATTATCATTACCTTTTTATATTTATTTATATATTATTATTACCTATTTAGGTTAAATATTGCATATTTTATTTTCACCAAATAACTATATATATATATATATATATATATATATATATATATATATATATGATTTTGAACGTATATTTTTTTTATAGATTTTATTTTAAGAATTTATTTTTGGTTATTTAATGTTTATGTTATTAAGATATTTAGTTATTCGTAAATATTTGTTTAAAAAAATCCAATGAGTTATTAGAATAGTACTCGTTCAATCCTGCGACCGAACTCCCTTTTCGGGTCAATTTTTTTTAAAAAAATTTGTTCAAATCAAGTTCAAATCCTTTCCTTATCAAATCTAAGTAATTCCTAATTTAATATTTTATCCATTTCCAAGATTGGAAATCGAATTTTTTTTCCTAACTATTCAAACCGATAAGAATATTCTTTGAAACTTCTAAAAAAAATTCCGAAATCCAACTGTTCGCCATTAAAATGAGATTAGGAAACTTTTGTTCAACAATAAACAAAAAAAAGTAGAAAGAAATCCTAGACAGAAAATCAAAGTACAATATTTTTTGATATGGGGAATGTGACGATGAAGATCGAGTACTACAGCGACTCCTTTACGCCGTTGACGGTCCGACAAGGGAATGATGATGCTCTCTTCTCTTTTCTCTATCTTGAGCTTGTGTGAACGTACGTAGCTAGCCTGGAGGGGGTATGGTTTCTGAAGCAAAAAAACTAGCCCTTGGAACATCTAAGTTTCTCCTATTTATATCCATCATGCTGATGGGCTATACGTGTTGCATGTGCTTCTATTTGGTGTCCGCAGGGGGCTCCTTTAACAGAATACTGCTGCAACTGTAGACGCATACTATGGGCAGGCTACCATATGTACATCCTTAACATGAAGTAGTTAAGTCAAGGTCAAGCTGCCACGTGGACGTTTGTGGTAATTTATTGTTGTTGAAGATCTGGGCGGTTCTCGTCTTTTGTTTGCGTTACTTGGTCAGCTTGACACTTGGCCTACATTTAGTTGGAGACAATTACTTTAGTCACAACAGAAAGATTTCCCCCATGGAACTCTGTCACGTTGGACGCATAAAGTCTGGGACGCATATGACGCGTGGAACGCATGGAGTTTGGAACGCATGGGGCCAGAGATGCATGGAATGCATGGGGCCTGAGACGCATGGAACGCTTGGAGTCTAGAACGCATTGTCACGCCCTAGTCCCAAAATATATGGGACCAGGCCACGTGAAAATGGCCAGCTAATACAAATCTGAAGAATTTTCTAATTTAATGGACCCATCGAAGCATACTAAGTTGTCTTAAATTTTAACAAGTCTAATATGCTACGCTAACAAGCAACAGGTAAACAACTAATCTCATCCACAAATGCAATATAATAAAGATAGAAATAAGTGCTGGTAAATAAAACATAGAGTGACAGAATATCCAAAATATAACAGAAATAGTCTGATGAGGACAAACCCAATAAAATACAGCGATGGATTAAAAGTACAAAAGAAGTAAGATAACTAGACTAGAGCATCAGCTAGCAAGATAAAGATACTCGAGTATAAAGCGGCAGTGTACCCCTAGTCAAGGGAACTCCTCTGGAAATACCTCAATATCCTCAGCCACGTATCTGATCTCCACTCCTGCTCCGTATATGGTCTATTACAAGTGCTCGTCCGAATATGGAAAGTAATTAGGTCCTCAGAGGGATGTAACAAAATATAAAAGGTACATGCCATAAAGTAAATACTGTGTAAACATTAGGGTGAAATAACCAGCTAAGTGAATGCACTTTAAAGACAACCTTGGTGCTTACGGGTAGATGAAAGATAAGTGTCTGTCATTAGCTGCAAACTAGAAGCCAGAGGTATATACTGACTACATCATCGGTCATGATAGCGTGCAGCTAGTAATCTCTGCCAGATGTATCAATAAGTATATACACCCATAATCGGGTATTTATGAATCCCATAATCGGGTCTCTATGAATGCCCATAACCGGGTAACTATGAAGCTCGCGATCCCGTAGTTTACTCTGAAACTACGGTAGCCAAATGTCTGTCCCATACGCCTACTAATTGTCGTCCCCGTCCAATGTCATTGTACAAGTCATGAATACGACGTAGACATCTTGTAACTATTTGTAAGTCGCTAAATAACTAAAGAATCATAATGCTATGCTAAGTACCGTCACGCGTGCTACTCTCACCGATGGCT
The DNA here is from genome assembly GCA_036927795.1 of Iris macrosiphon. NCBI lineage: Eukaryota > Viridiplantae > Streptophyta > Magnoliopsida > Asparagales > Iridaceae > Iris > Iris macrosiphon. Next base: position 16,787,381 of record JAYESA010000017.1, on the reverse strand, counting down.
AGTCAAGAGCGTAAGCTCACGTTCCTACATGAACTCACTCTATGACATAAAATGATACAAGAAAAGGCCTAGGGAGTCATAATTATAACTCTATAACTTTATGTGCGTCCACTAGACACTAAGTCAAACACAAGTCCTAATGTCAACGCCTTCGTCGACTGCGCCCAAGGCATTCTCAGAAGCGCATAATTATATAATATAATATTTAGACCAAAAATATGTGAAAAATATTAATTGAATTTAAAAAGTATAACAAGGCAACGTATACTTGCTTGGAACTCCGATGTAAGCAAGTAAAATTCTGAAAATCCATAACTAAGGTAAAACCATCCTGGGTGCCTATGAATATAATAAAAATATATCAATCACTATATTACGCTACACTAAGCATGAACAAGAGTATCACATATGCAATGTCATCAGTCACATAGAGTCTAAACAAAGCAAGGGTTCTAATTACATAGGTTGACTAAGGTTGGCTAGTTAAGGACCAAGAAAGTATGTGTACACTAAGTCTTCTAGTCACCTAACATTTATAAGTCCTCTAAATGTCTAATTACTCATATAACACAACCATGGTCATACTAGGGTTTATGATGTTGTTAAGTTGTATCTCAAACACATAGGTTACTAGTGTTATCCGTCTAGGTTCCATGCACAAATATATAAAATTCCCTCTAACCTTTGTGCATGATATGCCAAGCGCTAGCTATCTAAATACTAGCAAGTATTTATAACTCAAAATGTCATGTGACACTAATCATGTGTACTACTAGGTTAGGGTGTACCTTTTGTATATAAAAATCATCATGACATCCTCTAATATATAAACCATCACCAAATTGTCATATGTTTGAACCATCAACAATACTCAAGTGCGCACTACATTAATCAAATCTACAGCATTCTACCATGGATTCCCTAGCATGATAACATGCAACTCTAATTCCATTCATTTATTTATAATAACTCTATCTAAATATGGAAATGACACTCTCATATGACACTATTTATATTAAAACAACTAATCTAAAAAGTTAAACAACAACCACCTTTAGTAGTATCTTACTAATAATTAACTCGTACCAATATACCAAACTAAATTAACATTCTAAACCTAATAATTATTCTAAAATTAATTGATTAAAAGGAGTTAAGGTAGAGAATAAAATATGCAAATATTATGACAAAGATACATTTTTATATACACATCACCTATTTATCATTTACATAGATGATGAAGAACCATTCATGAAGAACATGTTATTTATATATATAGAAGAAGAAGAACAAGATGAAGTAGAAGTTGATCATGCAAGAAGAGGGAGGTAAAGAAGAAGGAGAAGATCATTACCTAATGCACAATGAGATAAGGGGGGAGGAGAGGCTAAGATCTGGTGGAGAGTTCTGTCTTGTTGGGGGCCTGTGGAGATGGCCGGAGGTGAAGGGGGGTTATCCTCGAGCTGAAATGGAGGATAAGAAGAAGATGTAGAAGCTACAACAGAAGATGGGAAGCAGCAGCATCAGCGTTCTTAAGCAGTGGCAGCAGCAGCAATATAGGGGGATGATGTTGGTGGAGGTGGCTAATGGTTGTGGGGGTCATGGTAAAGATGTGTGTGGTCATCGAAGGTGGTATAGTGGGGGTGGTTGTAGAGGTGGTCGGGGTTGTAGGAGGTCGGGTTGGAGAAGACAACAGGGTCGTGTTCAATCCAACAGGTGAAGAGGAGTTGTGTGGTGGTTGCAAGTATTAGAGATGCACCTTAGATTGCGGGGTAAGGTCTGAGAGAAATATGGAAGAAGTGAGAAAGAAGAAGAAGAAGAAGTTTTGATGAGGGGAGAAGGGTTGGAATGAGGTTAGGGCCGGCCAAGGGCTAGATATGTGCATGGAATAGTTAAAAATGGAGGGTGGTGATGCAAGGATTATTTTTATCAAGTGGTGGGGTTTAAAGTTCTTTTGTTCAGACTTATGGAGGGGGGTTGGTTGTGCTCCACAAGAATTGTACTAAAATGGGTGTACAAATATGTGTGGAAGAGAAAAATATGGGTTTTGTCTAGCCATAATTACCCATTGCTGAATTCAAATTCAAAAGGAGTAGAAAATAGGACTTAGTGTGCCAAAATTGATATTTTGTGTGTTGTAGAGAGGAGAATTGGTATGAAGTATTTTGTTTGAGAAATAAGTGTGTGAGTGTGATTTGGGTTGAGAGTTTGGACTAGTTTTCGGCTAAGTTAAGTCGGTTGCTCAAAATGACTAAAAATTATGTCATAGGTGTTCTTTAATAAATTGAAAGTACATAGGATCTCAATTGGGGGTGACACAAGTATCATGGACATAGTAGACTCGGAATAAATTATTGTTATATATTGGATTGTAACAAACATGTCAAAGTTGTGTCCCTAATTTTGATTGGAATGGACATAGGTACAAAGTTTAGGTCCAAATTTAGATATTGTGTTATAAATGTTGTGAGATTAAAATGAAGCACAAGGGAGTGTATTTATGAGTAACACAAATATTAGTATTGAATATTGGCACATCTAGGTCAAGGGTATAAAATTTGTTCGAAAGCAAAAGCTAGAGTAGCACTCCAAATATCGAAGCAACGACAAGGTACACCAAGTAAATTAAATTAAATGAGATGAACAATAACTCCATTAACTAATTAAAAATAACCAAAAAAAATCATAATCCTAGATTTGGGTCAGGGGGTTTACAAGCATGGGGCCAGAGATGCATAGAACGCATGGGGCCAGAGACGCATGGAATGCATGGAGTCAAGAACACATAGGGCTAGAGACGCATGGAACGTATGAATACTTTATCGGGTTGTACATGTGGCGTTGCACTCCCGTCATGAGTAAAATTTATGCCGACGTGAGATTCTATCGTTTAGTGTGCTCACGTCTTTCGAGGTGTTTGAAAAGTCCTTTTTGTCAGGATTTTATGTCAGACATAATCTTTGTGTCAGGCCTTTATGTGGCCCATATTGGGGCGCATGAATGCTTCTTTTCCTTGGCCGCATGGTCATTCTGCGGCCTAATTTTTTCTGAGTCGATCTTGGGACACATATTTGTTGGACCCATATATGTAGATTTTTTAAGCTTCTACAAGATCCCCTTCAAAATTTTCAAACTAATAAGTTTGTAATACTTTGAATAAGAAACATGGAGGAGAGGACCTTGGGCCGCATAAATGGTGGGCCGCATGGACGAGTCTTTACCAGGCTGTCAAATCTTTATTTAATGCAGTATTTGACTCGATTCTTGAGTGGATCTTCTTAGGATTCTGAAACATCTCTCAGCAAGGATCCCGAAGTACAGTTTTTCAAAGGATAAAGTTGAGTGAAAAACACAAGCGTCATCGTCATAATTAATGCTGATAGTGCAGCACGAGAATCAAGGATTCTCCACCATCTCCTTTGCCCTATAAATAGGGGGTTTTGCCAAAGAGAGAGAACTTTTTCTCTTTGCTCGAGTTTTCCTCTTTTGTTGGAAATTATCCATGTGAACTTTGGGTATCATACTAGAGATAATATGGACGTAGTACAATATCATAGTTTATTGAGGATATCCCACCGGGGGATCTTCGGTGGACCTATTACCTTTTGTGCACTTGGGTGAAAGTAATAAGTTCGAAGCGAAAACCCTATCAGAGGTGATATGGAGGTAATAGATTTTGTAGCCCATTATTTGTTGCTCACCTGAGTGCAAGTAATAGATTAAAGACAAGCCATGGCAGAGATGATATGTACATGTCAGATTTTGTGGACTTAATACCTCTGACATACTTAGAGTTAAGTACGGGTGAAAAGTTTAGATGGCGACCGATATCAGAGATAATATGGACATGATAATCGATAGTCAAGTAGGGAGGTTTGCTCAGAGGTAAGAAGGATATGGCAAACTCTACTGGGAAAGATATGAGGACGATAACTTAGAGACAACGTGGACGTGAGCTAATAGATAATCATACAGAGAGGTTAGGTACGATCATGGTATGGAAGAAAAAGAATACGAGCCAGAGGTAATAAGGACATGGCTATTTTCTTTGGATAGGGAATATAGGCAGCTCATAGTTCAGAGGTAATAGGGACATAAATTATTTGCTTTTGTTGAGGACATTTCACTAGAGGATCTTTGGTAGACATATTACTACTTGCACACTGGAGTGCAAGTAATAAGTTTAAAATAAAATCCTATCAGAGGTGATATAGACGTGATAGGTTTTGTGGCCGCATTACTTCTTGTGCACATGAGTGCAAGTAATAAGTTCGAAACAGAACCCTATCAGAGGTGATATGGACGTGATAGGTTTTGTGGATCCATTATTTCTTGCGCATTTGAGTGCAAGTAATAGATTCGAGATAAGCCAGGCTAGAGGTGATATGGACGTGGTAGGTTTTATGGACCCATTACTTCTTGCGCACCTGAGTGCAAGTAATAGATTCGAGACAAGTCCTGCTAGAGGTGATTTGTACATGGCAGGTTTTATGGACTTAACACTGCTGGCGTACTTAGAGTTAAGTACGAGTGATAAGATTAGATAACAATCGATGTTAGATATATTATGGACGTGATAATCGATAGTCATATATAAAGGTTTGCTTAGAGGTAATATGGACATGGCAAACCTTGTTGGAGACAATCGGTTAGGACAGTAGTTCAAAGGTGATGTGGTCGTGAACTAATGCCCAAGGGAGCTGATTATGAGTGGTCTACCCGAGAGTGTGGATAGCCCTGAAGGTGGCTCTGCTAGGGAGGTTTTTGAGGATCCACTATCTGTTGCGTATTCAGGATTCCTGAATACAGAAAATGGCTTTCATCAAACTTTTGTGGAGGAGAAGTGCATATTGTGCTTACATACTTGCCATAGATGAACAACAGGGAATATACACTGTATATTTTATTTATCCAGTTGATAGTAAAAGGAGTACAAGTCTAGCTTAGATATAGTACTTTTTGAGAAACTTGCCATTGATAGGCATCATGAGCAAGTCGCCATTGGATCTTGCGAGCTGGTAGGTGTCGTTGGAGAACATGGACTCTACAATGAATGGACCCTCCTACTTAGGTTAGAATTTATCGACCGTCTTGTGGGTCATAACCATCGGTCTTCATACTTTCAAGATGAGTTCTCCTACTTGGTAAGTCCTCTTCTTGACCCATTTGTCGAAGGTGCGCTGGCATTCTTTATTCCAAAGAAAGGAGACTCCCTTCTTCATGAGCAGAGTGAACGGCTGACAACGTCTAGAGAGGTTTTATATGAACCTCCTGATGTATGTCAGTCTTCTTTGAAGACCACGAAGTTATCTGAGGTTCTTCAGCAGGTACATTTCAAGGATTTCTCTTGTTGGGGTCTAAGTGGATACACTTCGAAGTTATGACAAAATCCAGAAATTTGTCGCTGGAGATTCCCAGGAAGGATTTGGTAGGATTCATCTAGAACTGGTTCGCACGCATGAGGTCGAACACATTCTTCAAGTCTTGGAGGTGATCATCTTTGGAGTGACTGCTGACAGCGATATCATCAACTTAACACTCCACTGTCTTGAGTAGATGTTTACAGAAGATGGTACTCATAGCTCGTTGGTATGTAGTAACTGCATTCTTTAGACCGAAGGACATAAATTTATAGCAGTACACTCCTATCGGTGTTCAAAATAATGTGTGCTTCTCGTCATTAGAAAATATCTTGATTTGATTGTAGCCTGAGAATCCATTCATGAAAGATATGTGCTCGAAGACACAAGTATTGTCGATCGTTATATCTGAGATCGGAAGGGAAAACTCGTCCTTAGGGCCTGACACATTCAGATTATGAAAGTCAATACAGATGGGCACTGTCATACCCCAGTTATTTTTTACGATAGACATTGTCACGCCCTAGTTCTAAAATACCGAGAGACTAGCCACGTGGCAATGGCCATCAGCACTACTCCAATGGGCAAACCCAATTTAATGGACCCATTAGAGCACACTTAAGTTATAATATATATAAATAAGGGTCTACAACACCTGTCATAGTTTATATATCTAATCTCATACACAATAATAATCATAACACAAGGGATTTTCCAGTTACAAGAATACTAAAAAATGAAACTATCCATCAACAAATGCAGTATAAGAAATATCACGGGGAATAACCCGTCGTCAAAGTAATAAAGAGAAATAAAACCAAGTACACCTGTCCAGTAGTCACTAAGCCAATTCCAATGTCTGAAAAATAAAAAGCATAAACATATAAATAAATAGTAGAGTGCTCAAGAGAAGTCCTTCGGCACGACCTCGTCCTCTGGTACAAGTACTGCTCAAATGTTAGCTCATGTCCTATAAACCTCGAAGTAGCTCTTCTCGTCTATACCTGGGGACATAATTCGGATCCAGAACCTCAGGGGACATAGCAAGGTACAATAAACACTCAAGCCAATGTAATAGTAAATAATAAATAGTGTACTCAGGGTATCTATCATAACCAACTAAGTGAATACTATTGAGAACGTACTCGTCCGCTAAACCACCGGGGGTTGTAGGTCTCTAAGACATGATAGTAGCAGATAATACTTGGTACATACAGGTCTGGTCAAGTTACCTGCAGCACTGTAGGGCCCGAAGCGCAAGCAACGGTAGCACGTATTGTTTGGTAGCCCAACGGTATGATAGATTTTCCCCGATCCCCATGTATCTCGTATCTCATGTCCATAACACGCAAGACAAGTACTAACTATGTCTCGAGTCAAGAAAAAGGGTTCAATCAAGTCAATTAATCATATATCATGAGTCATATCCTAACACAGAATACAGAATCTTTAAATATCTCAAGTAAGGCTTCTGTACATAAGGGTCGTGTACAGTGTCTTAAGGTATATCGTGCATGAGTTGCACGTATAGGGTATACTATGACAACACAGTCTAACGATACTCGATTCCGCGTATGAAAGGTGGCACCCGAATACACTTCAGATGCTAAGTATCGTAACTGTCCTAGGTTTAAAATAAGTACACACAAAGAACTAAAAATAGAATCAATAACCGGCAGTAACAATAAGCAAAAAGTACTGGAACAAAGGCAAGATACACTTGCCTGCTGCCTACTGCCGCGGTACTGTCTGACTGGTATCCTCAACCACAGGTGCAACCTATCCAAGTTGGCCTATTATAACATATTTTAATCAATACACCATCTAATGTGATAAACATAAATGAATAGGATTGTTCATACGACGTCAACTAGTATGGTGACGTTCATGCCAACGATCCAACAGTTATGGGTCATGGGCCAACGTGCCAATAACCATGTACCATGGCACTGTCTAGTACATTGTAGGGTCTTGTTTATTGTGTTTTCATATGTATATATAGGCACCTACATTAGTTTTGACACGTGTAATCCTATATATACACAGATACGATACGATGTCCCAAAACTTGCAACAACGCTAAATTATATCTCGAACATGCATGCCGGCTCTCAAACATGCATGTCGACATCCATTAATATTGAATTAAAATAATTTAAATTCTGGCATTATGGTTTATTTAGTAAAAAAATACCGAAACGATACAGTTGCACGCACAAAGTTCCATTGCGCGTCAACTGGGTGTTCTTGCTACTTTGGTAACTAGTTTGTGCATGCAAGGTTGCCAACTTCCATGAAAGATTCATTTAACATATAAAATATAATAATTAATATTCTAGAAATTATCAGTTAATTTTTGGAAATTTATATTTAAATAATCAATTAGCAACATCTATCAAAACTAGGTTATTAGGGTTTACACATTGCCATGTATTGGTTCCCGTATCACCAAAGAGTAGTTTTTATGTAAAAAAATTAGGGTTTCTCAGACATGGTATTTCCTCATTGTAATCTAATCATATTTTTGGGTTAATACAAGGGTTTTCACATGGGAAAATAAATATTTAAAATAACTTACAATACTTACTTGTTCGTGATTATAATGGAGCTTCTTCTTGCGACACAGACCTTTTGGAGCGCCAAACGGACTTCAAACTCCACAAAAATTGAGAGGGATCTTAGGGGATTCAAGTAAAAGTTAAATATTGATTTTTAAAGGTTTTTAGGAGGCTGTGAATGGCCGGAACTGCTACTGTAAGTAGCAGCACCTGTCGGCTTTAAATGGATGGACGATCACTTCTAGGGGGTTTGGTAGGCCTCCTTGGTAAGTGTGGAGGCTTGGGGATGATGGAGAAGGAGAGAAGAAGAGGGGGTGCTACTATAAAATTCATAGGAAGGAGGGATACGCGAGGGAGGAAAGAAAATAGGGTTGGCCCTCCTATTAGATTGTTTTATATATGTATAAAGATATGTATGTTGGTGGTTAGGATTTGTTTTAGGGTTTTCACTTAGGGATAAGATTAAGGAAGGTTAAAATAAGGTGAGAGGGATGATTTATAATATTTAAATAAGATTTGAAAAGATTTATTTTAGATTTAAATTGATATGTAACAAGATTGCATGGGGGTCTTTCCTGATTTTAAAATATTACATTTATGGACCATTTAATTAATTTTTTCAGATTTTGTGGATATATATTTATATGTGTGATGTGTTATGCAATAGTAAAAAAATGTGTGGGGTAGTGTACATTTCTCATAGGATTTGGTTTGAGAGCCCGAGTTGGGTGTTTGGGCTCGGTTGGGTTCAAGTAGCTAAATAAGGATAGTTTTGCAATGTCAATGGTTCTAGATGTTTGTCAATATTTTTGGAGCATGGGATATATCAAACTAATGAAACAACCTTGTCCAAAAGTTACTAAGTACAGTCAAGACCAATAATATAAATTTGGTTGGAAGGGAAAATATCGTGCATTAATCAAAATATTCAAGCCATGGCAAAGTGTCATATATATATATATATATATAAGGATTTTATAAATTAATACTTTAACCTATTAAATTAAATTAAATAAATAAAATAAATTTAAAAATAAAAAATTTATCCCTATTAAAAATGAGGGTGTTTACAGGCACGGTATTGGCTACCCAATCCGGATGTTGTTCCTTACGGGCGAAGTCACTAATAATCAGTTTATTAACTTCAGCTTTGATAGCATTCATGATTTTTGATCGGAATTGCCGTTGTTGTTGCTTGACCGGCTTAGTATTTGTCAAAATTTTGAGTTTGTGGACCCTGATTTGTGGGTCCAGTCCTGACATATCTTCGTAACTCCAAGCAAAGACATCGATGTACTCCCTGACAAGATGTATAAGAAATTTTTGATCCTCATCGAACAGACATTTGCTGATAAAGATAGGTTTAGGGGAGGATTCTTCACCCAGATCAATTTTTATGACTTTGTCCTCAGTGGGAGATTTTTGTTGCTCGAACCATATCTCCCATTGTAAGTCTAGGTATTGGGCCCTCAATTCTACTTCAAAGAGTTCAGGTGGATCCTCGTCGTCTTCTACAGGATCAGCTGACACCATGTTTGCAGACAACGTTTGTTTAAGCAACTCCCCAATACTGATATCGGAGTCCCAATCGAAAGTTTTTGAAGAGTGAGATTGTAACTAATCTTCTTCATCTGAGCCTTCGGGGGTTGTGGGAGGCGTGATGTACCCTAAGCCATGCTTGGTCTTATGGTAGTATTCCTCGGGCTTTCTTGTGGTAGTATGCAGACACAGAGGAAGCTGTCGGCCATTGATATAATTTAAGCCCCTAGCATATTTCAGATCGTATCCCAGTCATGTATGTTGTTCTTACATGTGGAGACATGGAAGGGACGGTGGATGTCACACTTTCTGCCTCAGACTCCTACCGTAAATAATTATCCGAGAAAGTTGGTAGTGTCGTATCCTCTTCGGACCTGGAGGGAACACTACCTCCAGCGTTGGAAGCTACATCCTCTTGACGAGGGTGGCTACTCTCAGGGATCTCAGCATATGTTCCTTGGGAATCACCGTCTTCTCAGAATTTTGGATTGTCATAGAGGTCCAAAAGATTACAATCCCCAATTCGTGTAGCCACCTGGGATCCTGTAGAAGAACTACCCCCAGTGGCTGACATCTTCTTGTTTGAGCGGGTGCACAGGAAAACACCTTTTATGGGTTTTGCTGCTTGTCCTCCTTGGACCCGTCTTCTTGACCCACTAGCTGAAAGCGACAGACTGGAGGTGCTGGATTTTGGATCTCCCTTTATGGAGGGGGCCTTCCAAGCAGAATAACATAAGACGAATGGTAGCACATCTTCCTCTGGTGCCTACACCTGTTCTCCGAGTTGCATCCAGATGTGTGCCTTTGGTTGTAGCTGCCAGAATATCAACTGCCTGTTTATGGTTATTGCTACTTTGTTACAGCATCGTTGATGATAATATTGGCACAGTGATGTCCTGGAGAGGATACTTCATATGTCGTAGTTGATTCTCTCACTTTATGTTTATGATTGATCACGTTGTGCAAGTCAAATGAGGGCTGATTCATCTTTGCACCCCTCTTATATGCCCGGGTAGACCGAGCATATTAGTGCATTGGTATTTACTTTGCTTCCTGACCTGGGGTTCGTACAAGAACTTTCCCTAGGTTGATAATGAAAGACTCTTTAGGCTGACCCAGTTCAATTGCCACTGCGAGTTGGATGCATAGGTCAACTTTGTATAACTTTTTGCCAAGGGAACTCATTATAATTAGCGGCGCATGCTGATGGTCGATCGAATAAACAATTGCTTTAGCTTGGCGAGCTCGTATTATCCTAGAATTCTTCGTCCTTGCACGCGCCGGTGCGTAGTATGAAGAGTCCAAGTTTACATCTTTACCTTTTTCAGCATGGAACTTATGTTGTTATCTTGGCCGCATGCGACCATCTTCTTGTGGCTGCCGACCCGTACCGTATAGTTCTCCTTATGCAATCTTTGATGTGGCCGCAAGGAACGTGCCTTAGGGCTCGACCTTCTGGCATCGTAGTATTTTCCTCTGCCAGAGCTTAAGTGCTAAGAACTTTCCTTGTCAGAAGAGGCTACGCATGAGTAGGGTCATCTCGTGTGGATGCATGATGTGCATTCCCTATGGCAAGGAGAGAGATAGGGAGCGCATGCTCCATAGTTGGATAAGGCATAAAAGCTTTTGCAATCCATGTCCTGCGCATCTTCTTAGGCTTTGCTAGCCTTGGTGAAGTACCACCCTCAAAGAGCATTTCCTTAAAGACTTGTTGGTCGAACTGTACAACCAGAATCCTCTGGGTAGAACACAGCTTTGACGCGTCAAACTACATCATGACTTTCTCATCAGAGGAGAAGGATGTCCCTAGTAGAGTCGGCACCTTATTTTCCATTAAAGTGAGTTTAGGAAACTTTTGTTCAACAACAAATAAAAAAGAGTACAAAGAAATCCTAGACAAAAAATCTAAGTACAATATTTTTTGATCTGAGAAATGTGACGATTGAGATCGAGTACTGCAATGACTCATTTACTCCATTGATGGTCCGACGAGGGAATAAGGAAACTTTTTCCTCTTTCTCTCTCTTGAGTTTGTGAGCACGTACATAGCTCGCCTGGAGGGGGTATGGTTTTTGAAGTAGAAAAACCAGCCCTTGTAACGTCTAAGTTTCTTCTATTTATAGCCATCATGCTGATGGGCTATAGGTGTCGTTTGTGCTTATGTTTGGTGGTCGTATAGGGCTCCTTCAATATAATGCGGTTGTAAGTGTAGATGTATACTATGGGAAGGCTGCCACGTGTACATCCTTAACATGATATAGTTGAGTCCAAGCTGAGCTGCCACATGAACGTTTGTTGCGATTTGCTATTGCTGAAGATCTAGGCGGTTCTCGTCTTTTATTTGCGTGACTTGGTCAGCTTGACACGTAGACCACATTTAGTTGGAGAGAATTACTTCAGTCGCAACAGAAAGATTTTGTCTCAGGGAACCCTGCAACGTTGGACGCATAAAATCTGCGACGCATATGACGCATGGAACGCATGGAGTCTGGAAGGCATAGGGCAAGAGATGCATGGAATGCACGGGACCAGAGACGCATGAAACACATGGATTCTGGAACGCATGGGCCAGAGAAGTATGAAATGCATGGAGCCTTTGCCGTGTTGTACACGTGACGCTGCCCACCCGTAAGGAGTAAAGTTTATGATGACGTGAAGTTCTATCATTCAGCGTGCTCACGTCTTTTTAAGTGTTCAGAAAGTCCTTTTTGTTAGGATTCTTTGTCATACATAATCTTTGTGTCAGGCCTTTATGCGGCCAATATTGGGGCTTATGGATGCTTCTTTTCCTTGACTGCATGGTCATTCTGCGGCATGATTTCTTCTTAGTAAATCTTGGAGCGCAAGTTAGTTGGACGCATGAATCTAGATTTTTTATGCTTCTACAAAATCTACCACCTTACCCATGATTGCCACCCTTGGAAGACTTTTTTTATGACGTGAGACTGCCATGGACATCGCTGGATTCGGCCGTATGACCACATCGGTGCAGCTCGCCCTCACCGCACAACAGCTGCAGCCAACTCCAGAACTACCATCTTCCCTCTTCAATTTCTCCTCCGTCTCTCGATCTTTTCTTGATCTTTTCTCTGGAGTATGTTCACAACCTAACCCTCTTCGTTTCTCTTCAAATAGATTAATTTATTTTGCTTTATATTGGTTGTAAATTAAGTTCCAAAATCGAGAAAAAACTTGTTTCTGATCTTTAAAGTCATACAAAAATTAGTTCAAACACCCATCTGTAGAGACCAATATCTCCTAATCCTGTGAAGCTAATTTAGATTTTATTTTTCTACTTTAAAGCCTATATTACCATGATTAATTTCTTTCAAATAGATTTATTTATTTTAATTTAAAATACATGTTATTTCAGTTTGAAAATGAAGAAAAATAGGTTTTCAAAAACAAAAAAAATGTGATACAAAATTTGTCCCGCTAAACTGGCCACCTCGTCGCATACCGATTGTATCAAAGGCTTGTACAATATTCTTCGACGTGTGGGCCTTGATGGAATTCAAATTGGTTGTGTATGCGAGACGAATTTCACCTATATCAGTGGAAAGTCACCGCATCGACACATTTGATTTTTTTAATTATTTTGTGCATGCTCGTCTTGTCGGAAGGATCTGACACACCATTAGACTCACTACATCTGATTGGTCATGTGACTCAAGTTTCATTCAATTCTGAGACAGTCGACCGGATAGTCGTTTCACTGACCCACACTGCTATTCAAGGGCAAATTTAAGATCGGCTCATTAAAATATAATTCTGGACATACTGTTGAGTTTATATTATCGTTTTAATTCTTTAGACATATATTTTGATGAATTTAGAGACTTTGATTTTGGCGTATTTTTGATAAAAATTGGGCTCACGAGCGAATCCCGTTTTGATCCGAAATTACCAATTTTGCTCCTCTGTCTCATCACCCAGTGATGGTTGTTCAAAATTTTCATTTCATTATTATTTGTAATAAATTGGTATCTTATCCATATTTCAAAATTCGTATGATAAAACTGAGATCAGTCAATTCCAGTGATTACGTACCGCTAAAATTAATAAAGTGACTATATGGATTACTGAGATAAGATTGTTTATCCTATGGTTGATTGTCATATCACAATTTGTGTGTCGTAGGCTTTGTTGCACTAATTACTAGATACAAACTTGATTATTTGATTCAATAGTTTGAAATTCAGAATATAAATAAACTAATAATAATTATAGGGACAAGTGTGATTAGTTCTAGATAGCATGACTAATATAACAACTTATGTGACATAGCTAATAGGCGACTTAGATCCATCCAACTTTCTTTATTAAGAAGTTGTTGGAATTATTATGATTATTGTGTATGATATATTATTTGTTATTTGGGTTGGTATATAGATATATATGGAGTATGGCTCATTAGTTCGTGGATAGTTTTGGCTAGATGTGGTATCACACTCAACATGCTTGGACACACTCCACGCAGGTATACCTTGCCTATTTGGAACTCAGTATTTACTTATTATTTTTTTATATGCCAGTAGTCATTCTTTATATTTATCTTATTACATTTTTTGTGACATATTACATGATTATTCCTATTGACTCATGATAGACGAGATACACATATTTCTTTGATATTGCATGCTAGTTGTCTCGACCCGATATTATGTATATGATTGACTGGACCCTTTATTTGTTAAAGGTTGACTAGACACATCATATAATTGACTCGTCAGTATTATTGGGTGGGGAGGACAACTACTAAACCTAGGTGTTTGTATGCGAAGGAAGATAGCATAGGAGTCGAGAGGAAAGACAATAAAATGGTATAAGTTTTCCCTTGAAGGCTATTTTGCTTATTACAAACTATTTAAAGTGTATAAAAGATCCTATAAAAAAATCTAAGTACAATAGTTCTTAAAAATTATGGCTATAGAGATCTAGTCTGTGGTCAACCACTCTAATCCATGGACCATCCGACACACGAGAAAGAAATGTTGATTCTCGAGCGTTAGAGAAATAGGCGGTAGTAAGGCTTTGGCAAAAGAGTGCTTTTGTGTTTGTCCTTTTTTTCTCTCTTTCTTGCTTTGGACGATACTGATTCATATTTATATCCTTTCTATGGCACGTGGTGAATGAACAATCCTTGTTGTGTGGTATTACTTTATACACGCATATATGCCATATGCTGACTAGACTTTTGTCATGATCCCACTGCGTCAAACTTTGGCCATGTTGACCAAACTTCTATCATGAGGCCACTGTACTTTCAAGATCACAGCATTAATTGGACGTGATCTCCTTCACGTCTCCCCAAGAGATATTGCATTAAATGCATGCTTTGTCTTATACTTTTAATCACCCGCTGTAAATTTAAGAGAGTAAAAAAGATGCGTGAACGTGTGCAAAAATAGGCTAACACCTCTGTGGTTTGCCATTTTGCACTCATGTATCTTTGTTTGGGGCCAACTTTGACCAAGCTGATTGGAATTTAGTCATGATAAGATCTTGTCATTCTTTGATCACAATATTAGTTTGGTGTAATCGCCTCCACGATCCTCCGAGATACTGTATTAAATGTGCTAGTCCATCTCGAGCTCTGGACCGCTCGCTGTCGATCTATAGAGAGAGTAAGAGACGCGTGTGCATACAAAGATGGGCAACTTTGCCGTGTTTTGCTATTTTACGTGCGTATAGCTTTGTTTGTAGCATACTTCGGCCATGTTGATTGGACTTTAGTCTTGTTGGGACTGTCTTTTTATGATCACGACATTAATTTGGCATAATCTCTTCCACGATCCTCCGAAAGATATTGCATTAAATTTGCCAGTCCGTCTCGAGCTCTGAACTGCCCACTGTCTATTTGGAGAGAGAAAGCATGAAGCTTGTACTCTTCTAATTTATCTACGGCGAGCCAACTCTACTGGGTTTCTCCACTTTGTTCGTGCATGCCTTTTTGTAAGAGGCAGACTTTCGCTGTGCATGTATCTTTACACGCATACTTTCTATGCTTCTACAAGTCCCCCTTCAAAGTTTTTTTAAATTTTTCCTTTTTTAGATTTAAGAAATACTTTAAAGGAAGCATAGAGAGTCTTCTGATCGGGTCTGTCATGTCTTCAAGGGAGACACGTCTCTCGTATGCCCCATACTTAGGGGATACGTGGCCTGTAACTCTTGGCCGGTCATGGTTTATGACGGTTGGCGTGTCTCTCCTTGGGTGCTTCGGTTGTAGTCGTCTTGGGCTCCCGAGGTTTATACATGAAGGTTTGTTGTGTCTGCCAATCATCTTTTAAGGAGGTGAACTGTTATCTCGCAAACGATAAGGAACGTCTTAGGGTATATCGGGCTGCCTTTGGGAGGTGAATCGCCACCCCTTCACACACACACACACACACAAATATTATATATATATATATAATATGAGGGATATGTGCGATTATGATAGTCCCTAACCAATGATTATGGAGCAAAAAAGAGCCTCCGGCTTGGAGCTTTGGCCACAGGCTGCGGGCATTTCCAAGCGTCCCCCTCCTCCTAATGGTCCCAAGATTATGGTGTCTCCAACGGCTCCTCGTGAGACAAGCTTCGTATCCGAGTCATCAACTTCCGTCCCGATACTTCCCCCTTTATCGAGAAAGAGGGCGTGGGAGTTTGATAATTTAACGCTTGCAAAAAATGTCTTATCCTTCTTTGCCTTGACGTTGGAGTCGATTGCCCGTCCTATGGAGCTGGTACCGGACTATGACTCAATGCCATTGACTTCGGAGGAGAAGGAGATGTTGGCGTCGAGGGAGGCCGTATGCCATTTGTTTCACCGTTCGAGCGTGCGTACGTTCTGGGAGGTTTCTTATATTGTCGGCGATCTAAGTCCATTTTTTGACTCTGACTAGCCATGTTCTCCTTCTTCCCTAAAACCTCTGTTTATGGGCCTTGGTGACTGGGCTATGTAATTCCCCTCTCTTTTTCGTAAAATATAATCCTCCTTGCTCTTAGTAAACATTGTACTATGAGGGTTGCGTGAGGTTTTGAAGGAAAACATAGACATAGTACACGCACCATTACGTATGGAACATTTGCGTTTGTGAGAATAGGGCATAGCTCACCACTGGCACGTGTAGGGGGAATGTCTTTTAGGAGTGTAGACCACCTGGATTGTGGAATACTCTCGTGTTGTTTTCACTTATCTACATATAAGTCTTTTGCGTAGAGTCCCTTGGTCGCGTTGTGAGCGACGTAATGATGGTAGATGTATGGGCTCCCCTTGTCCTGACGTCAGGTCTCTCTCATGAGTCTTGTTTGGGTATGTAGGAACCAGACTCGAGATCCTGCTTTAGTGCAGAGTGAATGACTAGCCTTGAAGACCACGTCATTCTTTGAATGCACTTAAATGCGTGTGCTATCATCGAGGCATCTTTTTGCCCATGCTTTATTAGCGCTGCTCTGTCTATAAAAGACAGGGTAGGAGGAGAGTCTTCTGTCACAACTGCTCTCTTCCTCAATAGTCCCCCAAACTATTATTCCTTCTGCTAAATGGGCTAATCAGAGCAAGCGGGCATCTGTCCCTCTGCCGCTGCAGACCAAGCGTCTTCGCAGGCATACCACTTTAGAGCATAAGGAGATGTTCCTCCTGCATGAGTTCTTGATCACAAGCATTAGCAAACATCCCTACGCTGGGATAAGGGCCCCTCGCAAATCAAGTGCAGATACAGAGCCCTTGTTGGCTTCTATGGCCATTGTCGCAGAGCTTCATCGCGGGCGGGTGCTAATGGAAAAGGTTTTCCATGTGACGCATATGCGGGCATAGGAAAGTCTCTTTAGTAGCCTGGCTGTCTCGCTGGGGCAGCACAGGGCACTCAGTAGCCGATATTCACATTAAAGGATCCTTGGGTGCCTTCCTCCTGAGATACGCACCCGCCTATATGGATAGATGGCGGTGTGCCATGTTGACCTTTGCATTTTTTTTGTATGCAGAGGTTTCCTTGGGTTGCTTGGGTTTCGATGGAGCATGAAAAGATATCATAAGCCTCCTTGTTCGTCTAGAGCAAGCATATTACCTGAAGGACATGGTCATCTTCACCACTTGCGCATTGTGCGTACCCAAAATATATGGTCGTAATGATGATTGTTGGATTCAGATTGAATCCAAGTCAAATCATTGTCAGCGGCGCACGATTGGCGACTCGCGCCAGGTCTTCCTCTTCCATTCGTTATCCATCAGTGGGTCTGCCTCCATATATTGAGGTTTGCACCGAGGAGTGTGGAAGAGGTATAACCCAGAATGCGTTGAGATTGCATGGATATTAATGAAAATCTAGAGTAGATTTCCATCATATTTAACCATGATTATTGAATGAAAATCCATATGTAGTAGATTTCCATTATATGTAATCATGATTATTAATACAATATCTTTTTGCCAGGTCAACACTTGTGTGAGAACATTCTTATGGGTACGATACACAAGCATCCTGTGAGAGGAAATGTATGTTGTTGCATTTCTTAGTCCGTTCCTCTCGGGTATTTTATTGACTTTAAAATGGATGAGAGTAGGGAAGTATCTTTTCTATCAGAGGTGATTGATAGATTTGATGTCATAAACCCATTGGGGATTCAAACAGCTAGTTGGTATGTCAGACACTGTGGTATGAGTAGTGGACCAGGCTACCATGGATTTATCATCCATAGCTTACTTGGACTAAGTGCGGATGATAATTTTGAAAGGGGGATGCTATCAGAGGTAATATGGACGTGATAGACTAAAGTGACCCCACAGGGGGGATTTTTGTGGACTTGTTATCCATAGCATACTTACACTAACGGGTAAAGAGCTTGAAAATATGATGCTATCAGAGGTAATATGGACGTGATAGACGAAGACGCATTTTCTCAGAGGTGATATGAATATGGAAAATGGGTAGTTTTTGGACTTTAATATCTGTTTCACACCTAGAACTAGGCGTAGATAATAAGTAAAAATGACTGGCACTATTAGGGGTTATGCTAACGTGATAGTAGAAAGTCGTTAGTTTTAGATTGTTTGCCTAGAGGTAATATAGATATGGAAAACTTTCTGATATTTATGGTTTCCAATGGGAATATCTTTCTAAGAGGTAATATGGACATGTCAAGATATCACTCAGTGGGAATATAGGAAAATAATACAGAGGTAATGTGTACGTGATTGTTTTCTTTTGAGGATAAGTTTGATCTTTTGGAGAGAACAAAGGAATAACAATTGTGATGGATAGAAATAACCCCACTAGGACGTGCTTTCGTGGGCTTGCTATCCATGGCGTACTTTTATACTGAGTACGGGTAACAAGTTTTAAAATGTGATGCTATCGGAGATAATATGGACATGATAGATGAGGATGTGTTTTCTTAGAGGTGATATCAACTTAACAAACAGGGGCATAGAATACCCGACGAGAGTTTGTGGCATACACCTGCACAGAGGTAGTATGAACATGGTATTGTAATAGTACTTGTGCGGAAAAATAACCCAAAGGTAATATGGACATGATTATCTTCTGGAGATCAATTATCTATAAACAAGCTGGGATTTAGATATAAGGAATTCTCAGAGCAACTATGCTATCATAATACGTTTTGTTTATCGGGTAAAGAGATGTGTGATCTTGACGAAAGAGTTTCATAGGATCTGAAGATGATTCTGCTGGGGTATTTTGGAGGGCCTATTATCCATGACATATTCAAGAATCTTGAATACGGATAATAGTTTGGAGTGAAGAATTACACTAAATCTTATGGGAAGGATTATGTCACGCTCCAGTACCAAAATACGTAGGACTAAGAATCCATAGCATGCCAGCCGTATGTATATGGCCACTCCAATATATTAAAAAATATATAACACATACGTATGTTGTATATGAATAGTAATTCACAAGTGGTAAATATATTATCAACACAAGTCACATATAGCTATATCTCATCCACACATACAAGTAAAGAAGTACCAAAATATATAACAAGTCTTAAGTACGAAGTAGTAAAAGAAGTAATAGTCGGGTGGAGATAAATCCACTACCAAACGATTATATCAACCAAAATGAGAGAGAAGGACGAACTCCAATATAAAATAAAATAATAAAGGAATGTAACACCTAAAGTTCCATCAACTATTAGAAAATTAGATGTAGTCGGAAGGTAAGACCTCCTCAATAGTAAATAAAGCATCAAGCATGGGTCCGTACTCTTGCGGATTATCCTGATCGTCTATACTTGGAAAGGGACCAGGTCCTCAGAGGGACGTAACAAGATACATAAAATTATGCCAATAATGTACTAAAAGTAAAAAATCAATGGGTACCTAACCAGTCTAAATGATATACAGTTTAAGAACAACTTTTTAGCGTATGGAATTTTTAGCTAAAATAATGGGATGGACATAGTTCTCTTGGAGATACAGGCGCCACATCCATAACGTCTTTCGATCGTCAGAGGCCGCCAAGTAAATATAGGGTCATAAACCTCGCGTCTCCAATAGAGTGTGCGGGTGAATAAGAGAAAGTATAAATAAGTCACATACACTTACTCATTATTCTCTCCTTTCAATGCAACTAATATGTCATATCCACAACACGCAAATACCTCCAGTAACTGCTAAGTCTTCTAAACATGATATTACTATTAGCAGTTATTCCTTATTGGCCGCACGACCTATACATAAAGGTAGCCAGACTATCATACAAGTTCGTGTCCTACATGAATTCATAACTCATGTAACAAATGTGTCATGGCCAAATGAAACATAATGATGCCTTAAAATCATGGGGTAGTCTCGTAAAACTAGGTCAACATGCATAGTAAAAGTAAGAGAAAGAAATGACCCCAACCGTCATTGCACCCAAGTTTTCTCGAACACACAGTTTTATATATCAAAATAAGTAAAAATAAATAATAGAAAATAAATATGCAGTAAATGAATGTAACTAAATAGTATTGTGACAAGGTATAATTGCCTGACAAACAATTAATGTAGTATAGACATCAAGACGACAAACACAAGAATTCAGAAACTACGGACTCTGAACAAAAGTCTCTGGATGCTGAAATAAATATCACGAACATATTCATAATCAACAAGATAGTTAAAAAATACTATCCTTTCGTCAAATTTGGACACGGAAATAAAAATATATTTTTTGGGTCAAAGTAGTGTCCATTTGTGGTCCAGTTTGCACCAAAAAATATGCTAAGAATAAAGGTCTCTAAATGGGACAAATGATAGGTCAAGCAAATCCTAATCGATTCCAATTTTGGATACTGGTGAGCCGATCACAAAATTGCCCGTTAAGTCGGATCGTGGGGCCCACAAAACGGTGATTTGGTCATTGTCTCATAATTAGGCAAAACTTGGGTCATAGGACCAACGTGATGCTACAGATCCGATGGCTGAAGTTTTGTCATATTTTGACGTGCGTGTACCGACCAATGAAAATTTTTGTAAAACATCGATATAGGGGACTTTTTACGGATATATGTTGATTTCATTGTGCATACACGTCCAAACCAACTTCCGTAAAACCTCACACATCCCGATATACCATACACGCCTTTTGGTGTAACTAGTACATTACAGAGTGGTCCGGTTTGGCGGTGTGCACTCGGTTTCACAAGTTTTTGGGTTGAAAAACATAATTTTTGGTCAAGTTTGAACATTTTTAATTAGAAATAAAGCAAACTAAATGAAACTATAAGAACATAAATATATTTTTTAGAAGTCTATTCAAATAGATTTTGAGAATACTACGTGGTTTGGAATAAAACAGTGAGTAAACTGGAGTACTTGGACTAATTTTCTTAACTAATTTGGAACAGTTTTTCATCAACTTTGAGTCGACTTTCTGATCAATCATGGGCGCTTAAATTTGTTTCACTTAAAGGGATTCCTAGAAGGTCATGTTGTAAGAGTGTACGAAAAGAAGGCTCAAGAAACCATGCAAAGATGAAGGAGTTACATATCCGGGATGGAGGGTGCACAATAGGGGCCTACTGTCGGCGTCTGTGCACGAGGGGTTTTGTCAGCGGTTGTCGGGGGCTACAGTCGTCGACTTTAGGGGTCGTGTGGGTGTGCTGGTGTGGTGGAAAGGTGAGTGAGGTTGTGAGAGATTAGGGTTAGGATTTCGAATGTGTATATATGGGTGTATATATATATGGGGAAATGGGGGGACTCGGGTGTGAGTCTGAAGAAGCGAGTCAGGGGGGATTGGTATATTGTTTAGGAATAGATTAAGTTTTGGGTTAGGGTTTGGTTAGTGCTAGGATTTGGTTTTTCTTACTCTTTGTTTTCCTTTTTCTTTTTCTTATTTGATATAGAAATATATATGTATATGAGAAAAAATTTAAAATAATTCTAGAAAATTTCTAGCACTTTACTAAAATAATTTTGCACTAGAAATTTTGTTAAACCTATTTA
The DNA here is from genome assembly GCA_036927795.1 of Iris macrosiphon. Taxonomy (NCBI): domain Eukaryota; kingdom Viridiplantae; phylum Streptophyta; class Magnoliopsida; order Asparagales; family Iridaceae; genus Iris; species Iris macrosiphon. The sequence continues at coordinate 16,765,485 of JAYESA010000017.1, read as the reverse complement.
GTTATTAAATATAAATAAACATTTATATAATCAAAATAATCAATGCTACAATATTTAATTAGCTAATTTAATAACAAAAATACATATTAAACAGTTAAAGAAATAAGATAATAAAATAAATACTAATATACAAATTAGGATTAGGGGGTTTATATTCTACCCAACTTACAAAACTTTTGTCCTAGAGATTAATACTAAGGCACGATACGGTAAATAGAAGGCAATATGGTAGGAAAGAATAAGATAAAATCGTACCTTGATCTTCGAACATATACGAAAAATGTTTATGCATGTCATTATCGCGCTCCCAAGTGGATTCTGCTAGCGAGTGATCTCCATGCCATACGAACCAAAGGAATAAAGTGATTCCTCAACACCTTCTCTCGACGATCAAGAATCTCTACGAGTTGCTTTCGGTAAGCCAAGCTTGGTCCAATGGTAATCTCGGAGTGATCGAGAACAAGACTGTTATCTGCCATATATCGCCTTAGTTGCGACACATGAAATACATCATGCACTTCCTCAAGCGAAGGTGGCAGTTACAATCGATACGCAACTTCTCCAACTCGCTCCAGCACGTTAAATAGTCCAATATACCTTGGACTCAACTTGTCGTATCCTCCAAAGAAAATAGTGCCTCTAGTTGGCGAGATCTTCAAGAAAACATGGTCGCCTTCCTTAAACTCCAAAGGACGGCGAAGAAGATTTGCCCACTACTTCTGCCAATCTTATGCTACTCGCAAGTGGCCCAGTATCATCTTTACCTTCTCCACAGTGTTGACAATCAACTCTGGCCCCAACATTTGATATTCTCCCATGTCACTCCAATACACGGGAGACCTACACTTTCTTCCATATAAAGCTTCAAACGAAGCCTTTTAGATGCTCGTTTGATAGCTATTGTTGTAGGAAAACTCCATAAGATATAGTTGGTCCTCCCATGATCCTCCAAAATCTAGCATGTATGCCCACAACATGTCCTCCAGCGTCTGAATAGTATGTTCCGACTTCCCATCTGTCTGCGGATGATAGGACACACTGACCTGCAGACGAGTCCCAAGACTCTCCTGCATTTTCCTCTAAAAGTGAGATTTGAAATATGAGTCCCTATCTAACACAATGCTAACTAGAACCCCGTGTAACTTCATGATCTGCCTTATTTATAAATCGACCAAAGCTTCTGTAGACTGACCAACTCAAAATGGCAAAAAATGAATGGACTTGGTAAGTCGATCCACAATCACCCAAACAATATCTCGCCTACTTGGACTCTTCTAAAACTCGTAACAAAGTCCATAGTGATGTGCTCCCACTTTCATTCAAGAATCGAAAGTGGTTGTAGTAAACCTACTGTCCTTTGGTGCTTAACCTTGACCTGCTGACACACCAAACATTTGGCCACAAAGCGAGCTATCTCTCTCTCTTTATCCCATGCCACCAAAAGTGCTGTCTTAAGTCGCGGTATATCTTGGTGCCTCCAGGATGAATGAAATATATCGAGCTATGATCCTCTGCTATCAGCTCCTGCCGAAGCTCTTCATTAGAAAAATATAGACGATCACCACATCTTGATGTCCCATCAGCATGAGCGCACAATCTTGTCATCTCTCTAGCCTCGATCTTCTATCTCAACCTCCTAAATCTAGCATCCGTAGGAAAAGCTACCCTGATCCTCTCTACTAGCGATGACTGCACTTGCAAGTTGGCTAGTGTTCCATCTGATCCGGGTAATACAACCTTTTTGCCATGCTTCTGCAAGTCCTCCAATAAATTATGTTGCATCATGAAGAATAGTTCCATAGGCTTACGGTTTAACGCATCTGCTACTACGTTAGCCTTGCCTGGGTGATAATGCAGCTCTATCTCAAAAAATTTCATCAACTCAGGGGCCACCATCTTTGTCTCCTATTTAGCTCCTTCTGCGTGAAGTCATACTTGAGGCTTTTATGGTCTGTATAGATCTCCACTCGTTCCTTATATAAGTAATATCTCTTTGGCTACAAGGCAAAAATAATGGTCGTAAGCTCTAAGTCATGAGTTGGATAATTCTTCTCGTGTATACTTAACTGCCTAGATGCATACACAATCACATTATCGTGCTGCAATAATACCCATCCCATTTCTTTTCTTGATGCGTCGTTGAAGATCACTTAGTCTCCTGATCCAGATAGAATGGTCAACATTGGTGCTATGGTCAGTCGCTTATTCAACTCCTCAAAAGCGGCTTGACACTCATCCGTCCATATGAACTCTCGGTCATTGTAAGTCAACTGAGTCATAGGCTCTGCTATTCTTGAGAAGGTTTCCACGAATCGTCGATAATAACCTGCAAGTTCGAGGAAACTTCTCACCTCAGATGCTGATATAGAAACGGGCCATGTCTCAACTGCAAAGATTTTATCCGGGTTTACCGAAATACCATCTCCAGTGACAACATGACGAAGGAAAGAGACCTTATCTAAGAAGAACTTACATTTTTTAAGCTTCACATACAACCTCTCTCTCTCTCCTCAATGTATCTAAGATAATCCGTAAGTGCTTCTCATGCTGTTCGTGGCTCTTCGAATAGATAAGTCTATGAAGACGACCACAAACTGGTCTAAATACTGATGGATGACCCGATTCATCAAGTCCATAAAGATAGATGGAGAATTGGTCAATCCAATTGTCATGACCATAAACTCGTAATGTCCATATCTCGTCCTAAATAAGGTCTTCGAAATGTCCTGCTTTCGCACTTTCACCTAGTAGTATCCCGATATCAAGTCTATCATCAAGAACACCTTTGCTCCACTAAGAGGATCCAATAAGTCATCAATGCACGAGAAAGGGTACTTGTTCTTCACCGTCACAGCATTCAAAGCTCTATAATCGATCCACATGCACACTGATCCATCCTTCTTGGGTACAAATAATACTGGAGCTCCCCATGTGATACACTTGGTCGGATGAAGCCTTTGCCCTCTGACTCCTGCAACTGCGCCTTCAACTCATCCATCGGTTGCTTCACCAATTTATAAACATGCGATGCTATAGGTACTGCTCCTGAGTCAACTTAATCAAGAATTCCATATCTCTATCCGGAGGTAGCCCTGGTAAATCTTCTGAAAAGACGTCTTAAAACTCTAAAATAATAGGGTGATAAATGACGTCGTCCAATGCCATCTGTGCACCCTCATGCATCTCAGTGGATCATCGAGCAAACTCGAGCTCTGGCTAGCATGGTACTCTAAAGAGAATGTTTCTTCCATAGCAGTCGAATAATGTATGGTACTTACTCAACCAGTCCATCCCAAGAACAACATCGAAGTTCGATATGGGAAAGACTAAGATTCGAGCCTTCATCTCTCTGCCACGAATTACTACATTACAAGATCTAAAAATACGGCTAACAGGTACAACTTGTTATGAATCACACCCGATGTAGGGCACGAGTACGTAGGGACGTCCAGCCTACGCTGCAGTATCGACGGTAGAACACTGTCTAGGTCAAGGCTATCTAGCTAAAAAATCTGACATAAATATCCAACTCCATAAGGAGATAATGATATAACAAGATAATATGAAATACTTAATAACAGAACTAAAGCATGATAAGATACAAAGGAAAAATCTAAATCACCACCACAAGGTCTAAACAATAATACAAATCTAAACTTTAAACAATAGCATTTAAGTCTCAAATATATGCCGGAATAAAATCCGGCACCAAAATGCTAAAAGGAACTAACAAATATATCTAGTGATTCTGGCTAGACCTCCCTGCAATCATGCCAGAGCTACATGGTCCATATCTAATACTCCCTCATGCGGTCCATAGAAAGTCGGACAACAATCCTCTAAATAATTATCTGAAAAAATATATCTAGTTAGGATGGAATGAGCACACCTCTAACAGCAGTTCCAAGTTAACTGATAATGACTATAAACAGTAATAGAGATGTAATACAAGGCAAGAAAATAGTAAACAAATATCATAATATAGCAATAAAGATAGAGAGATAATAGTTAGCAAATTTCATACGACGTTGTTTACAAGATTAATGCCATACGACTTTGTTTACAAGGTTAGTGTCATAGAACATTGTTAACATGGCTAGTATCATACGACATTATTTACAAGGTTAGTGTTATACGATATTATTTACTGTTAATATTTTATGATAATAAGAGAAACAATAATCTGAATATGTAAGTAACATCTCATGACTGAGGATCCACATATACTAATCTGTGTACCATTGTGTCAGAAATCAGGTAAAACATCACTAAGTACTTGTATTATAGTAATTATCAAATAATGGAAACTATCAGAGAATGTACTCGTCTGTGGTTCAAAAGAATGAATGTCAAACCATGTTTGTATCGGTGCCTCACAGACCTATATATGAAATTATATGTCATTTGGTGTACTGGAGTAATATACATGCTTAAATAAGCTAAAATATGGTTTCTAGGTCATTTCTAGGTCTTACCTTGATTCTAGGTTCAAAACTAGTTTCTAAGGTGGTTACAAAACTAAATTAGCTAATTCTAGGTGATACTAAACTATACCTAGGTTTCTAGGTCTATACCTTGAAGGTATTAGATATACTACCTAATATTTATTATACTAGATACTAGATACTAGATACTATATATATATATATATATATATATATATATATATATATATATATATATATGGGAGGGGATATTGCATCAATGATTATTGCAACAATTATTGCACCATTCATTCTCAACCACACTTTTTTTTAAAATATGTGATTGAGAATTATGCGGACATGGCACTACTTTATGGGATAATTTATAACCACATGATTGAAATGAATGTGTAGTTGAGATTGTTTGGTATAATAATTATTGTAATAATTTGATACAATATCCCACCCTATATATATATATATATATATATATATATATATATATATATATATATATATATATATATATATACTATGGTATCAAGGTACTATCTTAACAATATAACTTACCTTGGTGTACTAACCAATATGTTAGCTTCATACTATAGTTACTTGACTGATGTAAAGATATATATCAACTCAACTAACTACTACTCTTAGTAACATTCACTTACTCTCGAATGATACCACATTACCTTAACATTTAACCAATACCTTAGCCACTCTAGTTTTACCTTGGTACATCTTAACACCTAGTGTCAAGCTTTGACTCTAACCTCAAATACCTTAGTATCATAACTTTACTTATCTATGATGCTATTACCTTAACTAATACAAAATCTGATACCTTACTACCCATTGGTATGTAATACCACACAAACCTCAAATATCCCCTCACTCTATTTCAACCTCACTTGACACTCAAAGTACCTACACAAATACTAACCAATCTCACTAACTTACCCTCACAGATACTCATATTCATATACACTTAAACTTTACTCTCACTCACTGTCACGTACCCGAAGACTCCCTAATCGGTAATACATTGTATCTTACATACCCCTCTTACAACTCCAGCTTACATACACAACACTATTTGATACAATAATCCTTTCTTCAATTCACTTGTATCCCTCCGATAACACTAACTCCACACTTATCAGCACATAATAGTCCCATCTATAGATACTCATACCAAATTAACCCCAAGGATTTGTTGACTGCACAATACCTCCTCATGCTTCTAAGGAACTATTCCTAGGCATTCATTGATACCCACTTATGTATTATATTTATATCCTTATGTGTATATATCTAGGTACAAAGACACATAACACGATCATGAGTAGTTCATCCCTAACTCATACCCATATATTGATACCCTTAAGACATAAGAATACATATTTAGTATTTCTACTTGTTCAGGCAATGCACAGACTATACTCACCCCTTTCTTGCTAAAATCATCACTTCATGGCACTACTAGCTACACCTTGGATTGACACCCTGCTGCAAATTCCCGTTCTGGCACACATCTAAAAAACCCAGACTGCTCTAATTGGCCATACATTATACTAATACACATTGTTCTTATAACTATCTATAGGGAACCTATATTTCCCAAAACTGTGTGTAGTCAAGTACACATAAAATATCACTAAAGTCTAAATGCTAATAATGTTATCTCCAATACTAACACCTGAACTGGAAATGGTATCTACTACCACATACTACCCTAAATCCGATGCTACTCCAAAAGCTATTGTCCAAAACCTGAACACAAGTAGCAACTGCTGCTTCCCAGGCTTTCAAATTCCCACACTTACATAACATAGATCACTTACAATTACACAGATTCTCATACCCTAGATGTAGTCACCTCACTGTACTCCAAATCCCTCATTCGTAGTTCATACACCCCCTCACACTTTACTACTACTACTGTTGTTAATAACTTATAGTGTTTAGAAAACAACACCCCTTAACCAACTGAACATTAACCCCCTTCATTGCTCTCTTAAGCACAGAAACCTATAAAACCCCCTTCCATCAACACACACAAAGCTACACACATAATTTCATCTACATGTATTTATATATAATACTAAGTTGGTACATAAATATAACACTCAACTAGGTACACACACACCACACCAAATAACAAATATTTGGTGTGTACACACTAGGATACCCACCGCCCTCTTGTGATACGCTTAAGATACTCTCACCAAACCTCACCAAATTCTACCCAAAGACTACGAATACCTCAATTATGATAATTAGAGTCTAAATAGAACAATATGTAGCTATACTAAGTGTTATGGCAAAATATGACATGTGTATCACAAGTATCGAAGAGAAAATCCCTCAAAATAACTCTGTATCATAAAGTATCATGATACGGCCTACTCGTATCCAATTATGGACACATAACTAATCCCACACAACCAATACAAGTCTGACTAAACCTAATTGACCCAATGGAAAATACTTGGTGCATCAATCTTGGATTTTCTCTAATTTGAGCACAAAACTTAATGTAACTTTCATAATACGGGTCCCTAGAAGCTAATTCTTCTTCATATATATAGCCCAAGTCCATAGGTGTATTCTTAATGGTCAAATTATACAATTAGAACTTAATTAAAGAGGAATTTTAGACTTATACCTATTAAAAGATAGATTTTTAATATAAAATGGACACAATTAGGGTACAAGCTTCTAGCCGAATCCTTTCACTCCAAGTGCTCATTGCAATCCAAGCTTCTAGTCTCCTTAGATGTTGATTAGGGAATAGCGTGAGAGTAATTTTTGGAGGAATTGGTGGAGGGATGAATCTATTTATGGAAGAACTAAATTTAGGAAAAAACTAGGATGAACTAATGAAGAGGAGAGAGAGACGCACCCCCTTTTAGCGTCGGCCACTTTTCCCCCTTCTCAGGAAATGTGAAAAGTCCATAATGCACCTATTGTGTTGTCATAAAGAAATGTTTAACTATTGGAAGCTTCTCTTCCTAATGGAGGTTTAATCTAATCTATTTAATAGGGAGGGTTAACTTAATTTGGGTCCAATGTGACTAGTCTGACTATTTGTTCAAGTTGTCATGTCAAGTCTAGTTAGGTCCACTAGTGTCATTTCTAAGTAAACAATCTAATCAAATAACCAATATTAATATTAGTTACAATATATAACATGCATTTTATATATAAATAAAATATTTATATTAATACAAAATAATAAAAATATTCCTATTCTGGAAATGTGCTAGATACAAGTCTACCCCCTTAGAAAAAATTTATCTTCGAAATTTAAGCCACCTCGTCTCTCTCTCTCTCTCTCTCTCTCTCTCTCTCCCTCTTGCCAGTCATATCCTATTTATCATAATCTTCACTATGGTCAAACCCCCAAAAATCATGGTCTAAGAGATTCCTATCATACACCATATAATTCTATGGAAAGAAACTAACATACATGGTTATAGTCTCTGTGTGTCATGATATTGCAATATCTGTCAGGGTTTACTACAAATTACACTCTAGCATAAAAATCACTGATGTAAGATAAAGTTACTAAGAAATCAATCAATCAATCAATAGATGGAAAGGAACATGGAGAAGAACAAAACTGGATAACCCATCACCTGCAGAATTGGTCTCCTCGACTGATAACGCAAAACCCTGCCCCACTGGGGAGTATCCTTCTGCTAGTGCAGGGCAATTGCTGTTCCACAGATGTCCTAACTAAACCCCTCTATCCTCACTTCCTGGATACTTGTACTCCTACTCTTATGACACTCCCTAATATATCCTAAATACTATACGGATACTAAACTGATACACTACTCCTATAACTTATTACTCATCATTCTTGATACACCTTGGACACTTGCACTCTCCATGTACTCTTGGTACATAAGTACTAATTCTATAGTTATACTTTTAATACTCTCGGATACAAACTTCTAACTATACTCTGACACATGTCTAAGGTTTATTGCTACAAAAGGGGTACTACACTATGAGTTACTTTTAGGCTTTTACACTTATACCTAAGACTCATATACCCAACCAGGAACCACTCTTAGACTCAGAAACTACACTTCCCACAATCAACAGTGATACTCAACCTGATATCAAACTATCTGTAAGTTATCCAAACTACTACACTATCCAAGAAGCTGCCTCAAGAACTAATGAAGACAAGGCTCTATAAGGAACCAACTAGGGGAATTAAATATATTCCTATCCAGTTAATAAAAGTGATGAAACAGAATCTATGATAACAAGGATTTCCTCGGGCATGTTATTACAGGAGATGGAATCTCAGTAGACCCGAAAAAGATTTCAGCAGTTGAATCATGGTCTACCCTGAGTTCAGTAGAAGATATCAGGAGTTTTCTTGGATTGGCGGGATACTATCGAAGGTTTGTTCAGGACTTTTCCAGACTTTCTGAGCCGATGATTAGACTAACCAGGAAGGACGTAGAATTTGTCTGGACAGAGGATTGTCAGTCAGCATTTGAGGAGCTGAAGAGGAGGTTGACTACAACTCCAATATTGACATTGCCATCAGAAGCAGGAGGATTTTTTATTTACAGTGATGCATCAGAAAAGGGTTTGGGTTGTGTATTGCAGCAGCACGGGAAGGTGATTGTCTATGCTTCCAGGCAATTACGCCCACATGAGAAGAACTATCCTACCCATGACTTGGAGTTGGCAGCGGTTATCTTTGCTCTCCAATTATGGAAACACTACTTGTATGAAGAGAGAGTGGAGATCTTCACAGACTGTAAGAGCTTAAAGTATGTGTTTACACAAAAATGGCTCAACATGAGGCAGCAGCGATGATTAGAGCTGATGAAAGACTTCGACATTTCCTTGCAGTACCATCCAGGAAAGGCCAACGTAGTCGTGGATGCTTTGAGCAGGTATCCCGTGGCTATGTGCTTGAAGAGAGACAGACATTTATTGGCCAATCTTGATAGTTTGGGCATTGAGGTACTAGTTCCTGGAGTCGTAGCACAGATGTGGGGACTTCAGGTATAGTCAAAGCTGATTGACCGTGTCAGAGCTAAAAAATATAAGGATGATTCTCTGAGGAGCATCAGAACACAGGTTTAGATGGGGCTGGCAGAGGACTTCATCGTTGCGGATGATGGATTATTGAGGCACGGTACCAGATTGTGTGTACCGAGGGAAGCATTATACGAGGAGATTTTGCAGAAGGCGCATCGTTCACAGTACTCGATACATTCCAACAAGATGTATAAAGACATAAGAGAGCATGTATGGTGGTATGGTATGAAGTGGGAGGTAGCTAGCTTCGTGTCCAGATGCTTAGTATGCCAGCAGGTAAAGGCGAAGAGACAGATGCCAGGTGGATTGCTTCAGCCTTTACACATTCTGGAGTAGAAATGGGAGCATGTGACCATGGATTTTGTATCAAGACTTTCGCGTTCTCCAGGAGGTAAAGATGCGATTTGGGTCAACGTGGATAGGTTAACCAAATAAGCCCACTTTTTGCCGTTCAAAGTGGGTACATCTACGGTGAATCTCGCGGAGATGTATGTGCGCCAGATTATCAGATTGTATGGTATTCCAGTGAGCATAGTCTCATATCGGGATAGTCACTTTACGTCTCACTTTTGGAGGAGTTTGTAGGCTAGCTTGGGCACTCAGCTCAAGTTCAGTACGCTTATTACCCTCAGACTGACGGACAGTCGGAGAGGACCATTCAGACTCTCAAGGACATGCTATGCACCTGTGTTTTAGATCTTGGAGGATTTTGGGAGGATCACCTTCATTTGGTAGAGTTTTTATACAACAACAGCTACCAAGCCAGTATTGAGATGTCACTATTCGAGGCGTTGTATGGACGAAGATGCCGTACTCCGTTATCTTTGGATGATGTTGGTGAGAGAGCTTTATTGGGGCCAGAGATGGTAGTGGATGCAGCCGAGAAGGTGAAGCTCATCAGGGATAGACTTCGACTAGCGCAGGATAGACAGCGGCATTAAGTCGATAACCACCGGAGACCTTTGGAGTTTAAGGTATAGATTTTTGTTTGTATTGCTTGTGTTTGATTGGTTATTTTGTTATAGTGTTAAGGTTTTATTTTGTGCTAGGTTGGCGGTCTGGTTTTCTTGAAGATTTCTCCGACACGTGGCATGATTCATTTCGGTGGAGGCAGAAAACTTAGTCCGTGATTCATCGAACCTTTCAGTATTCTTGAGAGGGTCGGTGCAGTTGCATACAAACTAGACTTACCACCTACATTGGAGGGAGTGCACAACGTGTTTCATGAGTCACAGCTGAGACAGTACATGATAGCTGAGACGGTACATAGCAGTTAAGACGGTACATGGCAGATCCCATTCATGTGTTGGATCACTCGGAGATAGAGGTGGGCCCTACTCTTAGCTATCCAGAGCAGCCAGTGGAGATTCTGGATCAAAAAGAGAAGGTATTGAGGAACCAAACGATTCCTTTGGTATGCGTCGTGTGGAGGTATCACTCGCCAGGAGAGAGTACCTAGGAGCGAGAGGCCGAGATGCGCGAGCGATATCTATATTTGTTTGAGCCGTGAGGTATAATTCTTTCTTCCATTATATTGTTTGCTTTTGGTAGTTAGTTTATATTCGAGCCATGAGGTATAATTCTTTCTTCCATTGTATTATTTGCTTTTGGTAGTTTGTTTCTTCCTTAATTTCGAGGATAAAATTTTTCTAAGGTGGGTAGGATTGTCACCCTCACAATTTTATTTAAGGGTAGTTTTCTAATTGACATGGGTATTTTAAATTTAAGATTTATTTATATTTAAATATTGTGCATGCATGATTAATTATTTGTTGTATTATTTATTGATTGTTAGTTATAGATTTATTTTAGACTTGTGTATTGGACCTAACCTATTTAATTAGATGCATGAACCAATATTTTAGATGAGTTTAGATTGAACCTATGAATTAGGCCCATGGATTATAAGGTTGTATTAATTAGTGAAACCTTTAGACTAGACCCTTTTCTCCCTAATTAATTTCTTCATGAGAGGCCCCAAGGGGTAAATAGGACATTTCACATAGCTTTGGGAAGTGGTATTTGGCCGGCCACCATAGAGGGAGGAGAGTGAGTGCCTCTCTTATTTTATTTCCTATTCCATTTAGATCTAGTTTTCCCCTCTTTCAATTTTCTTCATTCCCTCATCAATTCTTCACCAAATTCTTTACAAATTCCTTTTCTATTCTTTATTGGAGGCTTCTACATCAAGGATTTACAAGAAGGAAGCAAGGAGCAACAAGGAGGAGGCTAAGATCTACAAGGAGAGGAGATACTTTCCATTTAGGGACTTTTTATTGGAAATTTATCTCCCAATAGGTAAATTTTAGTTTTTTCTCTTCTAGTAGACTCTAAATCTGAGCTTTAACCATGAGATACCAACCCACATGAATAGGCTACCTATAGGAATTGGTTTTAGGTTCATAGGAGACCTACGGTAGAAGTTATGTGCATTTTGGTATCAATTTTGGGGGAATTCCGAGATTGACACATGTGGGGTTTGTCAATTGGTCTAATAGATAAATATGACCTATGATTTTTTGTTTGTGACTAGTGTCGTGTCCATAATTGGTTAAGTGTAGGCCATATCTCGTCAATTTGACAAAACGGGTTAATTTTGGAGGGTTTTCTCCGACACGGGGACTTGTGCATATCACATTGTGACACAGGCACGTACTTAATCTAATTACTATACATATTGTTCATATTTAGTATATTAGACTAGCTCGTGTCCTCCGGGATGCGTTTGGTTGTGTGTTGGATCCGTATCACAAGCGTATCATAGAATGAGTTGATACGGGTGCGGTGCACTCCATGTGTTTGGTGTTTTGCTCTTAATTCTATACGTACATATGTATATATATATATATATATATATATATATATATATATATATATATATATATATATATATATATATATATATATATATATATATATATATATATATATATATATATATGATATTTTATATAATATATATATATATATATATATATATGTATATGAGTGTGTATATGATTAAGTGTATTTGTGTGTGTCAATATGTGTGTGTGTAAGTGTATATATATATATATATATATATATATATATATATATATATATATATATATATATATATATATATATATATATCTGTGTGTGTGTGTGTGTGTGTGTGTGTGTGTGTGTGTAGCTAGTTATCTATGGGTGTGTAGATATTAATTATTATAGATAGATTGTATGTATATATATATATATATATATATATATATATATATATATATATATATATATATATTAACATAGAGGATTGTGTGTATATGTATAAGTGTTTGTGTTTGTGAGTATGTGTGAAGGGTCTCAGGCAGCAACACTGTGTATCAGTTTCAGCACAGAAACTGCTGTGCACTCAATGCACAGAAATATAGGAAGTTCTGCAACTTAGGAGGGTCTACAGCAGTGCAATATCCCCACTGAAGCAGCATGACATCGAGGCAAGTTAGATATGCAACAGCAGCAGGGAGTATGCATAGGAGGGTCTGCAGCAGTGAAGTATCCCCACTGAAGAAGACAAGGATACCACTGCAGTAGCAGTTCAACTAGCAGGTAGACAGTAAGGTTGGCCAGGCAGTTCAGCCAGTCGGGCACCTGCAGTTGTGCAGTATACAACAAGTTAACTTAGCACTGCAGTACAAGAGCAATAGCAGCCAAGCATTCAATAGTTAGTGCACTATAATGAGAGAAAATGTATTGCATAGCAGGGAGGTAAAAATATGCAATGCACAGCAGTATATTGCAATTTTATGAGAGCATCAGCAAGTGCGAACCATTGAATAGGCAGTTCAGTATCAGCAGGCAAGGAATGAGATCTGGGTGGTTAACTAATAGTTAGTTTAGTGTTCAGTGTATAGATGTTTAGTTGGTTTGGTTATTAGGTGTTAGTTTAGTATACTTGTTTATGTAGATAGTTAGCTAAGTATCTATATTATCTATGTAGATATATAGTATTAAATATAGTTAGTTAGATATGTGTATTGATAAATTGATATTGTATAGTAGTTAGTAGGTAGGTATTGTCACGCCCCGGACCCGCCGCTCCGCCTTGCCCCGCCCCGTATGGCCGAAATTATCGAACCGGACACGAATCACCGTGCCTCGACGCGCCAGACGCAAATCACCGTGCCCGTCCCGCTGGTGCAAGGAAGGAAGGGAGTTAATAGAATGGCCCGTTCGAGCTTTCGGGGGACGTAATGTCGTGCGGGCCTGGGGTTGTGCCCGCACAAGGCCAATCGTTTAAGTTGATAGTTGGCTATCATCTCACCAATCGAGTAAGCAGTGGCAAGGGACTTGTTGCAATGCAATGCATTTAGCCAACTGAGTATTCGGGACAATCGAGGCCACTTGGGTTCCTTTATGCAAAGGCATTCGTTCGTTCCATACATTATGCCCCCTTATACGATAGCATCTCGGGGCAACAATCGAAACCAGGATTCCGGGTCTTAGGGACTGTGGCACCCCTATCGCTCCCTCGGACGATCCAGTACCTGCAAGCAAGTAAATTGTTGGTGGGTCAGCACTTTATACAAGTACTGGTGAGATAAAACAACTGAACAGAAATAAGCATTCACTAAAACCAAGCACTAAGTAATCATGTTATAAAATATTACATTACTAGTGATCTTTCTAGTTTTACCTAGGTTCGTTTCATGCAGTTCTAGCAGAGTCATATTATATTGTTTGGAAACATGTTTGGAAATAGAGTTTCATATGCAATAAGCAAGACAAGCAATTGTTCATGTTTCAGGGTGTGCGCAGCGTATCTCGTGTGACTCGAGGGTCAGATGCAATGCTAGACACACAATGCACAATCTTAGGGGCAGTCATCTATCCAAGCCAACACGATAACTTAGCTATATTTAGGGCGGTCCCCGAGTATCTCAGGATCGGCAGCTGGTTGTACAGCATACCAATAACTCTTTATCTGATGCTAGAGGCAGTTGTGACTCATGGTTGCTTTCCACTATCTCTATAGTAGCCGTGACACATGCAGTTCAGCTCTCCACCAATAGCCATTGTCCGACCGCATGCGAATGCATGGAACACTATCAAATAAACTCTAGTATGCAGACGAGATGAACCATCAGAATACAATCTTTGTTGTGGGGCAATCCGACTTATCACTTGAACACGTTCAGGCACAGTATGGTTCTCTCGAAGCATAGACGATAGTGAACATGTTCATGCACTCTAGGCAAGCATTTCAAGATTCTCGTTAAGCATACATTGTTTCAAAGACAAGCTAGGTGAGTTCGTTCATTAATATGCAAGGCAGGTTCTATCATTCTCTTATAAAAATATTACAAGCAAAAACTCAGGTTATTATTAAGACGTGCAAGAATCAGAGAACGAAGTTCTGCCCACTCACCTAATATATAATGCCGAAGCGGAGCGGGGCATTACATATATTGATATCTATTTTAACACTTAGTATATATACTGGTATAGTTAGTATATTAGTATTTGAGGTATTTATATATATGTATGAGCTATATCAATAGTGGTTTGGATTTACCTCGGAATACCAAGGTAATACCAAGGTATTGGGTCGATACCCAAAGTTTTGGTCTTGGGTATCGAGATAGGTTTGATACGCATTGGTGTAAGGCCAAGGTATCATATTTTTATTGATTGTTATAGTGTTATAATTATTGACTTGTAAATATATCTAAAATACTATTTTCATATATGAAAACTTGCGTATCTTAGGATACGCCTTTTTGAGTGTTTTATAGTATCCTAGTTTAGTTAGTATGGTTTAGTTTCATAGTGCATCGACTTAGTGTCTTATTATTAGACTCTTGTACCCTAGATTTAATCGATTTGACCTAGAAATGGCTTATTAACTTAAAATTGTATCATATTAACTGATTTTCATTCTTGAACATAGTATTGATGCAACATACCATATATAGGTTTGTGTGATACTAACTTGGGCATCGAGAGATACACCTTGCTCAAGACTTTAGGCGAGTACATTTCTCTGATAGTTTTCAATTCATAATAGTGTATATATGCATGTTCTAGAATTCTATACTTGATTCTGACACAATAATTTCATGGACTTGTACTACATGAATCCCATCAGGAGATTTTATCCCCTACCGTGTTCAGCGGGTACTCGTGTACATATATTTCATCGTGTATATTGGGTATTGATTTATATTTCGTGTTCATACACTGCTCGTGTTTAATATGCTTATTAGTGTACACATAATGCTCGTGTTCATTGGTTATGATATTCGTGTACATCCATTGCTCGTATTCAGTGGTCATATTCGTGTTCATAGTGTATCGTGACTGGATCCATTGGTATTAGTTGGGGATGGGAGAGTAGGAGTTGATTATGTGATCAAAGCCCATTCTTACATCGTGTACATTTTGGTTACATACCTCACTTGTAATTGTCTTTCCTGATCATATTCACCCAACCCGATCACATAATGAACTTGTATTCTGAGGCACGTTAGCTAGATTACAGTTATTTCATCATATTGCAGATATTTATATTGTTGATCTATATTCTCGTACATTACCTGTATATCTATTGTTTATTTATTCATATGTTTAGTGATCTTGTATTTTATTTCTATTATCTGTTTTATATGCTCGATTATGTTATTGAAACTGCTTTCAGAGGTATGTACTTCGCTCCAATCCTGACTGGATATATTTTTCCAGATGACTAGCTTTTATAGTAGTAACCCACATTCTACGGGCCGTAAGATAGCGTACTTTTAGAGATACTCTTGTAGAACAGGAGGACTTAGTTGCAGAGCCCGAGGAGGTCTAGTTATTTGTGTTGGCTTATATTAGACTATTATTTTGTTGAGATTCATAATTTGTATTATTATTTTAGATTGTGGATTGTATCTTATTCTTTCCTTCGCAATTCAATTCGTGCATTATCTTCCTTAGTTTGTTTTGTGATTGAGATTAGTCATACTTGTGAGATACCATATTGTTCCTCCGTTTGGATTTGAGATGATTGACATATACCATATTATATTGTTGAGATGTTAGATAGTTAGAAATGACCCAGACAGTATTCTACCGTCGATTCTGCGGCATAGCCTGGGCGTAATCGCATACTCGTACCCGAATATCTGGGTACGGGTCGTTACAGAAGTTCCTATTAGAACCTCATTGCTCTTTCCAACTTTGTCGCCACCATGGTTGGAACAAACCTACTCAGTCGGCAAAACCCCGTCGCATAACCA
This sequence comes from Iris macrosiphon, assembly GCA_036927795.1. Lineage (NCBI taxonomy): Eukaryota > Viridiplantae > Streptophyta > Magnoliopsida > Asparagales > Iridaceae > Iris > Iris macrosiphon. The sequence continues at coordinate 16,748,744 of JAYESA010000017.1, read as the reverse complement.
TCTACTGTCCTTTCAGCCTGCTTGAGGTTGGTAAATCTCTGTTGTAGCTCGCACTGAGCCACAATCCTAAAGTATATTACCCTTAATCGGGTTATAAAATTATCCCATAAAATATGAACCCTCAATCCTACCTCCATCATGGCCTACCAATCTCTTACAAGATTCTGGAGCTGCAAGCGAACCAGGTCAACCTGTTCCTTAGCCAAAACTTTAGCTGCTGCCAAAATAGTCTCAATATCCTGAAGCCAATCATCTGCCATAATTGTGTCCTCTATGCCATCGAAATATCTGGGATTCAGTCTGCAAAACCTAACAGATGCCCCAAAATCTACTCTTCTTCCACATTCCAGGGTCGTCTGCAACCCTTGGTTCAACAAGATATTCTATTCTTACTGTTGAAACTGTTGACGTTGTTGTTCTTGATATTTTTTGCTACTGAAACACCATCTGATGTTGTTAGGCAACCAATATTCTCCAGATAATTTTTAGCAAGGCCGGTGTATCTAGTGCTGCCGGTACTACGGGAGGTACGGGAATATATGGAACCTGCTGCTCTGTCATATTTATTGTGGGCTCAACTTGGATCCCTGGCTGGGGTTCTATAGGACCTTGTTCCACTGGCAACTCTGCCTCTCTTATTGCTGTAATATCTGGAGGAGGAAAAACCCTAAAGAAGAGCACAAGAAAAATCAAGTACAGGACGAGAAGGAATAAGGAAGCAACCAATCTGAAAAATTTTAAGCTGAGTATCGAAGAGGACGAATACAAAATTTCAAGAAGAATCATGTTTTATTGAGACTTCTATGACCATGATACCCCACAAGTCTGTAGGATACAGACCTTCATGGGACACCAATAAAATCTTGTCACACCCCAGTACCAAAATACAGAGACGGACATGGCCAGCTACCCCGTAGAAGGTACTATACATCGTACGGCGATCAGGATTGTAACTAAACAAGGGGGCGCATACTACAATCAAGTCTCCTAGGGTCAAGAACTTCTATGCATCAACATTCAAACAAGAAAGAATAATATAGAAAGCTTCAGAATAAAAAGTAAGGCATCCCAAACGCCACATCAAAATATTCTTTAAAGATATGGAGATACATAATGATGTTCCAGATGCAAGATCCAGATATATATGACAGTGAGTCAACTACAGTATGAATATATACAGTGATGTAAGGAACTAGTGTCCAGATTTGTGGCTAACCAGTGTCGTTTGGCTAAACGTCCAAAAGAATATAGTTTATAAAAGACGAGCAATGAATAAAGGAACCCACTCATTATCCTCGGCGGTCATGTTCCTAGTATGCGTCATTAATCAGAGAAAATTATGCTGGATCCTCGGGTGCTGGCTCAAAACCTGGCCATACAAAACCAGTGGGGTTAGACCCCAAATATCAAGTACCACAAAGAAAGCACGAAAAGAAGAACAAAACCTAAAGCAATAAAATATAATATATATAATAGTTCTGTGTCGTAGCATAGGGCTATGGCGTATACTAGCATAAGGCCCAACCCTACAACCAAATAAGGACAAAGGTTGAATCCATCACATTATGATAGTCTATTTCCCTAGGCTACTAATAGAATAATACAAACACAACCAAGTCCAATTAATAAAAATTAGCCAAATACTTGTACGTCTTTCTATTAATGGAGTCTGAGGTTATCTCAGAATAATGCATAATAGGTATCCTCAGATCACACCATTGCCGAACATGAGCTAACCTAGCCAATAGACGAATATACTAATATTTCATGAGTTGTACCAATTCCTCGTAGGGCACTGCTCTAATGACATGGTATTAGCGGTTCCAATGTTCCTATAGTAGAATAGTGGCTTGGTATATTAAAATAGGTCAGATATTGTACTCCACTAAGGAATATGATATACAGTATCTTTGGTGGTCAACCCACAGCGCACTAGATATGGGAAGGTTCTTTGGCATGATCTCAGGATATCGTTTTCTCTCCATATTACGACCATTTTTTATTTCTTAATTAAACCTATATTGTGTTCAAAAATCTCAAGGCATGGCCACATAAAAATTCCCTTAAGATGTCATACAAAATATGGGCATGCTAGATACGAATCTATGGGAGTTCAATCTGGATTCACCCGAGCGTGTATACAATATTCAAGAAATCATTATCCTAGGCATGCTTTGGTATTTGACTCGCATAGCATACTCTTGCTGGAAAAAATAGTATATTTATAGTATCACGCATTCAGAAATTTAGAGGCATTCTCGACGCACATCCCAAATATAATCATTTTAACACGTAACACGATATGTCGTATCTCAACGCACATTAGATCAGGAACTTATCAGGAAATAATTGTATCGAGTCCAATTACCTATTATCATTGGGTCACATGAATCTTGATCACATTATAACATAAAACTTATGTCATGCACATAGCTGGTTAATCACTATTCACTTAGTCTGGTTCACCGAGAAAATCTCAAGTCCAACAGCTATTCATGCCATGTATGAAGCCAATCTTAGCACATGGCCATGTCTAGCATGAGGTCTGGTTTTTTAGTCCATTCTTCCTTCGAATCATAACCCAAGCAATACCAGGATCAACCAAATAGAGGATGATAAAAATATTCCAAAAATGATAAGTAAGCACATAATAAAAATACATCGTGCACACATGGGGTCACTAAGGATAACATGGGCAAGAAATTATACACATGAAGGTCAAGCGCATAAAGTCTTATGAAGTCTGGGGAGAAAAAAGTGCGCGAGCTACAAAAGGGGTGGCGCACAAACTCACTGAAACATGGTTGACGCACAAACTCACTGAAACAAGGTTGACGTACAAACTCACTGAAACAAGGTTGGGGCACTTTCGCAAGAAAGTGCGCGCAAAAAGGGGTATAGCACACTTTGTCAAGTTAACCAACATGGCGCACTTTTGACAAAAATGTGCGGGCAAAAAATTAAGGCATGCTTCTAAAGAAAGTGCGCGAACAACCAGCTAAAAGATAAAAGATAAAACATACGATCCGAGGTCAAAGATCGACAGTCGAGAAACTCGTCATTCGAGGTTTACACAAATTAATAACACAGAAATCGAGAAACCAACCAAAGCTTTGTCCCTAAGAAAAACGAAGAGAGAAGAAAATGTGCGAGCATACCAACATAAAAAAAGTGCGCCCTGACGAAACGTAGAAAAAGTATGCCAGATTGCCAAATGCAAAGAAAGTGTGCTGACTGACTGTTGCGCACTTTCTCTTGGTTTTCCAGGAAGAACTTGATTAAAAACACACAAAGTGTGCCAACTAAGTTTTTCTCTCGAAAGTGCGCTACTGACTTAAGGAGTGTGACTGGCGCACTTTTGCTAGGCGACTGAGCACAGTATGATTAGTATGCACGAAGAATTGGGACAACACACCAATGCGCCCAAAGTGAAACATATGTATTTCTACGCCAAAGGGGTCATCTTGCATACTCTTCACAGAGCACTGTTCTTCTTCTCCAGTCCACCATTTTGGTATACGTATTGTATCAAGTTTTAGTATTGAACTAAGCTGAACTCAAAATTAAGCACGGCCAAAAACAAAGTAACATAAATTATGGTACTCTATACTATGAGCTAATTAGTTTTATGAAACAAAAATATTTTGGAGATCAAACCCCAGGAAAACAAAAGTGAACCCATAGATCCAAAATTAAATCCATGCAATTCCAACCAAGAAAAATAAGAACAACAAATATTAAAGATGAAGGGGTGCTTGGTCCCAACCATATAAGCTAGAAATAAACTAGAATTATTAAGAATCAAAAATCATGCATAAATTCATGTTTCTTCTTCTTGTGCAAGATGTACTTGCCTACGGAGGGAGAGAAAACCTAATGGAGTGAAATTAAAAGGAAAGATAATGAGAACAGAGAGAGAAATAGGAATATATAGGTTTAGGTTTGAGATGTGGATCGTTGGATCACTCAAACCCATCTAAGCCACACATTACATCAACCCAACCAAACTCACTCTCTCCACAACTCCCGTGTCCGGTCTAAATAATGGCCGAGCTAGCAAACATTGTGTGCCAAAGTGCGCCAAGGAGAAATTTACCAATGTGCACAGGAAAAGGGGGTTGACAACAATTTTAAGAGTATATCATACATGAGAGTAAGGAGATATCCCAAATTATATGTCACATATGATCATGAAGCTAGTGAATACAAAATGCTACACTAGTAGAGTATAATTATACATAATCAAATATACCATCCATGGTCTAATATATACATCATGCTAACCATAGTCTCAAAATAAAAGAAGCTAACTTTGTCCTTTGCTGACACTACAAAATAAAGTAATCAAAATGAGGGGTGGAAGAAGAAAACCCACTCGCGAGCTTCGCCCACAGTCTTACGAGTGTGAGCCATCTTGCTGAAAATACGGGGGATCCTATTTGGCCTTGGGTAAATCTGGCCAAGCAAAACCAATGAGGTCAGAACCACAAGCAACAAGTACCACAAAGGAGCTCAAGGTGATAGGCAAAATCTACCACAATAACATGCACAGAAGGGACATAAATAATAAATATAAATCGAGACTTGTACCATACTAATGTACTTGTCTCAAGGATAAAGTAACGACATAAATAAAATATTAAAATAAACTAGGTAATAGAGCAAGATAAAACGATGAGCGGCAAGAGGGCATAGGAACTACTCTGGATTAGGACCACAACCCATAAACCAAACAAGGACCGGAGTTGTAGACTTTCACCCGAGCAGAACTTAGCACCTTAAGTCACGCGTCAGAAGAATGATATACAAGGAAAACTAGACGAATAGACAACATTTATTGTACGACCAAATATGCCTATGGCTTTTTATAATTTACTAACTAGGGTTATCACGACCTAGTTACTAAAAAATGCATGTTTTGAAGAATATTGCTACCACCGGCACTGCAGCAACCCAGATGGCCAAGGGTACGCTTGTCTTGAAAAGAAGACACATCACAATCATGCATCACTTGTAATTAACATAATATGAACTTATCAGGAATTCATAAACTTATTTAGAAATCATAACTTGTTTTGAAATCAAAAACTTATCTTGTAGTCATGAACTTGTCTTATAAACATAAACTGACCTTGTAAGCATAAATTTGTCTTGTAAACATAAACTTATCTTGTAAGTGCCGCCACTACCAAAATATGATGAAATAGCGATGTTTTTAGCGACGTCAAAGTAAAACGTCGCTGATATTAAAGATTTCAGCGACTTCAAAAATAAACGTCACTATAAGTCATTGTTTGGCGACATATAGCAACGTTTAGCGACTATAATTCAGTTTTTTAAAAGAATAGTCGCTATAAGCTTATTCAAGATCGCTAAACGTCGCTGAGTTTTATGATTTAGCGACATTTAGCGACGTATTTAGCGATGTTACTATTTTTCGATATTTAGCGATGTTTTTAGCGACGTCTATAACGTCGCAAAATATTTTTGATGTCATAAGTTGACATCGCTAAACATCGCTAAAATTTTAATATAGGTTTCGATTCCCCCCTTCTATCGAAATCTTTCCTCAATTTTTCAAAAATTCTTCCTTCTTCCCCCCCCCCCTCTCCGACGAACTACACCATCCGGCGTCCTCCACAGCAGCCTACTCCGGCGTCCCCCTCCTCCTTCTCCTCTAGGTAAATCCTCTCTCTCTCTCTCTCTCTCTCTCTCATAGGACATAGCATGACACTGACATAGACATGACACACATACGTGACAGACACTGACACAGACCCTAACCCGATCTTTCTCTCTCTCTCTCTCTCTCTCTCTCTCTCTCTCTCTCTCTCTCTCACAGATGTACATGATACTGACACGACACACACATACTAACACAGACATGACACAGACTGTCACAGAGAGTATAAACCCTAACCCGATCTCTCTCTCTCATATAGATGCATACGACATGATACTGACTCAGACACGACACACACACACTGATACAGACACGACACAGACTGTTACAGAAGGTGTAAACCCTAACCCTAACCCGATCCTCAAGAGATGACACATTACTACAAAGTTCTACTTAAGTAGGTTTAGTTTATGTTTGGGCCTTCCTATTGGAAGGATTGTCTTGTAAGTAACTTTGGACCATGTTTTGGGGCCTTGCCCGTTTAAGGGATCTAGGACAATCGTCAAGCTTGCCCCCCTAATATTGGTCGGCCCTGGCTTCAACCCAAGTAGATTGATAATTTTTTCATGGTCAAGATATTTGTCCTTAACACCCTAACCCTGACTTATGTTTTATTTATTTAGATTAAGTTAGGGGTATTTATGATTAACCACAATAAGGAAGGTTCAGCCGGTTATTTTTTGCGGATCGGTTAGTTCGGTTTTGAACTCTTAAATTTTTGTTAAAGTTTACAACTTGAATTAATTAACAATCAACTTTGATAGTTACATTTGGGCCAATTTGTTTAATGACGTAAGTCTTGTAAAATTTAGGTTTATAAGGATTCATATTAAAATTTGACAACAACAATGACTTAAGTCTTCGTAGAAATTTGATTTATAGGCCGATACTTACAATGGATCCTCCCTAATCACCAATGCAAGGATCGTCTCTTGAGGATCCTCTACCTTATCGAAACCCAGCTCCACAACATATGCATCTATGGTGGCAGTTTCTTGACTTAAGGAGCCTTCTCTGACTTGGTGTATAAGGCTTCAAATAGCAGGTATTGTCAGTACAAACACCAGATAAAAAGGGATGAGGTTGATAAAATATTCAAGGGCATTGTGTATCAAGTTAGAGCAGTTCTTACCTTCCTCCAAAGAATTACATTATATTTAACGATGAGTATATATGCTAGGACTAGGAGTGTCAGTGCATGTACTATATTTAACGATGAGTATATACTTGAACGATGTCTATTAATTTTTATAGAAGTATCTAGAAATGGATATGAATTACTATCTGCGTCATCGTTCGTGGATGTACAACCGTCATCCTGATGACATATACGGTGTGCGGGATGAATTCATTGAGGGTGTACAGCAGTTCCTGCAGTTCGCTAAGGCGTTCTCTCAGTACATGGACGGTACCAAAATTAAGTATCTGTGTGAGAGATATCGAAACTTGAAATATCATCCAGAAGTGGAAGTGACATATCATTTGTACTCGAAGGGTTTCACGCTGAATTGCTATTAGTGGACCGCGCACGAAGAACTTGTGTCTTTAGCATCAGAGTCGGAGCCTTATGTGGAGTTGTATATGGATGTCCACGACCACGCTACTTACGACGATGGGTGGGTGAACATGGTTTTTGATGCGGCGGGACATAGTTTCGATTCGGACAATCATGATGCAGCTGAGAAGGCACCGAATATCGATGTTGCGAAGTTTATGGAGTTGCTGGAGAATACAAGAACTCCATTATATCCTGGTTGTGAAGATCATTCATCGTTGGAGGTGGTTACAAGATTATTAAGCCTGAAGTACGATTTTAACATATCGCAAGAATGCTATAACTGACTGATGGATTTTATTATAGAGATTTTACTAGAGGGTGCAAAGTTGCCTAAAGACTTCTACCGATCTAAGAGGATGGTGAGATCACTCTGGATGGGATACGAGAAAATCGATGCATGTCGCAATGGGTGCATGTTGTACTATAAAGACGACAAGAATGAAGATGTGTGCAGATTCTGTGGTGCTGATCGCTACAAGGCCACTGGAAGAGAAAAGTCTGTCGGTGCAAAGAAGCATACCGATTCGATGCACTACTTGCCTTTGACGTCGCGGTTGCAGAGGTTGTTTATGGTGAAGGAGACTACAAAAAATATGAGTTGGCACAGGCGAAAATAGATCGAAGAAGTATTGGATCATCCATCCGATGGAGAAGCATGGAAGCACTTTGATCAAGAGTATCCATATTTTGCTTCGGATCCGCGTAATGTTATATTGGGGCTCTCCTTCGACGGTTTTACCCCATTCGAACTTTCGAGCTCCCAGTATTCGTGTTGGCCTGTGACAGTCACTCTGTATAATCTACCGCCTTGGATGTGTATGAAAACTCCGTATATGATCCTAACCGTTATTATCCCGGGTTCGAACAATCCGAAGAGGAATATCGATGTATATTTACATCCTTTGATAGATGAGTTGAATCAGCTGTGGGAAGTAAGTGCCAACATGTATGATGTTTCCAGAAAGTAGAATTTTTACATGAGGGCAGCACTTATGTGGACCATCAACGACTTTTTGGCCTATGGAATATTATCGGGATAGAGCACTAATGGTCGTCTCTCATGTCCGTATTGTATGGACCGCACTAAGGCTTTCCGTTTGAAACAAACCGTGCTTTTTCGATTGTCATCAACAATTTTTGCCAAAAGATCATCCGTACCGGAGGAAAAGGAATGCTTTTCCTGTGGCCGTTCTGGTTTGCGCACTTCAAGGTAAAAGTATATTATATCAATCATCTAATTTATGTATATTATATAATTTACAAAATTACTTTATTGGAAAACTGATCCAAGGTTGGATCACACCTGAGCAGTGGAATGCGATGAGGGATAGATTCGATGATCTGAGGTACAAGGAAAGGTCTGAGAAGGCCAAGGGGATAGGCAGAAGGCAACAAAGTGGTGTGGTGGCTCGATTCCGATGACGGAATATTTTCGTCGTTTGGTATATTTTTTATTTCAGATATATTATTTTAATGCAAGTATGATAAAATGGTAGTAGGATAAAATATTTAATTTTAGTACTAAATAATATAATTTTAACAGGTACAGAGGGGTGAGGATGCAAACATGGTGACCGTCTTCCTGGCCACCCATCGAAAGGGCGAGAATCTCATTGATGAGAGGGCCTCGCAGACATATGTAAGTATTACTTTACTTTGTGTTATTTTAATATAAGTTAGGCAATTATCGAGTATCCAAACTTTTCTAGGCCGAGCATCTTAGGCTGCGTGAGCGGGCGACTGCTAGTGCACCTACAGTAGGAGAGGCTGGTACTTTCTCGCAGCCCTTTCCAGCTCCGTCGGCTGACGAGCTGTGGGTGACCGCCGTTGGTGGTCTCCAGAGGGGTACGTACTACGGTACGGGATCCTATGGCGCCCTTGTTGTGACATAGTCATCTAGGGCCTCCCCGGTAATTGATCATTCCCCACAGCCCTCGCAGTCGTCGACCCTAGTCCAGGAGACCGTTGACCATCAGATTGCGTCTCTCCATGATGAGTTGCTACGAAGGATGGAGGAGCAGCCCATGTCCTATCCGCAGGCGGACAATAAGATGCTCATCGCACGATTTGATATGCTCGAGCACAGCATCATGGAGCTCCGGGATATAACAGCTGATCTTAGAGCGTCGACAGAGCGCAGCGTGACGGAGCTGCAGGCATCACAATATTTCATGGGCGAGAGGATAAGGATGATGCAGGATTCAATGGTTCATAGCAGTACGAGGCTGTTATCTACCATGGATTCATACAACTATCGACTAGCAAAGTTGGAGCAAATATGTCCTCCTGGTGCGCCTTCATCGACACAGACTCCACCAACGTCACTGCCTTCTCCATCGACATCGGTGTCGATTTCACGGGAGCAGTATGATATGTTCTTATCCCTGATGCACGCTGGTGGTCATCCTCCTACAGATCCGCAGTAATCCTAGTTATGACCGTTTATTGATTGTTTGTGTTTCAGACCTATGATATTTGGTCATTTATGAATATTCTTTATTTTTTAGGCATTCAGACATTATTTCTAGTATTCTTTAGGATGAGGCTTTAAGACTCAATTGTGTGGATATTTATAATCTCAATGTTTCATTTTATTCATATTTTATTATATTATTCATATTAAATGTATGTTAATTTACCGGTGTTGAGTGTTCAACCGAAGGGGGTCGGCGAACCCAACAAATTCAACAGAGGGTTTCTCTAGGTCTATTTGTATAAATTATGAATTCATAAACTACAGGAAGAATGGTTTGGAAACAATTCAATATTTATTTATTTAATTTTTTACTGAATCTTTAGCGACATTTTTAGCGACGTTTTACGACGTTTAGCAACGTTTATATACGTCACTAAATACGTCGTTGAGTACGTCGCTATCCACGTCGCTAAACACGTTGCTTCCCATCTCAAATATGCTGACATGGCAGTATTGCTAGGTCAATATAACGTCGCTAAATGAATCGCACAACGTCACTAAAAAAATAACTTAGCGACATATAGCAACAAACAATACGTCGCTAAATTAGCAACGCTGCATCACTACACGTCGCTAATATAGCAACGCATTTACGTTGCTAGAAAACATCGGAATAACGACATTTTGTGACATTTTTTCGGTCAGCGACTAGCTTAAAGAAGAATTCAACGTAACGTCGCTAAAATTATTTAGCGATATTTTTTGGCCATTTAGCGACGTTTCGTGACGTCGCTAATTTGACTTATTCTGGTAGTGCGCAGTACACATAAACTTGGTAGGTCATGGAGCCCTTGCCTAGCAGGATTTTCACATGCCTCATGGGGCCCTTGGAGATCGGGGTAGTAGGTCGCCCCATATTCTTTCCTACCAATGATCTAGGTAAATTCTTATCTTGTTTAATCATTACTAAATTATTCCAACTTCTCGAGTCATGGACAGTCAAAAATCTTCCTAGAATGACGAGTTACGGGTACGAGCTTTTAACGAGTTATCACTTGCGAACTCGTCGTATCCGCGACATATGATACATTGGGCAATACTCACACTCGATTGTCTGATGCTGACATCTGGTTTATCATACGCAAACAATCTACGATATCGTGAGGATCATAAACCCATGTCAATATAGGAAAATACAACATTCAACTATGCTCCAATGCTAAACCAAGGTAATGAATCTAAATCAAAAAAAAATATCAAATAGACAGAAAATAGTCAATCACAGAAAAATATGCAAGAGGGAAAAATTATGCTGCATGATGAAACTGCTCGCCTCATAAATCTTCTTGTCTCAGAAAACTGCTTGTTGCATGGACTGCTGCTGCATAAGGACACATGACAGTCTGTCGTATAAGGCTGCATGACAGTCTGCCGCATGAGGCTGGATGACAGTCTGTCGCATGAGGCCAAACTGTCATGGATACTACTGGCCGCATGGCAGTCTGCCACATAAGGCCAAACTGTCGTGAAAATTATTGCCGCATGGCAGTCTGTAGCATGAGGCCAAATTATTATTGAAACTACTGGCCGCATGGAGACTTCATCTTATTCAAACAGCAGGTTCAGCCATGGTCGAAAGCTCAAAAACAAAAAAAAAATTCTTCATAAAATCTTCATTTTAACTCAAAATCAAGTAAAAAAAAAGTCAAAATCGTACGAAATATAATTCTTCACAAAATAGAACAATTAGTTTTCAAAAACAACAAGTTTTAATAGATCAAAACAAAGAAAAAACTCATGGAACCCATAAAACAAGAATCTGGAAACTCAGAACTACTCCAAATCATCCATCAAAATCCAAAACTCCAAGAACTAAATTATATGAGGACATAAAGGAGAATATTTTTTATCAAACGTATTTTTAATTAACACATATATGTAAAAATCTTAAAAAATTCATAAATTCACCATTTGAACAAGATGTATTTGCTTGGAGTGGCTTCTTATCCTCTACCTCTCACGGTCCAAGTGATCACAACCACCTCTTCTAGGGTTAGGGTTCGGTTTAAGCAAGAGAGGAAGAAAAGAGAGGAAAACAAAAGTAGAAATGAAGAAGAATGAAAGGGGAGACAGAAAACTCTCATATATATACAAAGGGAGAGGGGGAGATGGTTTAGTCATGGATTCAACCAAAATGAACTAAACTTAGTGTGCAGTCTACATGCAGGTCCTAAACCGGGTTTATGGCAACGCCAATGAGTATTCTACTGGTCTTGGGTAGTCTCTCCAGACAACAGAAAAATCAAATACACAGTATAAGAATAGGAACCATTATGCAAATACAGCAGAAATACATTATCAGAAAAAAAATTAATCTCAAAAATTCAAAAATATCAAATCTGGGAACGGGTGTGACATATTTGCTATTTCTATTTTGTAAAATGTTAATAGGGCGTTTGGTACACAGGTAATTGTTTTTATTCCCGGACAAATTTAGGGTGAAAATTTTATTCTCATGTTTGTTTAGTTAATAAAAATTTATTTCCGAGAATTTTGAATACCCTTGTAAATAATTTATCCATAAAGCATGAAAATTCTATCCCTCAAGAATGGGTAGTATAGTTTTTTGTCTGGACAAAAAGAAAAATTGCTTATTTTTCTAATACTCTTGATATTTTTTTTCTTTTTTTTATCATTTTTATTGATATTTTTGTCCTTTTTAAAAATTTTTTAAGTTTTTTTGGTTTTTTTAATCTTTTTAACTTTTTTAAATTTTTTTAGAATGATTTTTTGTTTTCTTTTTTCAAATTTTTTTTTGTTTGTTGTCAATTTTTTTATCTTTTTTTCGGAAATATTTATATATTCACTAAACATGGGAATATAACTTTCCAAAATATTTAATTACAGAAAATTTGATTTCTGAAAATACAGAATTTCAGACTTTATAGTATTTTGTATACCAAACGTTCCCTTAAGTTCGCCCTTTCCAAGTTGTCACAATTTTTGGTCTCGACTTTGGTCCATTTTTGACATTTATATAAGTGCCTTTATACAACTGCTATCAATATGTTCTTATTGTGTTGTTTTTCTTTCTTACAAGTACAGTTTTAACCGACCTCAACTAGTTCTTGTGGTCAGTGAGAAGAGGTATAACCTCTCTAGCTGGGTGAAGGTTTCGGAATCAAACTGCGAAAAAGATGTAGGGACAGTGGGTTCAAATGGCATACAATACAGTATGCATAAATTTTCGTACATATCGTCGATCAACTAAAAAAAAGAAAAAAAACTACATGTACAGTTTTAGGCTCATTTGTTGCCGACCAAATCGAATAAATTGAGTAGATTTTGGCTTAGGTTTCAGCTTAATTCGGATTGGTTCCGACTTTATATTTTGGAACATTCTGCTTATTTAATATTTAAATTTTTGTTCGATTTAAATTTTTGTTCGATTGAAATCGAATAAATCGAATACTCAATCCTATTGGAATATTCTCATTGAACGCAAAAAATTCACCAACACCCTGAAGTGGTTGTGGATCAAGCTGAAACATGCTGAAACATGGATCAAGCTGAAACATGGATCAAACCAGATTTGGACTCTTTGAACCTCTGACTGTAAGCTAATAATGTATTTCCGCAATGAGAATATATATTTGTTATAACATTTGTTTATATGGGTTTGGGTTTTAAACAAAAGCATTATAACCATAAATTATTCAATACCAAACAATTTATATGTTATAATATATGTTTATATGGGTTTGGATCATCCATGACGTATCATATAATTTTATTTTTTTTATCATATAATATAGATGGACGGAATGTTCCGAAAAAGATGTAAATTAGTATATATTTTATCCATTTGTCATATACATAACATATTAGGGACTATGTACAATTTTATTTTTATTTTTATTATTTGGTTAGTGGCTGTGTCTCTGTCTAATCATGTCACTTACGAACCGACCAGGAATGGAAAACTTAAAAAAATTGTCTTCTTCAAATGATGCAATTAGAATACTCGGTCCAAATTAGCCGACTCTCTTCTTCAAATGATGCAAAAAAAATTCTACAGCTATTGATCGATATGTTTATGATTATGATAACTGATATAAAATCAGTTAAATTCCAGCTATTATTTTTTGAGATTTTTTTTTTCTGTAATTAGCATTGTTTAGAAAGTTGGATAATAACAGAATTATTGACACCGAATTGTTTAGCTACATTATTCTTCTTCACTTTCTATTTGAGTTAAACCTTGCATGAGAAATCTTAGAGTGAACAAACTTGGCCTTAATCTTAAATATAAAGAGTTGTATAATCTTAATTTCTTCCAACTGTTTTCTTTTAATAAAAATAATAAACTCTTGAGGTGTGCCTAGTACCTCTATGGTAAGCCTAAGCAAAAACCTACAGAAACTCGTGAGTTCTTAAATTTTTAAACTCTGGCATCCCTTGTTCTTTTTTTAAGAACCTAAACATAAAATTGTTTTTGTTATAATTGCCTTTCAACTAAGTAAAGATAGTCCTATATTGACCACAACTTCAAGTGGGTAACTCAATATAATGTTTTGCTTGTGTTGAGGTATATACATGGGTTGCGATGAAGCACATGTGGATGTCATGAGTAGGTGTTTTCCTAGAAGGAATAAGGGTTAACTCATCAAAGAAAACATTTATGTTTTTTGTCTCTCTTGAAAAAAAAATTCTTTGGAGCTAAGCCCCAAAGCTTTGCGATTCGGACTCAAGGACATAAAATGGCGCTTTGTTGGCACACTTTGCACTTAGCACGTCAGCATCATCGCAAAGCGCTTGTGCGCATTTTGTTGTGCGCGTGTGTGCGCATTTTGTGTGCACGTTAGTGCACAATGTTTTGTGCGCGAGGCATTGTGCGCATGGCTTTTGTGAGCACTTTTTGCTGAGTAGGTTTGGGTGTGTGCGCGTTATGTGCGCACATTTCAACTGATTACGGAATTAATCGGTTGTGGAAAGATTGGGTCATCAATTCGAATTCAATTTTTGTGTGATTTGATTTTAATTCGTTCCTATCTTTCCTTAACAGATTGACGATCAGGATTAGGGTTTGGGTTTCCACCCTTCTTTATAAATAATCTCTTTGTGCGTCCTTTGAATTACTTCGAAATTAAGACATGAAGATAGTTGATTGTTGCTGCCGCCATAGTAGTCCAGAGGAGTTTGTGTGAGTTCGAGCCGGATTACCGTTGATAGCTGGTTGGCTCCAGAAGATGTGACAGCGAGCGTTTCAGTAGTTCTATTCAGAACTTGACTTGCTGATTCCTGCGAGCAGATCGTGTGGGACGAATATTTCTTTGAGAAACGGTAATCTTCATCACCCAGCAAGTAGAGATCTTCTGTCTTCTTCTTCTTCTCCTACTCTCATTGTGATTCGTTTTGTCTCAATTGTAATTGTATTTGCAAGGAAGAACGAAGTTTGATTATTGATTATTGTAGCCTAGTTTGCAAGTTGTAATCGGATTGGAATCGAAGATATCAGAGGGCAAATTTATTTGTGCGAACTTCTGAGTCTCGACTACAACTTCATGATCAAACAAATGGTAGACTGTATAGTTTGCGTGAAACTCTGTTCCTGGCCTCTATTCTACCATCGTTTGATTAAGCTTCGGAACTAACATAAAATACAATTGACAAAATAGAAGAAAAATATTACGTGTCATATTCCTATTGTAAGTTCTTATTTAAGTTTATGTAATCGAACTGTATAGCCGTCCTCTTGTTTTCTTGCAAGTATATGAAAAGTTAAGAAGCATTTAAATTTATGTAGCTTAGCTCCTTGACCCTGTCACAAGAAAAATCAATTATCATCGGTCTTCCCAAAACTGTAGGGTTTATATTATATACTGTGAGTTCACTGATTAGGAAGAGTTATAGGCCTACTTGTCCTATGTGACAATATATAACATGTATAATTCTGCCTAAGTTTATATGTTACCGTTGTTTATTCTTCTGTCTAGTCTCATGTTATCATTGTTACTTGCTCGCAATTCCTTCCACATGCAATTGATGGACCCTTCATTGTAGTACCAAATATATCATTGGCTTGGACATCGACATGCAATGACAAACGAGATTTCACCTCCAGATTAAACCTGAAAGCTTTGTTTCTGATGACAAGGGAGCAGTACGTACCAACCGTGTCCGAGTCCGGGGGCCCTCAACCTTACCTAGGACACATGCATAAGGCGATTGTTGGCTACAAGTAGCGGATTGTAACCTGCAGGAAGACTGACAGAGAACTAAGGAAGCAATTGTTTGTTTCTGTTTTATTTCTCACTGATGATTAAACAAACAACTACACTCACATTTATATAGCCACTACTGCTAACAAGTCAACTCTAAAAGTAAGCTAACAGACTCTATTAAAGTGGATCTGAACTTTGACAAGTTCTATTCCTACAAAGAAAGGGTCATATCTAGATTATTAACTGATATTCTCCTCCTTAATCTAGATTTGATCAAGGTTGATAACTCCAAGCACCTGATGCATCTCAGCGAATTTTACTTCGATGAGAGCCTTCCTGAGAATGTCGGCAAGTTGCTTTCCAGTTCACACGAACTCCACATTTATCTGCCCTCTTTCAACACACTCGCGAATGAAATGAAAGCGAGTATCAATGTGCTTATTGCGTCCATGAAACACTGAATTCTTCATCAATGCAATTGCAGACTTGTTGTCGACATAGAGCGTGACTGGCTTAGGTTCGCGGCAAGTCACTTCACTAACCAGATTCCTCAGCCACAAAGCTTGACACGCTGCAGCCGTTGCCGTCATGAACTCAGCTTCACAGGAGGACAACGTGACAGTTTTCTGCTTCTGAGACGCCCAAGTGATCAGATTCTTGTTGAAGTATAACGCTATTTCGTTGGTGCTCCTCCTGTCGTCGACATCTCCGGCTAAGTTGTTGTCGGTGAATCCGTGCAGTTCATCTTCACCATGTCCTTTTCCATACATGAGTCCATACTCAAGTGTTCCCTTCACATATTTGAGGATCTGTTTCACAGCCTAATGATGCATGGTTGTTGGCTTCTCCATGTACCTACTCACCATTCCGACAACATAACAAATATCTGGGAAAGTGTGAGTTAAGTACCTGAAACAGCCAATGATACGCCTATATTGCGTCAGATCGACTGGTGTTCCTTCAAGGTTCTTGTTGAGTTGCAGTTTAGCTTCCATGGGATACCTGGTCGGATTATAATCTCCCATTTTAAGCTGCTGCAAAACTTTCTTCGCATATGTTGATTGCTTCAGTGTAAGGCGACCACCATGTTGATCTACCTCTATACCAAGGTAGTAGGAGAGTAATCCAAGATTACTCATCTCAAATTTCTACATCATCTGCTGCTTGTGAACCTTTACTGCAGTTGCTCTTGTGCCTGTGACGATTAAGTCATCAACGTACACTCCGACAATGAGTGTACCCTCTCTATTGCTCCTCATGTACACATCATGCTCTAGAGTGCATCTGATGAATCCCAGCTCCTTTAAGCAGCTGTCCAGGTGTGTGTTCCAAGCCCTCTGTGCTTGCCGCAAGCCATAGAGAGCCTTGGACAGCCTATACACATTGTGCTCCTGGTTCTTGACGACGAAGCCTTCAGGTTGAGCTACATATACCTCCACTTTGAGGTCACCATTCAGAAACGCAGATTTAACGTCCAAGTGGTAAACCTCCCATCCGTGTTGGGCTGCGAGGGCGATAATCAAGCGAATTGTGTCGAGTTTGGCAACTGGAGGAAAAACTTTATCAAAATCAACTCCATATTGCTGGACCTATCCCTTTGCCACAAGTCTAGCTTTGTGCTTGAAGATCTTGTCTTCACTGTCTCTCTTCACCTTGTATACCCATTTTAAACCGATGGGTCGGTGTCCAGATGGTAACTCAGTAAGTACCCAAGTCACATTCTTCTCGATGGCTTCCAACTCCTTCATAGCTTCCCGCCATTCATGTTCAAGTGTAGCATCTTGAAAGTTTGCCAGATCTTTAGCCGACCAAAATATTATCTCTGGATCAAGAAAGGTCTCCTCAGTATTAGCATATACGTCAACAATTGAGCGGTATCTCCTTGGCTCATTCGAGTCTGCCGTCGTTGTGGGTGAGCCATTCGAAGTTGAGGCCACAACTTGTGGTGTAGTAGGCTCCCTTGACGCCATTGCCGCTCCATGCATCATAGGTGTTACCGCGTCTCCTGTGCCCTATCACTACCACATTTTCTAGGAAATAATATTTTGGTTATTTCATAATTAATTAAATATTGTGCATGTTGAATAATTATTTATTGTATTATTTAATTATTGTTAGATGTTTGTTTATTATTTTGGACTTGTGTTAGTGGACCTAACTAGTTTAGATTAGATCCATGGACCAACATTTACAATTAGTTAAAATTGAGCCCAATTATTAAGCCCATTCATTAGGAGGACGACTAATTAAATGAAACCACTATACTAGAACCTTCCCTCCTTAATTATTTCTTCATGTGAGGCCCCAAGGGGTATATTGGTCATTGCATAGTAGCTTGAGGGAGGGGCTAAGGGGAACAGCCATATAAAGAGAGGGGGGAATTTCTTTCTCCTTTTTTTTATTATAATTCTAGATCTAGAATTTCTCTCAACCAAATTCCTTCATTCCCACACCAAATTTTACCCAATTTCTTTCCCAAATCACTATTGGAGGCTAGTAGAGCAAGAATCTACAAGGAGGAAGCAAAAATCTACAAAGAGGAGCATGGATCTACAAGTTGGAGGCCAATTTCACCAATTTTGGAAGTTTCATTGGGAATCCATCTCATAATAGATATAATTCAGTTTTTCCTATTTAATTAGGTTCTAAATCTGTGTTTTAATTATTAGGAACCACCCCATATGATGAGGCTACCCATAGGAATTGGAATTAGGTTCATAGGAGGCCTATGAAAAAAATTATGGTGTGTTTTATGTCAATTTTGGAAGAATTTCGAGATTGACACATGTTGTGTTTGTCAATTGATCAATTAGACCAAATTGACATGTGTTTGATTGTTTGTGGCTAGTGTCGTATCCATAATTGAATACATGTAGGCCGTATTCCAACAATATGGAGATATGGGTTGATTTGGAGATTTTTTTTTTCTCCGACACGGGGCTTTATGCATGTCATATTTTGACACGGACACGTAGATGTGTAATTGACTCTTCGTATTGTTAATATATTTTACTTTAGACTTGCTCGTGTCCTTCGGGGTACGTTTGGTTGTGTGGTGGACTCGTATCACAAGTGTATCATAGATCTAGTGGGATACGGGTACGATGCACTCCACGTGCTTGTTGCATTGCATTCCTAGATTCAATTTGCATTGTTCATAGCTATTGGTAATATATATATATATATATATATATATATATATATATATATATATATATATATATATATATAGTGTGTGTGTGTGTGTGTGTGTTAATACGTGTTTAGATTGGTGTTTGTGTATGGTTGTGGGTGAGAGAGAATGGTTATACATATATATGTATCTAGTCATATATATATATATATATATATATATATATATATATATATATATATATATATATATATATATGTGTGTGTGTGTGTGTGTGTGTGTAGTGGTATGTGTGCAATGTGTAGAGGGGGGTCGGGCAAGCCACAGCACAGTCGGGAACAACAGCTAGCTCAGTATCAGTGCAGCAGGGAATCACTGATACAACTGAAGTAGTAGCAGTCATTGTAGCACCAGCAGAATTCAGCTGAGCAACAGCAACCTAACAAATCAGGAACCTGGCAACAGCAGCAGGTAGCATACCAGTAACAGCAATAAAGCTAATGCAGCAGCAACAAACGCAGTAGCTGCACCAGCAGCAGCTACACCAATAGTAGCATCAGTGCAATGGAAGCAACTGTTGTAGCAGTAGCAGCAGCATCGAGAACTCCACCAGCAGCAGCTTTAGCAAAACGAGAGCTAGCCAATGCAGCAGCTCACTGCACTGTGCAGACAGCAAATCAGTGTTGCCCGAGTTTCAACAAGAAGCAGCAGCAACATGATGCAGACACAGCAACTGCTCGAGGCAGTGAGCTATATCACACCAGCAGCAAACAACAAGGTTAAGAGAGAGTTAGATTAGTTGTTAAGGTTAGGTATTGAGTTAGAGGTTAGTAATTATTGTTGATTTTAGTTAGTAGATATAGCTAGTATTAGTATTGTAGTTAATTACTCGGTTGGGTAGTTATATATAGGTGCATTGTTAGTCTAATATTTTGTTATACATACCTACTAGTTAGACTATTAACTATATGTATATATGAATATGAGTATTGATGGTAAGTTAGTATAAGTATTGTATATATGTATTGTTAGCATTAGGTAATTAGTAGTACTATAATAGTTTAGTTGTTAGCATATAGTTTAGTGTATGGGTAGTTAGATATCTAGTAGGATTTAATTACCTTGTGATACCAAGGTAAATGTCAAGGTATTGGGTCGAGACTCAAGGTATTTGAGTTTGGGTATCGAGATCGGTGTGTAGTGATGCGATACCGCATTGGTTCAAAGCCAAGGTATCCACTTAGCATTAGATTAGTTAGGATCGTCATGTATTGATGATTGTATATGCATATTGTGATTTTTCCTATCTATTTGATTTTTTATCTTACGATACGGTATCTTGGTATCTTAGTTTAGCTAGTATGGCATAGTTACATAGTGTATGGACCAAATATCCACGAGTTGGACTCATACAACCTAGAAATAGGTAGTTTGACCAAGTTTGACCAGTTTGACTTAGGGTTGACCTAGTTTTACCATTTTGACTTAGAAATGGCTTTATGATCTAGAAGTTGACTAATTTAACTTATTTTCTTTCTAAAATCTTATATTGATATAATATTTCCTATCTAGGTTTTCGAGGCACCGTACTGGACATCTGTGATACTGTTCACCGGACTTCAGGCAAGTACATTCTGTGATAGTTTCTCATTTATGATATCCTCTATGTCTTTTGTATCTAGTGTAGATATCCTTGATTTCCTGACACGATGGTTACACGGATTGGTATATCCGGATCTCGTCATGAGATATTATTTTTTAGTATTTATGGTGTATCTTGTGCAAGTCTTGTTTCCTTGTTCTTCTTGTACATGTACAGACATTGATTCTTGGGGAGATTAGCTACCTACATAGTGAATCCCGTGTCATGACGTACCATGGTTGGATCCACTATACCAATCGGGGACGGAGAGTATTTAGTGTAGATATATGATCATACCCTCCTTGTGCATGTCTTGTTCCTTGTGAGTGTTGGCCATACACCGCACGTATGACTAACCATGCCCTTATCCTTCTGCAAGTTCCTTGTGCAAGTTCCCAAGCTGATCACATGTTAAAGCTAGTACTCACTCACTTTGTCATTAGTATTCTTGTTCATTGCCATATTGTTCATTCTTGTATTTATTTCCAGTATTTTCTTATTGTATATCTCTTGTATCTATTATTGCATCTTATATATTTACATCTATTTACTGTTAGATAGTTTTTATCATTAATTAGAACTGCTGTTAAAGATGTACTCTGCTCCTTTTCTGACTGGATATATTTTTTCCAAATGATACTGAGGAGTAGTACCCCACTCATTACGGACCTCAGGATATTGTGGGCTTAGAGCCAGAGACCTTGGCTCAGGAGGGTCTCATCCCGACTGAGACAGACAACCCGGGACTTGTAGCATCTTAGTTATTCTTTTGTACTAGATTTGTCTTCAGCATATTATTTTTGTATTTCTCTGACTCGTTTGATGTTATTATTATCTCATGAGTTGTATTCGTGAACTCTTCTATTCTTTTATCATATTCGTGCTTATTTCCATCTTAGATCTGTGATTGAGTATATTTATATTGTCGGTGACATATTATATTATTAGATAGATTATCCAAACAGCGTTTCTATCGCCGATGCTACAGCTTAGGTTGTGCGTTGTTCCCGACTTGCATCCCTACACCGGGTGCGGGTCGTGATATGCCCTCCGGCATGTGCACAGCCGCGCCCATCGCTCTCTGTGGAGTGATCACTGTCTCGACAACAGAATCTTCAACTGAGAGTTCTACCCAGCCTTGTGGTTCGGTACAATCACCATTGTTCCAATCCCATCTCCTTTCTTTCTCGAACACGACATCCCTACTCACATGGATCTTGCTGCGTTGAGGATTATAGAGACGGTGTGCTTTGCATCCCTCTTCTAAGCCAAGGTACACCAATGGAGTGCTTCGGTCATCAAGTTTTTTGTGATGAGGACCTATAGTCTTCATGTGTGCGACGCATCCAAATATCCTTAAGTATTCTAGGTTTGGCTTTTTACCAGTCCAGGCTTCATACGGCGTGAGTGCACTGAGAGATTTAGTTGGCAACCGGTTTAGAAGGTACACAGCATGTCTGACCGCCTCGCCCTACATACTTCCAGGAACATGCATGCTCTTGAGCAAGCTCCTTGTCGTGGCCATCACGTTTTGGCGCTCCATTATGCCATTTTGTTGTGGCGTATAAGGTGCGGTGAGGTACCGTTGTATGCCTTCGCCTTCACAGAAGCTTGTGAATTCCTTGGACAGGAACTCACCTTCTCGATCAGTTCTTAGTGTCTTTATCTTGTTGTCATATTCATTTTCTACAAGAGAGTTGAATTTCTTGAAAGCATTAAAGGCACTACTCTTTTCTTTGAGCATATACACCCACATCATGCGAGTGAAGTTATCAACAAGTAGGAGAAAGTACTTGTTACCTGCAAGTGTAGCGGGTGTAATCGGGCCACAAATGTTAGTATGCACAAGTTGCAGTGGCCTCTGGTTCTGAAGCTTGCCTGCAGAGGGAATGATAGTCGTGCTTGTTTGGCAATGAGGCACCCTTCACAAAGCAGGTTTGGATGAAAAATCTTCGGCAGCCCGGTAGCCATTCCCTTCTCTGTCATCATCTTGAGCGCGAAGAAATTCACGTGCCCGAGCCTTGCATTCCACAACCAGGCTGGGTCTGGTACTTTGGCCATTAGACATATCGGCCAGCAAGATTTAAGATCTATCTTGTACAGGTGGTTAGGTGATCTCCTCACCTTCATCAGCAGAATGGCATTCCTGTCGAACACCCTCAAGTAGGAACTGACAATCTCCACCTTGCTTCCATCTTCTATTAATTGACCAAGGCTCAATATATTACTTCTTAAACTCGGAATGAAGTATACCTCCGATAGAAGACGTTGTTCGCCATTCTTGCATTAGAACAGGATTGATCTCCTGCCCTCAATCTGCACGGTTGAGCCATTGTCGAACTTGACACGGCCGATGATGTCCTGATCAAGGTCCTTGAACTTTCCTCGGTTGCCTGTCACGTGGTTGCTAGCGTCGTTGTCAAGGTACCACACGTCGGTGTCGGCTTGCGCTTCTCCAACACTGCGCAAGTCTGGTACTATCTTATCTTCATTGAGCATGACGAGGTCACGCATCTCCTCCCGAGTCTCTCCCAGCAGCAATGCGGCCTCCTCGTCTTGCGCTAGTGCGAGGTTTGCCTCCTCATCAATACGTTTGTTGCGACACTCCGATGCATAGTGCCTATCGTTTTCACCATTGAAGTACTTGATTTTTGATTTGTCGTGGTTGGAGCTTGAACCGTGAGTCCCCTCACCCTCCTGGTGTTGTGCTATTTGGCCACCACGGCCACCCCTGCCGCACCCACGGCCACGTCCATGGGGCTTGCCACGGCTCCGGTCGTTGCTAGAGTGCCCCTTTCCGCTCGACGAAAAATCAGCGCTGCCTTTCTTCAACTGCGCCTGCCACTTAACGTGAGTAAGCAGGAGTTGTCCGCTGTTGCTCTCGCCTCGACTGCGTATGAGTTCTTCGTACGCTTTGAGGCGGCCGATCACTTCCTCGACCGACATGGTCTCCATATCCGCAAACTGCTCGATCGCAGCAATCACTTGCAGATACTTGTCTGGGACGGAGATGAGCAGCTTCTTGACGATGACAACGTCCTCCATCTTATTTTCCAATCCACGAATCTTGTTTGCGAGGGTCGTCAATTTCTCCGCAATCTCATCCATGGAATCTATCTCCTTCATACGCAAAACCTCGAACTCACTCTTCAAGGTTTTAATCCTTGCATTCTTCACGTGATCAGCGCCGAGGTACATTGTCTTCAGTCTTTTCCAAGCTTCCTTAGCCGTTTTGTGCTTGGCCAACTGGAGTAGGATCTCCTCGGGGACAGCTTGAAAAATGTACGTCAACGCCATCTTGTCTCTCTTCTTTTCTATGACAATGGCGTCCAAAACGTCTTGAGCCTCCATGAAGACCTCCATCTTGATCGCTCAAGTGGAGTAGTTGCTAGATGTCAGCATCGGGTAGTGCAAGGTTATGCTTTCCTCCTTTGTTGCTGGCGCCGTCGAGTGCTCGACGATTGACATCTTGTTGAGCCGAATGTACTTTGGCTTACACCCTGCCCTGATACCAGATGATGGCTACAAGCAGCGGGTTGTAACCTGCAGGAAGACTGACAGAGAACTAGGGAAGCAACTGTTTGTTTATCTTTTATTTCTCACTGATGATTAAACAAACAACTAGACTCACATTTATATAGCCACTGCTGCTAACAACTCAACTCTACAAACAAGCTAACAGACTCTATTAAAGTGGATCTGAACTCTAACAAGTTCTATTCCTACAAAGAAATGATCATATCTAGATTATTAACTGATAGCGATGAGTGTGTGCAAAGAGATCCAATGTAGGGGGGTTGATCACGTACAACCTTAGCTGACTTTGAACACACGTCACTTTTCCTCCTTCATGGCCGGCATTACACTCCAGACCACTCAATTATTCCCTTGTTTATAAAATAACATAATGCGACTTCAATCTCTTAATGCTATAGAGAGAATTGTTATAACTTAGGTGACCTAATGGGTGCTTAAACAAAAATAATGATTTTGTTTCCTCTGTGACCAACCCCTAATAAAGCTAAAGCTCCTCTACATACGCATACAAGAAGTGACAAAGAACTTATATGCTCTCCTAGGCAACCAAACCAACAATCCATGGATTATCAGAAGTACACAAAGCTTGGGCGGAGGTGGCGCAGGTCGAGAGGCGTCCGGCTGAACTGCCACCGGTTCTACGTCTACCGCCTACGTGCACGTTTACTTGCGATATTCGGACTCTTCGGTCGATGTTTCAAGTTGTTAACAGAGGCAGCTCCGAGGAGGAGGTGGGCGAGGCGGTTCCACCGGAGCGGTAGCCGGAAGAGCCTTCTCCAACCCGACAGGCCGAGGGCGTCCTTGAGGGCGTCGAGCTCGTTCTACGCCGAGGCGATAGCCGACTGCTTGGACTTTATTAAAAGTAATTCGTCATCCTCGGTCGACAGTCAGGGCAAGCTCCCCGGCAGGCGAGGAGAGGTGATGGTTAGTTAGGTCAAGGTGTTCCTGTACGGTCTCTTTTCTGTTTGGAACCATGGTTTGTTGCTTAGGTCAGGGCTGTTAGAATGAAGTTTAGGGTTTGGATATTTTGTAGGGTTGCAACTCAAAGAGAAGTTTGTACATGTGAATGAATTATGACTAGGAAGGTACAAATTCTATTATTTGTTTCTTATTCATTTACTTTTTCTGAATTGTTTTGGAGAATGAATAATTGTAAGAATAACAAAAACAAAGGGATATGTATTGATCTTTCATCAGAAAATTTAGTGTAACGATAATAAATTTATATTAATTAAATATAGCGATAGAAGTTTGGTAAATTTAAAAATTACAATAGGAATCGTCAGTTGGGTTGGCAAAAATTTGGAGAACTTGATTTTCCAACCAAAAACCGGACGTGTCAAAAATATATATATATATTTTCGCCAACTCAGTTGGCGAAAATTGGGTTCTTGGTTTTTTTTGGGTTTTTTTATTTGGTTTTTTTTAGGGGTTTATTTGGTTTGGTTTTTTTTGTGTTATTTTTTCTTTGCGGTTTTTTTGTTTTTTGTTTTTTGTTTTTGTAGGTTTATTTTATAGGTATGTTAATAGTAAGTCTGTATGTTTATAGTAACTCTGTCATAGTAACGTTCATATTTTAACGTACAAATTTCTACAACAGCTACATTTTTTTGATTTCTATAAATTCCTTCTGCTATTCATTTCTCACTCAATCTACTTATTCTACTTTCAAATAGAAGCTCAATCACTCTGTATTTAGAAGCTCATTCTCATGTGATGGATCAAAGTTTAACAATATTATGTTCGGTTGGAGGTGTGCTTAATGGGTTAGTTTATGAAGGAGATTTAACTGAAAATTTTTAATTGATCAAAATATTTTGTTTGATAGTTTACGTAATCAAATTTGTCACGCCACAGTCCCAAAATACGTAGGACTAGGACACGTAAGTATGTCAGCCGTATGTATATGGCAACTCCAATATATGAAAACCATAACACACATGTACACTGTATTATGAATATCAAATCCACAAGTGGTATAAACCATCATAAATCACAGGGTATAATCTAAATCTCATCCACGGAATCATATATAAGAAAATAACCAATATCTATGAACTAGATCTCAATATAAAGTATCTCAAGATGACAGTCGGATGGAAATAAATCCACTGCCGAATTAGAATATAAAATGAACAAGATAAATACCATATAAGTACAATATCTAACAATCACGAGGCTCGAAGGAAAGACCTCATCGTAATATAGTAGCCAGTCCGGATCTGCGTTCCTGTGAACACTCATGAACATCTACACCTGGAAAGGGACCAGGTCCTCAGAGGGACATAACAAGATACATAGAAGCATGCCATAAAGTAAATACTGAATAAATAAAAAGGGGTGCGCTAACCATCTAAGTGAAATGCAACTTGAGGACAACTTTAAGTGTATGGAAAAGTGTAGGCTAGACATATGCTGAAGTAATTCATCAATCGTGACAACTGGCTAGTATATGCACATATGCCCCCAATACAAGGGCGCCATATAATATAATAACGTCCTACCGCTCCGAAGAACGGGGAATCTACATAGTATATAACGTCCATATCGCTCTGAAGAATGTGGAATCTGCATAGTATATAACGTCCATATCGCTCCGTCGAGCGTGGAATCTGCATAAAGGAAGTGGGTGTCCCATACGCCTACTAGTTGTCCTCCCCGCCCAATGATCTATGCATATTGTATCCACAACACGCTTTAGATACTACGCCGAGGCATCGTAACTCTGGCTCATAGTCTATCATTAGAACAATAGCCCAACCTTACAACCAAACAAGGACAAGGATTGGACCTTCGTACCACAATAGTCTATGCTCCGGCTACTAATAACTGCTAAGTCTTCTATCATGCATCGCTAATAGCAGTTATTCCCTATCCGTCGTATGCCTACACGTACAGGTGGCCAACCACATACGCAAGTTCGTACCCTACATGAGACTCACAACACGTGTAAGAAATGTGTCAAGGCTTGGGGAGTCATACCAATAACTCCGCAACTTTAGGTGGGCCTATTAGACACTAGGTCAGACACAAGTCCTAACGTCAACGCCTTCGTTGACTGCACCCGATTCTCTCTCGGACGCGCACAGTTATATAATCTAAAACTATAAACATGCAACTAACAATATAACTGAATTTAAACAGTACAACAAAGGTAAGGTATACTTGCCTGGCAAGAAAGCTGCGAAGTACCAATAACCTGCTCCGAAGTCGCGCAGAACAATTCGATAGGTCCCGGGTCGTTTCCTCGAGTTTCGTGTACACCAAACACAGTTCCTAACATGAGAACACGCTACAATAACATTTAATACATAAGATTACTTAATTCACCTTTATTATTTAATTGACTAGGATAACATAGTACATATATACATATATACCTAAGTACCTAATCAAATAAAATACATATATACATATATATGTACATAAATACATAATAATCATAAATACATAAATAAAATACGTATGTACATATATATATATATATATATAAATAAACATATATATAATATTATAACACATATACCTAAACATATACATATAAGACATAAAATAACAACATATATACAGAACTATATACATAAATATGTATATACATAAAATATACATTTTAAATGTATATATGTATATATATATATACATAAACCAAATATAATACATATATTTATACATATACATTACATAGTATATATATAGATATAAATAATAAATTAAAATCGAATATACATACAATATAATTAATAACATATATACACTATATATATATAACTAATTATACATTTATATTCATTAATATATATATATATACAAATATGCATATATATATATATATAATATACACCAATATACACTATATACAAATATATATAATATATATACATTATATATATACGTACCTTGCTGTGTCGTGTCCGAGGTGGTGTCCGCCGTACGGGGAGGTCGTCGCCGACAAGGGGGGCGGAGCTCCGGTGGCTACAGGGCGGCAGGGGGTGCGGGTTACAGCAGCAATGGTAGCAGCAGCTCTGGCAGCAACAGTGCAGCCGCTCCTGGGGGGGCCGGTAGGTCGTGGGGTCCGGTAGTGGTGGTGTGTGGGTCGGCGGTTAGGGGTGGTAACGAGGGCGGCGGTGGCCGGCTATGGGGGTGCGGGTGGTGGTGATGATGGAGTTGGGGATGGTGACGATGGAGCATGATGCTGGTGATTGCTGGTGGTGCGGGTGGTGGTTGCGAGTGGAAGTGGCGGTGGTTCAGGTGGTAGTGATAGCGAGGGAGACGGCAAGGACGGTGGTGAAGACGTTGGCGCTGGTGGTTGGCTGTGGTGGCCGGTGGAGGGGAGTTGGGGGTCGAGTCAGGGAAGGAGGTCGGAGATGGCTGTGGTGAGGTGATGTTGGTGATGGTAGCTGCTGGTGGGGGTGCAACGGCGGGTGGTGGCGGCAGGGGGTGCCTAGGAGGAGGGAAGTCGGAGGGGGAGTCTGGTCGGTGGTGGCCGGAGGCAGAGGTGGCGGTGGTTGGCTGAGGGAGGAGGTCAGGGGTGATGGGGTATGGTGATGGTGGTGTTGGTTAGTTATTTTTCTAGGGTTTTGGTTTTTGAGAAATAAGGAAAAAGGTAGGAAGAGTTGTATTTATACACATGTAAGGGGGTTGGTTTGACCTAGGAAAATTTGACCTTGGTCAACATCCTCTTGGGTTGGGCCTTGGGCTCACATGGGGATGTTTGGAGGGCCATAAATTACATTGTTTAATGCAATGGCTAGGATTAAAATAAAGGGGGCGATGTTGCGCGTTTGCACATTCAGAAAATTTAAAGAAAAATTCCTATGAAGGGGAAAGTTGGATTTCTTCATGTATTGTACAATGGGGTGGACACCTTAATGAATTTTTGCATAAAAGTGCCCAACAATTGGAAAATTGTACAAGGATAGAAATTATGTTAAATAAATTAAAATAATTGCGCAAGGTGTTCTCGAATTAATTGGAAGTACATGGCGATAAAATTAGGTGGGACACAAGTATCATGGACGTAGAAGATTCAGTGTAGAATTTTATCATAAATTAGGTTGTACGAAACTGTTCAAGATTGTGTCTCCAATTTCGATTGGAACGCATAAGGATACAAAGTCGTATTTATTTAGAATTTATTATAAATGTCTGCGATGAATATTGTGCGACTAAAATATAGCACAAGAGAGCATAATTATAAGTTACACAAAGGTCAGAATGAAAGGCGGGCACGACTAGGACAAGGTTGTGAAATTCGTAGGAAGGCAATGGCTAGTATAGTGCTCTAATTATAGAAGCAACGGTAAGGTGCACTAAGTGATATAATTATTGAAAAATTTAAATAACATGCCGCGTTCTAATTCTAATTGGATTCTAATAAGCCATAATCTCTCTATCTAAGCCAAGTAGGCCTAATTTTGGGTGAGAGGGTTTACAATCTACCGAACTTAAAATAATTTTGTCCTCAAAATTAAAATAAGGCATAATTTGGTTTAAATCCTTCACATGCGTACGTAAGGCAAGTCTATTGTAATCTTCTCCCAAAATTTTTAAACATATTCAATTCTATTGTAATCACTTTCAAATTAAATTAACCATTGTTTAGATCGAACTTCAACACATCGCACTATCTTCTCGATTTTCAAATTAAATAATCCACATCCAATCTAATTCAAATCTATATGACATCCCACATTAAAATTTATATCGCAATCTCCAATTATCATAATCTCCTCAAGAAAATAATTATAACCACATATTATTTCTATTTTCAACTTGTGAATTCCGTACTCTTCGAATTTAAATTTAATTTGCATCCTCAATATTTCAAATAGGTAATTCCACAATCAACCTTTAACTTTTAATTTAAGGCCTCAAATTATGAAATTTGAAATCTAATTCACCAATTGTTCAAGTCTAGATTTCTATATTTATCCTCAAAGTTTAAATCGGTGATTCAACCTTCAATATTCAAAGTTTAAATCATGTGCTCACTTATATCACAGTTTTTTTTTAAATTTATTAATCCTCATCATCTTAATCATTCTTCTAGAATTCTCAAAATTAAATGACTTGAACCTCTCAATCTTATTTTACTCGATCACAATCTAAAAGAAATTCCTCTCAAGTTGACGATGCAACTGCTACCCAACTTAGAATTTTCCCATCTATCACATAAGGCTCTTACATTTAGAAAACTTATTCCTCAAATTTACTTAATCATGTTACTCAATTCTCAAAAATTTAACACCAAATATATCACATATGATATACCCTTAATCAGTTATAAAAGGCAGTCATCTAGTAATATGATTGGCCTATGGGGTATATCTAGTACTCTTTGTATATCATACTTATACTAAGCACGAGGTTTCGTCTTTCCGAAATAAGGAAGGAAGGAAAACAATAATAAAGAGTTCAAGGGGGAGGTAATAGATTAGAAGTATGGGGATCAAGGCGTTTAGGGAATTCAAAAAGAATTGTCAAGGCAGTTGTGGATTAAAATTCTATTTGGTAATTTCTTATTTGCATGCTCATATCAGTACAGTTATGTAACCGATACGATATGCTCAGACATGTCTAGAGGGCAAGTATCTTCGTCTACTAGTCACTATATGTCTCAATCCACGTAAAGTAGTTATGCGAGGGGCGAAACAAGCACACTAAGGTTAGCTAGACCTTAATACACTGATTCTGAAATGTATTAGTGTAGCACTCCAATAATACATATGTCATGAACAAGCTTGATAAGGAATAAGCTTGCAAAACTAGGCTATAATAGTAGTATAAGTCAAGGTAGTACAACAAATATAAGTACGCTAGATTATGATGAGAGAAATTACAAATTAATTCAAGTTCACAAAAAGATAAGACTCTACAATCTCTACAGTTGTCGTACAAACTCCTTGTCTAAGTCGCTAATCGACCAAATAGGGGTATGGGCCTCTAAGTTCTGCAGTCTTAATAAATACTATCATCTTATGCTAGTATACAGTTAATGTCATTCAGTTATACTTCAACAATGAGTCAAGAGGACTATATAACACTAGGTTATGAGGCATACTACCCAACTTGAAAGAATTAAACTAATATTGTGACAATCTCAAGGGGAATCTACAGAATAACCTTGTTCTGGTAAATAAAGTAGAACTCTTATTAGGGTATATGAGGAAAGGTCTTGGTACTCATTAAGGTCTCCTATTGCATTATATAGGTAATGGCCATCTTAAGTCTTAATCATAGTGCTTATAGAACAAGAGTGTCAATAGTAAGTATAAAAAAGTTACTGGCCTCCAGTGAAAATGGGGTATAACTTGTATCGAGTTATGGATGCAAATTACGTGATTTAAAAACTGGGGATAATCATCAAGTCACAATCTACAAGATTAACTCAAAACTATCATGCTCTAACTACCAAGCACAAAATTCAAAGTTCAAGACTACAACTATAACCCTAGCAAGATATATATCCTAACATACAAGGAATCACTCGGTCTACAATCAGAAGTGTCAGGTAGCACGAGTTGGAAGATGAAGAGAAGCATAATTAGTCATCGCACAATTCGCGAGTGCTAAGTTTTCAGGAGAACAAAATATAAACTAAATAGAAAGACTCTAGATAACATCATAGTTTTCTAAGGGGAAGGTAGTAGCTAATCTCTGTGTTCTAGGTATGATCAAGGGAAAAATTTATTTTATTCCTCTAGGTTTTCTAAGGTGTTGTCTGCTAATGATAGAACAATGATTTAAAGTTATGTCTCTCTAATATTATCTCACTTATGAAATGTAGGTTCAGTCCTAATATTTAACCTTGGATTCTATTAGTTCCTCAGTACTAGGGTCAACCACTATGGTCAAATTTCAAACTAATCCTCGTAGCGTTTATACTACTCTCAAGTCATACATAAACACCTCAAGGGATATGGTAAATTAATCTATAGTTAAGGGATGCTAGGGTTCATTCTAACTCAGTGATGTGTCATGATCCTAGTTGTATTCTGAGTAGGAATATTACCCTAATTATCATCTTAACAATAGGGATTCCTATATTCTAGGAGAGGCTATACTCAAGGAACTATTAGGGAAGCACATGAATCAAGCAGGATGCAGTTATTCAAATAAAACAGATTGGAAGGGAGGTGAATCATAGTCAATTGTGGATGAGATCCTATACTCTAATCCTAGGTGCAGGCTTGCTCGGTACAGTAACGTAACCGAGAAAATATGCTCTTGACCTGCATGAGCCACCACTAAAAATATGTTACGCCCAGTCCCAAAATACGTAGGACTAGGACACGTAAGCATGTCAGCCGCATGTATATGGCAACTCCAATATATGGAAACTATAACATACGCGTACGCTGTATTATGAATATCAAATCCACAAGTGGTATAAACTATCATAAATCATAGGGTATAATCTAAATCTCATCCAGTGAATCATATATAAGAAAATAACCAATATCTATGAACTAGATCTCAATATAAAGTATATCAAGATGACAGTCGGATGAAAATAAATCCACTGCCAAATTAGAATATAAAATAAACAAGATAAATACCATATGTAAGCCCCTGATTTTCAAAAAATATTAAAATTGGGATTTTTCGCAATTTTCTAGAATTTTCTGGGAATTTTCTGTAATTAAAATCAGGGTTCCTAATTATTAAATGATTTTTATTTGATAATAAATAACATTAAAATATTATGAAAATAATATTTTTGGGTGTAAAATGAAAAACTGGACTTAGGGTAATTTTTCTGGAATTTATTGGACCCCGGACCTATTTTTAAATGCCTAAAAAGTAATTTATTATTTATTTAATTAATTAATTAATTTACTGATAATTATTTATTAATATTATTAATATTATTTTTATTTTTATTTTTTTCCCCGCGGCCCGTTGGGCCGACCCGGCCCAGCCCAGCAGCCCAACCCGCTTCCCTTACCGGGTCGGGTCGGGTCTGCTCGAACCCGACCCGTCCGCCCGCCGATCCGATTCCCCCCCGCGTGGCCCTCGTCCTCCGCCGCATCCGGCGGCCAGCCCCCCACGTCGTCGCCTCCGCCATTTCTGACGCCACGCCCCATCCTCCGCCTTATACGGCTGACCCAACGCCTGAGCCCGCCCTATAAGAAGCCCAGACCCCCTCGACCCCGGCATCCCCCTCGCCTGAGCTCGCCACCCTAGCGCCGCCCCTAGCCGCCGTGCCGCTCCGCCGACGTCGCCACCGCAGCCCGCCTCCCCGCTGCAGCGCCGGCTCCCCTCCTCCTCCGTCGAGCACCGCCGCTCGACAGCAGTAGCTCGAGCAGCAGCACCGGCGTCTCCGTCCGGCCGGCCAGCACCGCCACCCCGCCGCGCCGCCGTCCCCGCACGCCCCTCTCCCCGGCGAGCCGCCCTCGGCCTTCCCGCCGCCGTGCCGACCACCGGAGCCCGCCGCAGCGTCCCCAAAACCCTAACCCTAGCTTCCCTGTGTCCGACACGAGTCGGACACGTGTCGGACACGACTCGACCCTGAATTTTCAGGTCCCCTTCAGGTACGTGTAACTTTCGCCTCGTAGCTCTGTTTTCAATTCCGCAAATTGCGTTATGAAGCCTGTATGACCCTCTCGGTGTCCGGACAAACTGTTCGGGGCATCGCGTCCTGTGGTGATCGCACACCGCGATCCAAAAACAGGAAAAACCAGACCCTGTTTCACCCCGGAACTGAGTGCGCCCCGCCAAACGGGACGACTTGGTCGCGTGCGGTCTTCACAGATACGAACGCATCATCGATACGGACGTGTGAGTTTTCGTGGAAGCTGATTCGGGTGTGCGTGCACACCGAAATCAACGCGTATCCGCGGACATCGCCCCGTATCCGCCTTTTCGGCAATTCACCCTAACTTCGTGCACACACGTCGGATCGAGACGAAACTTGCGCCATTGGACTCGTAGCGATACGCTGGTCCTGTGGGTCAAGTTTGGTTCGATTCTGAGAACGTTGACGAAATCGCGTGTCGTGGGCCCCATAGGCCCCGCTCGACGGGCGATTTTGTGTTCGGCTCATCAGAATCCA
Source organism: Iris macrosiphon (assembly GCA_036927795.1). Taxonomy (NCBI): domain Eukaryota; kingdom Viridiplantae; phylum Streptophyta; class Magnoliopsida; order Asparagales; family Iridaceae; genus Iris; species Iris macrosiphon. The sequence goes on along the minus strand of JAYESA010000017.1, from coordinate 16,714,497 downwards.
AATCTGGAAGTTCCGTTGGGTTCGTATCAGCGTTCCTGACCTGTTGACACTAAGTTTGGTGAATTTGGAGACCTTTGACCCGGACACGTTTTTCGGTGCAAAGCGGGCCCACCGGCGGACCCCGTTTTGACCCGAAACTGCCGTTTTTGCCCTTGTCTCCAAATTGGACCCAAGGACAGGCGTTTCTAGCTATTTGACATCTTTTGAGCATGATGGTAATGTTTATTTCTGCATCCGGACTCATTTCTGGAAATTTCCCTGAGACACCAAACTATATTTGGATCCAAACATCAGGCAAGTACCTGCACTTCAAGTTTAACCTTTATATTGTGATAAATAAATTCCCTGCTTTATTAGTACCATTGATGATTATATGTAGAGTTAGAACACTGTATTTCATGTCTTGAATAAAGTATTTCGTGTCTTGCTTTTCGTGTCGGGCGGGAGAATACTAGGAGGCATGTAGTTTACCCTTTCCCCCTGTAATCACTGTGTGCCAGCTGTTGGTACGCGATTGTACCATCAGCCTTATACTTGATTATTCTCGTAATCATTGTGTACTAGTCGTCTATGACGGCCCTATTAGCCTTATAAACCCCTACATGCCAACTAGGTATTCTAAATACACAAGTTCACGCACATAAGTTCCTGTCTTGTTACAGTTATATTTCTTGTCACATTTTATTCTTGTTTTACTCGGATTTTTGGTTTACAGCAATCAATCATATTTTACTTCTAGTCTTGTTTTATAGCATTATTTCTCAGTTAATTTCACTACTTACTTACGCATTTCTCAACATAATGCTTAGTCAGTTATTTTCTACCTATCACAAATATTTAGTTTAAATCTTGTTGTGCATTGTGTACTTTGCTCCTTTCCTGACTGGATCCGTTGTTTAGGCGATGACGAGAACCTTGCCCCCACCTATTATGGACCCTCTGAGACAGCAGGTGATACAGTTGCAGAGCCGGTTCCCACCCAGGAGACTACCCCTGCAGAGTAGTTAGCCTTAGTTATTTATTTCCTTTCATCTTAGTAATCGGGTTTGTCCCCGATATAATCTATGGTTCTATAATAAACTCTGGATCTGATTATCATATTCTGGTTATAAAATCTTAGCATTCTTTTCCTGCTATTTTTTCCTTGCCTATTTAATTATTGTGAATGAGCTAGATTTATCACCTGTGATCATGCCCTAGACAGCGTACTACCGCCGACACTGCGGCGTAGGCTGGACGTACCCACGCACTCGTGCCCGAATTTCCGGGTGCGGGTCGTGACACATTTTTGTGGTGGCCCATGCAGGTCAAACGACTAAATTGTTCGGTTTCAACTTAGGGACCGAACAGGCCTGCAATAAGATTGAGGATTCTAGAAAAAGCTCATTCACAGTATAGGGTCCTTATTTCAATTCTTGATATCACTTCTGATCAATTTTTCTATCGCCCTTGATTTCCAAGTAATCTACTCTGATCTCCCTATCCCTTCATCTTTCAGAATGGTTCAGACAAGGAACACAGTAGGAGGCACATCAGAACCAGCTGAGCAGACTGTGCCCGAAACTCTTGCACTCCCTCCACCTCCATCTACTCCGGCAGTTACTTTAGATGGGGCACAACTACTTGGAGTGTTCCAGGGACTAGTGGAATCCCAGAAAGAACAGACTGCACTTCTGCGGACCAGCCTCTCAGAAGCTATTAAGTCCCAGGAGTCGCCACTCAAGAGGCCAGGGAGTGCCAAAGACTTCAAAAACCTCAGACCCCTGGAATTTTACGGAACTGAAGGCATTCTCTATGCCGATGAATGGATAGAGAACGTAGAGAGACTCCTGAAGACTGCTCGGATTCCTGATGATCTCAAAGTGGAGTCCGCAAGCCTGCAACTGTTCGACATTGCTCGAACCTGGTTCAGAGATGAACCCCAACTATCTGCTCCTGACCTCACCTGGGAGGACTTCAAGAGGATATTTAAGGAGAAATTCTACCCCGAAGTGGCTCGGGAAGCTCTCGAAAGCCAATTCGAGAGACTGGAACAAGGTAACCTATCTGTTGATGAGAATACTGCTGAATTTAGCAGGTTAAGCCACTTTGCGGAGTACATGGTTCGTACCCCGGAGGACAGAGCCCGTAGATTCAAGAAGGGGCTGTCTCCGAATATTCGCCTTGCTGTCACCACCAGCCGAGCCCGCACCTATGAGGAAATCTTGAACGTGGCACAAGGCGTTGAGAGAGACATGGGGCATAAACTAAAGCGAGAGAGAGATACCGGAAATGCGGGACCCAACAAACGCCCTTTTCAACAACAACAACAGCAGAGGTCCCCGCAGCAAACCCAGCGTCCTCTCCCTCGAGCTACAGCACCCCAACACCAAGCTCAAGGACAGAATCAACGAGTTCCCACTTGTGGCTTTTGTAAAAAACAAGGTCACACCTGGCAAGTTTGTAGGAAGAGACTAGGTGCCTGTCTTTATTATGGATCAACAGCACATCGAGTGAGGGACTGTGCCGCTGCTCCAGGACGCGGACAAGCTTACGTGATGACCGTGGAGAACGCGCAGACCTTGGGAGCAGCCAATGCGCGTAAGTGATTCGTAGATACCTTTTCCTAGTATTGTTTTCGTGCCTGTTGGTTCGTGACCTCAGCCCCAACCTAGTAATTTTAAACTTGCTAAATAACCTGGAATGCTTTTATATTTGATAACTGTAGAGATTTTGAGGTTTTTACTATTGTGCTTATTATATGTGTCTTGTGAACTTCAATAAATTTGTACCTCTTTTTATCATCATCTAGCGCACTTAATTTTGCTAAACTCGACTAATGCTGCTATTTTATAGCCTAGTTTTGCAAGCTTACTCTTTATCGGGCTTGTTCGTGACACCTATATTATTGAGGCCTGATCAACCCCACTAATACAAGTGTCTACTCAGAATCAGTGTACTACGGTCTGATCAACCTTAGTGTATTTTGATTCGCACTTCGCATGACTACTTTATGTGGATTGAGATATAGTCGACTAGTCTACTTGCCCCTAAATACGTCCGAGCATATCGTATCAGCATTACCAGAATAGAATCTCGATCCTTAACCGCCTGACAATTCCCATTAGAATTCCTGAAAAAAATGCCTTGATCCCTATACCTCTGTTCTACCACCTCGCCCTTAAACTCTTTATTATTGATCCTCGTCTTTCCTTATTTCGGAAAGACAAAAACCTGTGGTTGGTATAAGTTGATTTGTAGTGCTAGACATACCCCTCAGACCGGACGAATTGATGATAACCCTTTATGACTAAGACAAGACCCTAGGTGCTGTGTTTTGTGTTGCAGACTTGAAGATTCAATACCATGATTTATTAAGTTGAGACCTAGCCTCACTAGTTGTACAGCCTTAGAGGATATGGGTAAAATTCTAAGTTGGGTAGCGACCGCAATGTTCACCTGAGAGAAATCCGTTAGACTGTAATCAAGTGAGTCTGGACAGAGAGAACCCTGCCATAATTTAAATTTCGAGAACAAAATTTTTATAAGTTGGGTAGATTGTAAGCCCCTGATTTTCAAAAAATATTAAAATTGGGATTTTTCGCAATTTTCTGGAATTTTCTGGGAATTTTCTGTAATTAAAATCAGGGTTCCTAATTATTAAATGATTTTTATTTGATAATAAATAACATTAAAATATTATGAAAATAATATTTTTGGGTGTAAAATAAAAAACTGGACTTAGGATAATTTTTCTGGAATTTATTGGACCCCGGACCTATTTTTAAATGCCTAAAAAGTATTTTATTATTTATTTAATTAATTAATTAATTTACTGATAATTATTTATTAATATTATTAATATTATTTTTATTTTTATTTTTTTTCCCGCGGCCCGTTGGGCCGACCCGGCCCAGCCCAGCAGCCAACCCGCTTCCCTTACCGGGTCGGGTCGGGTCTGCCCGAACCCGACCCGTCCGCCCGCAGACCCGATTCCCCCCCGCGTGGCCCTCGTCCTCCGCCGCATCCGGCGGCCAGCCCCCCACGTCGTCGCCTCCACCATTTCCGACGCCACGCCCCATCCTCCGCCTTATACGGCTGACCCAACGCCTGAGCCCGCCCTATAAGAAGCCCAGACCCCCTCGACCCCGGCATCCCCCTCGCCTGAGCTCGCCACCCTAGCGCCGCCCCTAGCCGCCGTGCCGCTCCGCCGACGCCGCCACCGCAGCCCGCCTCCCCGCTGCAGCGCCGGCTCCCCTCCTCCTCCGTCGAGCACCGCCGCTCGACAGCAGTAGCTCGAGCAGCAGCACCGGCGTCTCCGTCCGGCCGGCCAGCACCGCCACCCCGCCGCGCCGCCGTCCCCGCACGCCCCTCTCCCCGGCGAGCCGCCCTCGGCCTTCCCGCCGCCGTGCCGACCACCGGAGCCCGCCGCAGCGTCCCCAAAACCCTAACCCTAGCTTCCCTGTGTCCGACACGAGTCGGACACGTGTCGGACACGACTCGACCCTGAATTTTCAGGTCCCCTTCAGGTACGTGTAACTTTCGCCTCGTAGCTCTGTTTTCAATTCCGTAAATTGCGTTGTGAAGCCTGTATGACCCTCTCGGTGTCCGGACAAACTGTTCGGGGCATCGCGTCCTGTGGTGATCGCACACCGCGATCCAAAAACAGGAAAAACCAGACCCTGTTTCACCCCGGAACTGAGTGCGCCCCGCCAAACGGGACGACTTGGTCGCGTGCGGTCTTCACAGATACGTACGCATCATCGATACGGACGTGTGAGTTTTTGTGGAAGCTGATTCGGGTGTGCGTGCACACCGGAATCAACGCGTATCGCGAACATCGCCCCGTATCCGCCTTTTCGGCAATTCATCCTAACTTCGTGCACACACGTCGGATCGAGACGAAACTTGTGCCATCGGACTCGTAGCGATACGCTGGTCCTGTGGGTCAAGTTTGGTTCGATTCTGAGAACGTTGACGAAATCGCGTGTCGTGGGCCCCAGAAGCCCCGCTCGACGGGCGATTTTGTGTTCGGCTCATCGGAATCCAAATCTGGAAGTTCCGTTGGGTTCGTATCAGCGTTCCTGACCTGTTGACACTAAGTTTGGTGAATTTGGAGACCTTTGACCCGGACACGTTTTTCGGTGCAAAGCGGGCCCACCGGCGGACCCCGTTTTGACCCGAAACTGCCGTTTTTGCCCTTGTATCCAAATTGGACCCAAGGACAGGCGTTTCTAGCTATTTGACATCTTCTGAGCATGATGGTAATGTTTATTTCAGCATCCGGACTCATTTCTGGAAATTTCTCCGAGACACCAAACTATATTTGGATCCAAACATCAGGCAAGTACCTGCACTTCAAGTTTAACCTTTATATTGTGATAAATAAATTCCCTGCTTTATTAGTACCATTGATGATTATATGTAGAGTTAGAACACTGGATTTCATGTCTTGAATAATGTATTTCGTGTCTTGCTTTTCGTGTCGGGCGGGAGAATACTAGGAGGCATGTAGTTTACCCTTTCCCCCTGTAATCACTGTGTGCCAGCTGTTGGTACGCGATTGTACCATCAGCCTTATACTTGATTATTCCCGTAATCATTGTGTACTAGTCGTCTATGACGGCCCTATTAGCCTTATAAACCCCTACATGCCAACTAGGTATTCTAAATACACAAGTTCACGCACATAAGTTCCTGTCTTGTTACAGTTATATTTCTTGTCACATTTTATTCCTGTTTTACTCGGATTTCTGGTTTACAGCAATCAATCATATTTTACTTCTAGTCTTGTTTTATAGCATTATTTCTCAGTTAATTTTACTACTTACTTACGCATTTCTCAACATAATGCTTGGTCAGTTATTTTCTACCTGTCACAAATATTTAGTTTAAATCTTGTTGTGCATTGTGTACTTTGCTCCTTTCCTGACTGGATCCGTTGTTTAGGCGATGACGAGAACCTTGCCCCCACCTATTATGGACCATCTGAGACAGCAGGTGATACAGTTGCAGAGCCGGTTCCCACCCAGGAGACTACCCCTGCAGAGTAGTTAGCCTTAGTTATTTATTTTCTTTCATCTTAGTAATCGGGTTTGTCTCCGATATAATCTATGGTTCTATAATAAACTCTGGATCTGATTATCATATTCTGGTTATAAAATCTTAGCATTCTTTTTCTGCTATTTTTTCCTTGCCTATTTAATTATTGTGAATGAGCTAGATTTATCACCTGTGATCATGCCCTAGACAGCGTACTACCGCCGACACTGCGGCGTAGGCTGGACGTACCCACGCACTCGTGCCCGAATTTCCGGGTGCGGGTCGTGACACCATATAAGTATAACATCTAACAATCACGAGGCTCGAAGGGAAGACCTCATCGCAATATAGTAGCCAGTCCGGATCTGCGCTCCTGCGAACGCTCATGAACATCTACACCTGGAAAGGGACCAGGTCCTCAGAGGGACGTAACAAGATACATAGAAGCATGTCATAAAGTAAATATTGAATAAATAAAAAGGGGTGCGCTAACCATCTAAGTGAAATGCAACTTGAGGACAACTTTGAGTGTATGGGAAAGTGTAGGCTAGACATATATTGACGTAATTCACCAATCGTGACAACTGGCTAGTATATGCCACATATGCCCTCAATACAAGGGTGCTATGTAATATAATAACGTCCTACCGCTCCGAAGAACGGGAAATCTGCATAGTATATAACGTCCATATTGTAACGCCCTGCTCCGAACGGTTACTTATGCAATACTAAGCTGCTTCGACTCGGTTGAGAATCGAGTCTCGGGGAAACCTTACCGCCAAATCAACACGGACGAAGTGCAATGAACCCTTCGAATTAATCGAACGGCTTCTATTGAAATAAGTCCAAGAGTTTTCTTTGGTTGCTTTATTTTTTGGTTTTGTGTTGCTTTGTGTTTTGAGTTGCTTTCGATGACTTGGTTTTCATGATTTCGCCTTCTCGCTTGCGCGTTCTTTTCGAATCGTAAGGGAAAAGAGATCGAAGTATGCTAACCAAGTATTGTTGCATTTTCAGGACGCATAACCAAAGAGTGAACGTCGCTTAAGGCTTCCCCATCCTCTCGTTCGATTCATTCGGTGAGTGGCTTAGGCACTTCGATGAATCTTTCAGTTCACATGCCTAATGAAAAGAATCTCTAGTTCACTAAATGTTGCCTCACTAAAAAGATAAGCTAAGAAATGAACTGCATGCTATAAATAAAGTTCTACTTTACTTCAATTAAATTTTGCCCCTTACTTACTTGTTGCATCACTATATCGTGCATTGAACATTCATAGTTAGTGTTTGTGTCAAGTGTAAAAGAAGAATGAGAAGAGTCTAGTAGTCCGCCCTGACGTCCAGTCCTACGGGATCTTGGGGGGTGTGGCTATTAGATTGTTATATGCTTGCTAATGTTGTGCATCCTAAAAGAGTTTGATTCATAAATGTTGCTTGCCATGCATGGGTCTCGGACAACTTGTGCACAAGGTAATAGTCTCTCGATCGGTTTCTGGGGCACTGGGAATCGGTCGGTCCGGAAGGGATTGTGTAAGCACCCTGACGTCCGGTCCTACGAGATCTTGGGGGGTGCTGTTGTCCAATAATGGGGAAACTCATGGACCGTCATATAGATAGGGCGCATGCTAGGTTTACCTTCTTGCATACCTATCGTTTTGACATCAAGGATTGATACATAAGTTTATGCACATATATAAATTGTGACTAACTTATGTGTCTGCTGCAGGGATAACCGCTCGGCCGTGGATAAGAAATATCAAATGCATATGCTATATATTGTCTATGTTTTCTTGCATGAATTGTTAAAAAGAAACTAGACAACCAGAAAGATCACCTAATAATGTTAGCTTCATATGCTTACTTAGTGTGGATTTCTAAGGTGAGTTTGGCCACGGTCGCTCACCAGTACATGTGGTAGTACTGACCCACGTTTGTGGGTAAATATCCAGGTACTGGAAGCGAGAGTTTGGCAAGCATCCTGAACCTGAATCAGCGTGTGCGCACCCTTCCTTAGGACTGTGTTCGTGCTGCTTCCTCCACTGCTTACCTCTCCAGTGGGCTACTATTCTTCTGCTAGATGTTTTGGTTATTTTGGTCCTACTACAAGGACATAATGTAATGGGCATTGTGGCTAATTTTGGGAATATAAAAAGAGTTGTAAGCCTTTTAAGGCATATTTTGTAACTCAGCCAATCAAACCTTTGTAATCCAATCTTCAGTATTCAATAAAATGAAAGTATTTTGTGTGCTATCAAATGTGTTCAACTTTGGTTCTCTGTATTTTTACTCTGTGCCTATATATGCATATTTTCGTCTATCTTGTGTCTTGTGCAGGTACGTTGCCTGGTGCAAGCGCAACTTAGGCTTGTACGGCATCGCGCCCAAGCGAGGACGAATCGGTTCCGTAGGGACCAAGCGAGGACGATCGGCCCCTACGGGATCGGGGCATGACACATATCGCTCCGAAGAACGTAGAATCTGCATAGTATATAACGTCCATATCGCTCTGTCGAGCGTGGAATCTGCATAAAGGAAGTGGGTGTTCCATACGCCTACTAGTTATCCTCCCCGCCCAATGATCTATGCATGATGTATCCACAACACGCTTTAGCTACTACGCCGAGGCGTCGTAACTCTGGCTCATAGTCTATCGTTAGAATAATAGCCCAACCTTACAACCAAACAAGGACAAGGATTTGACCTTTGTACCACAATAGTCTATGATTCGGCTACTAATAACTGCTAAGTCTTCTATCATGCATCGCTAATAGTAGTTATTCCCTATCCGTCGCACGCCTACACGTACAGGTGGCCAACCACATACGCAAGTTCGTGCCCTACATGAGAGTCACAACACGTGTAAGAAATGTGTCAAGGCCTGGGGAGTCATACCAATAACTCCACAACTTTATGTTGGTCTACTAGACACTAGGTCAGACATAAGTCCTAACGTCAACGCCTTCGTTGACTGCACCCGAGTCTCTCTCGGATGCGCACAGTTATATAATCTAAAACAATAAATATGCAACAAATAATATAACTGAATTTAAACAGTACAACAAAGGCAAGGTATACTTGCCTGACAAGAAAGCTGCGAAGTACCAATAACCTGCTCCGAAGTCGCTAAGAATAATTCGATAGGTCCCGGGTCGTTTTCTCGAGTTCCGTGTACACCAAACACAGTTCCTAACATAAGAACACTCTACAATAACATTTAATGCATAAGAATACATAATTCACCTTTATTGTTTAATTGACTAGGATAACATAGTACATATATACATATATACCTAAGTAACTAATCAAATAAAATACATATATACATATATATGTACATAAATACATAATAATCATAAATACATAAATAAAATACGTATGTACATATATATATTTAAATAAACATATATATAATATTATAACACATATACCTATAAATATACATATAAGACCTAAAATAACAACATATATACATAACTATATACATAAAATATACATTTTAAATGTACATATGTATATATATACATAAACCCAATATAATACATATATTTATACATATACATTACATAGTATATATATAGATATACATAATAAATTAAAATCGAATATACATACAATATAATTAATAACATATATACACTATATATATATATAACTAATTATACATTTATATATATTAATATATATATAGAATATACACCAATATACACTATATACAAATATATAATATATATACATTATATATATACGTACCTTGCTATGTCGTGTCCGGGGGGGTGTCCGACGTACTGTGAGGTCGTCGCCGGCTAGGGGCAGAGCTCCGGTGGCTACAGGGCGGCAGGGGGTGCGGGTTGCAGCAGCAATGGTAGCAGCGGCTCTGGAAGCAACAGTGCAGCCGCTCCTGGTGGCGACCGGTAGGTCATGGGGGCCGGTGGTGGTGGTGTGTGGGTCAGCGGTCAGGTGGTGGTGACGAGGGCGGCGGTGGTAGGCTATGGGGGTATGGGTGGTGGTGATGATGGAGTTGGGGATGGTGATGATGGAGTTGATGAGGGTGATTGCTGGTGGTGCGGATGGTGGTTGCGGGTGGCAGTGGCGGTGGTTCAGGTGGTAGTGATGGCGAGGGAAACGGCGAGTACGGTGGTGAAGACGTTGGCGGTGGTGGTTGGCTGTGGTGGCCTGTGGAGGGGAGTCGGGGGTCGGGTCGGGGAAGGAGATCGGAGATGGCTGTGGTGAGGTGATATTGGTGATGGTGGCTGCTGGTGGGGGTGCAGCGGCGGGTGGTGGCGGCAGGGGGTGCCTGGGAGGAGGGAGGTCGGAGGGGGAGTCCGGTCGGTGGTGGCCGGAGGCGGAGGTGGCGGTGGTTGGCTGAGGGAGGAGGTCGGGGTGATGGGGTGTGGTGATGGTGGTGTTGGTTAGTTATTTTTCTAGGGTTTTTGTTTTTGAGAAATAAGGAAAAAGGTAGGAAGAGTTGTATTTATACACATGTAAGGAGGTTGGTTTGACGTCGAAAAATTTGACCTTGGTCAACATCCTCTTGGGTTGGGCCTTGGGCTCACATGGGGATGTTTGGAGGGCCATAAATTACATTATTTAATACAATGGCTAGGATTAAAATAAAGGAGGCGATGTTGCGCGTTTGCACATTCCAAAAATTTATAGAAAAATTTCTATGAAGGGAAAAGTTGGATTTCTTCATGTATTGTCCAATGGGGTGGACACCATAAAGCATTTTTGCATAAAGTGCCCAACAATTGGAAAATTACAAAAGGATGGAAATTGGGTTAATAAATTAAAATAATTAAATAAATTAAAATAATTGTGCAAGGTGTTCTCGAGTTAATTGGAAGTACATGGGGATAAAATTAGATGGGATACAAGTATCATGGACGTAGAGTATTCAATATAGAATTTTATCATAAATTAGGTTGTACGAAACGGGTCAAGATTGTGTCTCCAATTTCGATTGGAACGCACAAGGATACAAAGTCGTATTTATTTAGAATTTATTATAAACGTCCGCGATGAATATTGTGCGACTAAAATGTAGCACAAGAGAGCATAATTATAAGTTACACAAAGGTCAGAATGAAAGGCGAGCACGACTAGGACAAGGTTATGAAATTCGTAGGAAGGCAATGGCTAGTGTAGTACTCTAATTATGGAAGCAACGGTAAGGTGCACTAAGTGATATAATTATTAAAAAATTTAAATAACATGTCGCGTTCTAATTCTAATTGGATTCTAATAAGCCCTAATCTCTCTATCTAAGCCAAGTAGGCCTAATTTTGGGTGTGGAGGTTTACAAAATTATTGAGCAATATTCTATTGATTATGAATTTATATTGGTTCATGTTTATTTAACTAATTGTATAAAGTTAGTTAGTGAACAAGCATGGAAATTTATTCTAGAAGTTAATGTACAAGCAACGTACATTAATATTTATGTAACTTCACCACCACCTAGAAATAATATTGTAAGTAGTATACGTGCTTCTAATGAAGTTAATACTACTCCTAGTTCTTCTCATCAAGTTATTTTATTTACTGAACAAGAACATATAGTAAATAATGGTAATAACGACGATGAAAACAATGATGATTTAATTAAAAATTTAGATGATAAATTTGATGGCAATGTTGATAGTGTTAGCATTTCAAAATTAATTATTGGAAGAAAATTTGATAATCGTTATGAATTTAGATGTTTTATTAGTGATATAGCAATTGCACATAATTTTATTTGTCATGCTACTTTAAACAATGCTAGTGGAATTATATATAAATGTAACGATTCAAGTTGTAATTGGAGAGTATACGCTAAAGCAAGTGGTAAAGGTAAAATTTTTGTTATAACAATGCTAGAAAACGTACATTCTTATTTAGGGGGACTTATAACAGGTTCTCATCCATTAGCTACTACTGTATGGGTTAAAGTAAGATTATTGATAGAACTCGAGATAATCAGTCGTATAGTCCATCGCATGTTGTAAATGATATATTTAGAGAACACAAAATATATACTAAATATTGTTAAGCTTGAAAAGCTAGGGAACTTGCTCTATCCGAAATAAATGGTAGTTATATTGATGCATATAGTAGTCTTGAAGAGTATAATTTTAGAATTATTGAGACAAATCCAAGTAGTCAATGTTTTATACAGACTACAGAAGACAATAGATTTAAAAGAAATTTTATTTGTTTTAAGGCATGCATTGATGGATTTTTAAGGGGATGTTTACCTGTGATTAGTACTGATGCTACTTTTTTTTCTTCTAGATATCAAGGTATTTTATTTATTGCTTGTTCTCATGATCCAAATTATCAATTATATCCAATTGCCTATGCTGTTGCTGAGAGTAAAAATACTGATTCTTAGACTTGGTTTTTAAACGGTTTGAGAACATCTTTTGAAAAATATTTTGATGCATGCAGTATAATTTCTTTTATATCAAATAAACAAAAAGGATTGATAAGGGCTATGCATGATATATTTCCAGAATCGCCTTATTTTTTGTATTCAATATTCTAAACAAAATTTGAAAAAACTCTTTAGATTTTCACATTTTCAACATAGTTTAGACTATCTTGCTAGATGCTATAATGAAACAGATGAGAATTATTGTTTGGAAAAAAATAAAATCTGAAAATATAGATGTTTACAACTGGCTCATTAGAGTAAATGATGAAACTCGTATTTTTTTACACTGGATAACAGCGTATTCTCCTTGTCCCAGATTAGGTATTCACATGTTGAATCTTGCTGAATGCTTCAATAACTGGGTAACAAATTTACGTGATAAACCAATAACGACACTACTTGATAGAATTCGAGCCAAAATTATAACACTTCAGGACAAGAACATGCAAAAAACTAAAAATCATCAAACTGATTATTGTCCTAAGATGTTACAAACTATGACTCTTATCATAAAAGAAAAATACCGGCTGCAAACGTTGAATATAGTTAGATATTTGTTTGAAATATTAGATTGTAAAACAAATAGAACATACGTTGTAGACTTAGATGAAAAATCTTTTTCATTTTTAAAGTGGTATCATACTTTGCTTCCATGTGTACATGCATGTTATGCGTGTAAGTCTAAAAATATTAGCATCGAGAGTTTTTATCCAGGTATTTTTTCTAAGCAAGCATTAAGAAGCGTATATGAGCTGCACCTGCAGCCAATTCCAGTTCCCTACAACCTCCAAAATACATTGGTTAGAGGACACATTGGAGTACCAGATATACGACGCAAGCAGGAAGACCAAAAAAGAACCGGATCAAAGTGAATGATCAAGCTTCAAGAGATCTTCGATATAGTAACTGCAATGGTTTAGGACACAATAGAAGAAGAAAGGCATTGCCGATAGTTTCAAATAGTTTCATTTTATGAGAACAATATATAATTTTATTGAAATAGAACAAAGTTACATTCAAATAAAGTTCGTACTGATATAACAATTTCATCGACCTCTCTTCGCTAATTTTTGATAGTTCGGATGATCAATCTCTCTTAGATTGATTTGGTACCTCGTTAAACCTAAGTGAATCGAATTGGCCCCGATATACTGCGATATTCTTATCAGCACATCGATTTGGATCAGCTGCAGCCGTCATCCAGCGTAAAGCTGATGGGAAGACACCATCTTCGGTATCAATACGGGAGACTGGCCTACAAATATTGAAGTGCTCGTAGGACCAAACCTAGAAAAAATATATCATGTAAGTGTACATATTTCTTTAGTAGATAAAATTATATGAAAATTTTATACCTGTAATAATGTCATACATCCATTCAAATTTTTATGTCTTATATCAGCTGAAATAAAATGCAAAAAATTTGACATGGAGTTGTACAGATATGCCAACACAGAAGCTCCCCATGCATGACGGGTAGGTTCTGTCAGATTTTCCAGAAAAGGTAAAAAACGTAAATTTGTCCTAAATCTGGAGTTTGGAAATAAAATTTCCTTGATTAGACGTAGTAAGTAGGCCCTGGTGCAAGCAGTAACCTGAACATATAATATAAAAAGTATATTAGTTAAACTAAATAAAAATATATATTACATAAATAATAACATTAAATGTTATACTTACTCGTTCCGCATCCACTAATATTTCTTCCTCCCCAATACGATCTAGGTGCATAAAGTTGTGGCGGAGCCACGAAAGCGTCACAAAATTTTTACCATATATGGTAGGCGGCTTCATGCCTAAATACTTCTTTCACAGTTTTGGCGCAAAATATTTCATCATTTTCAAATATTATAGGTTCACCCGTAATAGGTAATCCTAAGATATTTGCCACATCTACTAGCAAAATTGTCATTTCTCCGAACGATAACTGAAAGGTATTTCTTTATGGCCACCACTGCTCAACTAAACTGAAGATCAAGTCTCAGTCGTGACGTAGAAAATATATCTGATCAATATGATCAAAACAAAATACATTCACCATACCATGTTGTTCTTTAGTCAACATCCAGTACCCAACGTCGTCCTCATAATGCCATGCGACATGCTCTCGTACTCGAAACGTATCAGGATAATCGTATTGCTATATATGACATATATAAACGATGTTATTATTAGACATGTAAAAAAATATAAATTATATTTACTAAAATAATTTAATTTTAATATACCTGTCCAGAAAATACTAGACTAGAAATGTGCGATTCACATAGTTGTATAATCGTATCTGTGGTAGGCCCTCCTGGAATACGTCCATCGTTTTGGGTACCCATCTGCAATATTTTAATTTAATTTAGTGTTAGTATGACTACTATCACGCACATTACATTTATAATAGTTAAAATACTAACTACAATTACATAATTACAATTATAATAAAAAAATTACAAACCTGTTTTCCTTATGTTCTTCTTTTCTCTTCTTCTCTGCTTACTTCCTCCTGCTCTTCTCTGCTTTTCTCTTCTCTTCTCTTCTCTTCTTCCTCCTCTTATTCTCTTCTGTGATCTTGCAACGATTGCTTCCTCCCACCCTCTACTTATAATACATAACCCCCACCAACACCCACCTAAATATTTAACCACCTAACATTAATTAAATCCTACCAACCCACCCACTCGAACCCAGTTAAACCCACACCTACAATCATTTAATCCCTATCAACCAACCCCACCCGAAATCATTTAATCCCTATCAACCAACCCTACCCGAACTATAGAGCACCCAATTTTCGTCAACTGAGTTGGCAAAAATTTGGTGAACCCATTGGTCTAACATAGTGAACCAAGCAACCGAGGCCAAACCGAACCGAACCAACCGCTAAACCGAGGCCAAACCGAACCGCACCAACCAATAAACTGAACCGATCCAACCTACCCCAATTTTCGCCAACTCGGTTGGCGAAAATATGATTTTTTTTTTTTTTTACAAGTCGAATTTTGGTCGAATTTTCGCCAACTGGGTTGGCGAAAATCAAGTTCTCTAAATTTTTGCCAACCCAACTGGCGATTCCTATCGCAATTTCTAAATTTATCAAACTTATATCGCTATATTTAATTAATATAAAATTATTATCGGTACAGTAAATTTTCTGATGTTTCTTAAGTGGTGTACAAAGAAAGGTGGAAAAGTAACTATAAGGTTTTTCCTCGTATGGACAATTAACTTGCTAATTCCAAAGTCAAAATAGAAGATTCAAGGAATGGTTTAAGAACTCACATAATTGTTGGGATTTACAACAAATTAAACATATACCGAACTCGAGTGATCCTTGTGGTTACCGGCGAGAGGTATAAGACCCTATTCATAATGGCGGAAGATCGGTAGATCGAGTTACGGAGGCGTATTATTTCTTCCATTTATTTGGTGGAAGTTGGGAACAGTAGACCCAAAAGACATGTAACGTAGCGTACACAAAGTCCCGATTGTTATGCCGGACATCTCATAAAAGAATAAAAATTATACACATGTTTTCAGTTGGATTTTATTCGACTATATTGGTATGTTTACAGTTGAAATTTTACTACGATTCCCTGCAACTTCTCAAGCTCCGCCAGCCGTAGGTTGTCATGCGCCGAGATCGTCGAAATTAAAGGATGATAACCACTTGGGGATAGACAGTTAGACATGACAAAAGGTGACAGTTTGTACTTAAGTGCAGAAGGTTTCTTCTCACTAGAAAAAATACAACAACTTAGCGACGAATTTTTTTGTCGTTATTTCAAAAATATCATCGCAAATAATGATTAGTGTCGGAATGGCGATGCAAACAATCTGTCACTACCGCCCAACATCGTTGACCAATATCCGTCGCTAAGACGTCGGATTTTCCACGACTTACAGACGGACTAGGGACGCAAAAACAACGATGGATGGATTAGTGTTTGCAATATTCTGCATCTTTCTTTCTTCAGTGGCTTTTCCTAACTCTGCATCTTTCTTTCTTGGGTTTGGAAAGTTTGAGAAATATTGTGATTGTCTCTCTCCTTGCTTTCATTTCCTTTCTTGGCCATGGGGAAGAGAGCTGGCTTTGAATGGCGGGGGTAGGTTAATAAGGTTTCAAAGGGATTAGTAAAGGAATAGATATTTTTAACAATTGCTATGGTCTCTTTCCTATATTACATTAAAGATGCATGAAAACCAACGAAGAGAATGAAATGGCATGCTATCTTTCTTTCTTTCTTTGGTTACTGTCAAAACTTATAATGGCCGAATCAATCATGGTCAGACTATGACTGGGTCAAGATGTTTAGGTCGGCCCGGCCCAATGTCCGTTTTGACCGGATTTTAACCAGGTTTGAGTCGATTCGGATCCAATTCGATATCAAAAGACTGGATCGAATTGGCATCCGATTCAGTCTGGATCCGTGATCCGGTTCGACCGGCCCGATAATTTTTAAAAAAATTTAAATATATTTTTATATATTTTATATATGATATATCATATATAACTTATATAACTTAATAAATTCTAGTTAAAATTTAGATTTTTTGTTACTAAGTTTTTTTTCTTATAATTTATGTTAAAATTTATATAAACATTAAGTAAAAAAAATTTATTTGATTTCTTTATATCAATATTAATATAACTTTAAGTATAAACTAAAATCTAAATATTTATAAGTTAAAATTTTATTTTGAATAACTTAAAAAAATATATAAATCTTTTGCTTAATTTAACTTTATATATATATATATATATATATATATATATATATATATATATGAGCGGATCAAAAGATCCGCTTCTGGAGTCCCGTCGAAGTTCCGCCCCCTGCACCATCGGATCGGGGGAACAGCGTGGGGGCCACGCGTTAGGGCCCCCGCGATCCAACGGTTGGGAGCGGGACTCCGGATCCGCTCCATATATATATATATATATATATATATATATATATATATATATATATATAAATCGGGTCAGAATCTGACCGGTCCGAGCCGGGTCGATCGGGTCCACCGAATTGGATCCGATCCGAACAAAGGCGAGATCGGGCCGGGCAGGGCCGAGCTTGCGGGTCGGATCCTCCGGCCCAGCCCAAACCCATGTGGTGGGGAGTGGGCCGGAGAGGTTAGATCCGTTGACCGAATCCGGTCCAGTCCAGACCGGATTTGACTGGACCAGATCCGAGCCGAATTTCGGAATGCCAGCCCATTTACACGGCTTGATTACTGAGTTTCATAGTAACTAATGTTGAATTGGTGTAAATGATGGGTCGGACTTTGTAATAAATGATTTTTTTAGATGTTCGGACTTAATTTGACTTTTGGCTTCTGTCCATAACTGAACCCTTGGCATCTAATAATCACCTTATTTTGGGAGTAGGTTTATATTACGAGCTTTATTTATTTAAAGGTTCCTTTTCTTTAAAACTAGTGACTTTTGGGCTAACTAACTAATTTTGGGTCTGTTTAATTATTAAACATCTTATCTTGTTAATATATATTATTTTGGTACTGTATATAGGTTGGGCTCATGAAAGGTCCATTGGGCCTAAGTCAAGAACAGTGAAAAGTCGGGCTCAACATTAGGGTTGGTATTTTTAGAAAACCTAGAAAAAGAAAAAAGAAACGGTTAATATGGTTAGTTAGTTAGTTGCTAAATTAATCTAATTAGAAAGTAGTTAGAAATTTTGTTAGCGGAATTGATTAGAATCTTTAGAAACTTCTAGGGAATCACTTTAAGGTAGACTATAATATTTTGATTTTGGCTTCATAGGAGGACCTTACTTTCCCACTATCTGTTGCAAGGACTGAGGTAAGTACATATTTTTCTATGCGATATTACATGCATATTTTTATTGTTTTTGCACCGTATCACATGTTGTGTCTTGTCGTGTTGGGAAGAAAAAACACTAGAATGGTATGTGGTTTTCCTAGCCTTGGACAAATACGCGAATGATAGCACTGTCACTAGATGTGCTTGATGTCCATTTGCATGCGTGCGTGACTGATAGTATATTATTCGTGGTATACCTGATTTTCGATTTAGTCCCTACATGCTTGATAGTGTTCCATGTACATATTCCACACGTAGCTAGAGCAAGTAGACAATTATTCTTGTTTATCTATTTACTTGTCAGTTTTATCTATTATGTATTATATTATTTTTTCTTGCATCATATTGTATAGCACTGTGAGATATGTATGTTACTTTGCACGTTTTCTGACTAGGTAAACGTGACATGTGTTGATGACTTGGAGGACACTCTGGAGACTTAGACTTTTGTTTAGTTTCATTTTCTTTTTTATTACTTTGTGTTGTGGATATATTGTGTTGTTGATGATTGTCGTCTTTACATTTACCGGGTTTGTTTCCTGACATCATTTGTAAAAGACATGTAATAAGGGTAATCGTGGATTGTGGTGATTGTTCATGATGGAAAAACATGTCTAGATAGCTGTGATGAGTTAATCAAACATTGTCACGCCCCAGTCCCAAAATACATAGGACTAGGACACGTAAGCATGCCAGCCGCATGTACATGGCAACTCCAATATATGGATACCATGATACACATGTACGCTGTAATATGAACAATAATTCATAAGTGGTATATATTAATCATAAGTCACAGGGCATAACTAAATCTCATCCACAGAAATTCGAATATAAATAAATAACCAATATCTATGAAACTAGATCTCAATATAAAGTATCTAAAGAGGATAGTTGGGTGGAAACAAATCCACTACCAAATAGAATAAATAATAACCAAGACAAATACAATGTAAGTACCACAACTATCAACCACTAAGACTCGAAGAAAAGACATGCTCGGAATGTAAGTAACTAGTCCGGATTTGCTCTCCTGCGAATACTCATGAACATCTACACCTGGAAAGGGACCAGGTCCTTAGAGGGACATAACAAGATACATAGAAACATGCCATAAAGTAAATACTGAATAAATAAAAGGGGTGGGCTAACCATCTAAGTGAATGCAATTTGAGGACAACTTTGAGTGTATGGGAAAGTGTAGGCTAGACATATACTGACGTAATTCATCAATCGTGACAACTGGCTAGTATATGCCACATATGCCCCCATAGGAGGGCAATGTATAATAACGTCCATCTCTGAAGAGCATGGCATCTATATAATATATCGTCCATATCGCTCCGAAGAACGTGGCAGCAGTATAGTATATCCACTACCAAAAAAAGTCAAACTAGCGACGTCGAAAAACGTCGCTAAATGATAAAAAAAATGTCGCTAATCATGTTTAGCGACGTAATTAGCGACGTTTTACAGAAGTCGAAAATTAACACGTCGCTGAAAGGAAAAACGTCGCTAAACGTCGCTATACCGACGTTTTTAGCGACTTAATTGTGTCGCTAAATTAGCGACGTTTAGCGATGCAACGTCACTAATTAGCGACGTAAACAAACGTCGCTAAACATCGCTAATTAGCGACGTATATAGCGACGTGACAGCGACGTCTTTAATGACCTGGCAGTACTGCCATGTCAGCAATTTGCGACGTACAACGACGTATTTAGCGACATATTTAGCGACGTATTTAGCGACGTTTATTAACGTCGCTAATTAGCGACGTATTTAGCGACGTGTATAAACGTCGCTAAACGTCGCTAAATACGTCGCTAAATTTAAAAAAAAAATTAATGAAAACTTACGACTGACTTGTAACCTATAAAATGGAAGTATCACCTAGGTTGCTCTCTTAGGCAGGACGACTGCTCCTTCCAAGTTTAATATTCGTACAACCTATAAAATGATAATAAAAACTTACGACTAACTTGTAAGAAATTTAACAAAAGATTACAAGGCTTCACATAGGCATTGGATCTAAAATGAGTTAGGTGTATGTGTATGTTACATGTTTGTTTTCATTTATCACTTTTGATTTCACTTTGACTTTTAATGTAACAAACAACAACATTATGCAAAAAAAAGCTATTAGACTTCAATCAAATTGAATCAAGCAAGCATACCTCCCTCAAAATCTTCATGTCCCCTCTTCCGCTAAGTTCACCAATTCTTGATGTAGAACAGCAACAAGTCTGCAGATCTAGCCCTAATGTGTTGCAACCTAACTTCAATATCTAACTCATGCTTCCAAACTAACAGCCTAAGGAAGGAAGCATAGACCCAAGTTATTCATTCTGTGATGGTGCCGAGCCATAAGATTAGGATATAGAAAGTATAAAACAATGTCCATTTTCTAATGTAGGTATTACTAATAAATTATCTTTATGCTTGGATTTCGTAAGTAAATGCCATAAGTAAATGAAGAAAAGCCAACTTGATTTCATAGTATAATAGAAACCTTAAAAAGTGAATGCTAAGGGGAGACGAATCACAAATAGAGGGTCTCTGTCTTTTGTGGGAACCAAGCAGGAACGATTGTGCCATTGCGGCTCTAGTTTGGTATAATTGGGACGAGAGGAATCATCAGATTTTTTTTGATGCTCTATCTCTCTCTCTCTCCTGATCGTGATGCTCTATCTCAGTACAAAAATTTGACTACTTTTTTCTATTTCTAGACCGATGAAGAGCCTCTAAACTTGTGAAGTATATAATGAGATGCTCAACTACTAAACGATTAGTAGTTGTATATATGTTGTAACTTTACATGTGAGCTACCATAATGAATCTATCATCTATCAATCTGGGAAAAAAAAGAGAGAGAGAGAGGGAAAAAAGTATGCGGAGGGACCTGTATTTGGTGACCAGATGGTGGATGACAATGAGGATTTCGAGTTTGGCAAGCTCATTGCCAGGGCAAGCATGAACTCCATATCCAAAGGGCAAGAAAGTGTTGGGCTTTGGCGAAGCCTGCATTATTTGTGTACACAGAAGAGTCAGGAATTAAGCAGAACATTTAACACGAGGACAGAGAAATGTGATTGATTATATGCAGGGGAAGGTACAGTAGTGCACACACGAGCCTATCATGAACCTTCTATGAATCTAGAATGATCAAACTTGTGTGGATCAGGAAAGAACTCTGGGTTGTGATGTATGTTCCTGAACAGAGGCATCACCTTCCACCCCTTTGGGATAAGGTAATCTGCAACAATTAATTTACATCAAATATGGACGGAACGAAATCATGGCCTATTAATTCCTTAAAAAAGAAAACTTTTGCGAAAAAGAAGAAGGAGATAATTAACCTTTGTATTCGACATCAGTCACAGCCTCTCTAAATGTGAATGAAATGATGCTTGCCATTCTCAAAGTCTCTAGTATAACCTTGATTATAAGAAGAAGAATTAAAATTTGAGAACATTTTCGTTTCCCATGGCCAATCATAACCTTAGGTACATAAATATACACAATGGGAGGGAAAGGGAAATGTGAAGCAAAATCACCTTATGAGTGAGAACCATGCTTTTGGTTTGGGCCCATGTCAAGGGCTGGCTTCCACATCCGTTTGCTTCAAATATAGCCATTTGTTCCTCCTGCATCAATCAAACATTGAGAGCTTAAATCACTGTGTCGGCGCCGTCATCACGACCCGAGTTGATGAGAGCGAGTGATCGATCTCACCTTCACGGCGTCGATCTTGGCAAGGCGGTAGATGAGGACTCCTCCACGAGCAAACTCAGCCCAAAAAATTATGTCCACACCAAATGAGGAGAGAGAGAGAGAGAGAGTTAGGTTTTAGCTAGAGGAGGAGGAGGAGGAGGAGGAGGAGGGGGGAGGATGCTGTCGGAGGGGGAGGACGCGGCCGAGGGGGGTCGTCGGAGGGAGGAAGGAGGAGCCGGAGAGGGAGAGATCGAGAGCGCACGCACGGGTTTGAAATTTGGGAGAGGGAGAGGGAGAGATCAAAGGAAATAGGGGAAATCAGCCCTAAGTAAAAAATTTAGCGACGTTTTAGCGACGCCAATAATGACGTCGCTAACTTAGAATTTAGCGACGTTTTTAGCGACGCCAATAATGACGTCGCTAATTTAGAATTTAGCGACGTTTTTAGCGACGCCAATAATTACATCGCTAATTTAGCGACGCCGTAAACGTCGCTAATGACGTCGCTAAATGTCCAAAAATATATACGTCGCTAAAAACGTCGCTAAATAAAACATATTAGCGACGTTTAGCGACCAATATTGAACTTATAGCGACTAATCTTTTAAAAACTGAATAAAAGTCGCTAAACGTCGCTAAATGTCGCCAATTAGTGACGTCTAGCGACGTTTTTACATAGAGTCGCTAAATTAGCGACGTTTTTACATGGAGTTGCTAAAAAATGTCGCTAATCCCGCTTATTCTAGTAGTGATCGTCCATATCGCTCCGAAGAACGCGACAGCAGTATAGTATATATCGTCCATATCACTCCGTCGAGTGTGGCAGCAGTGTAAAGGAAGTGGGTGTCCCATACGCCTACTAGTCGTCCTCTCCGCCCAATGATCTATGCATGTTGTATCCACAACACGCTGTAGCTACTACACCGAGACAGAGAGCAAGTATCGGTGCCGTAACTCTGACTCATAGTCTATCGTTAGAACAATAGTCCAACCTTACAACCAAACAAGGATAAGGATTGGACCTTCGTACGACAATAGCCTATGCTCCGACTACTAATAACTGCTAAGTCTTCTAACATGCATCACTATTAGCAGTTATACCCTATCCGTTGCACGACCTACACGTACAGGTGGCCAACAACATAAGCCAGTCCATGCCCTATATGAGACTCACAACACGTGTAAGAAATGTGTCACGGCCTGGGGAGTCATACCGATAACTCCATAACTTTATCTGGGTCCACTAGATACTAGGTCAGACACAAGTCCTAACGTCAACGCATTCGTTGACTGCACCCGAGTCTCTTTCGGACGCGTATAGTTTATAAAAATAATAAACATGTAACAAAAATAATAACTGAAATTAAACAGTACAATAAGGCAAGGTATACTTGGATGGAAATAACGCTGTGAAGTACCAATAACCTGCTCCTGAAGTCGTGCAGATAAATCTAATAGGTCCTCTCGGGGTACGCGCACGGGAATAACGGTGACGAAGATGAGGACGATGATGATGGCAACGATGTGGATGACGATGACAAAGTTAACGACGATGTTGACGACGATATCAATAATGACGATGAGGGTTACGATGGAGGTGATGATGATGATAATAGAGATGAGGGTGACGATGATGATGATAATGGTGATGATTATGAAGATGATGGGAGATGATGATGATGATGATGATTACATGATGGTGATGACGAGAAAGATGATGTGGACGATGGTGATGACGAGGATGGTGATGTGGACGGTGGTAAAGACTAGGACGATGACGTGTATAATTAGGGTTGGAGTTGGTATTCATGATGATATATTCATGGTGAAAATGATGATGAGTATGATGATGGGGTGGTGATGCTCGTGATGTTACTGCTGACCGGAGTTCGGCCAGGGGGAGAGGAGGTCCGGCCAGGGGAGGTGGTCGAGCATGGAGTAGGAGGCTCGGGGGTGTTGCTCTCAGACGAGAGAAGGAGAAGATCAGGGTGGCTGCTCCGGCCAGGGGGAAGAGTATAGAGGAGGTGCGGGGCTATGGTCGAGGAGATGGCAATGGTGGTGGTGGTGTTGGTTCGTGCAGCGGGGAGGGAAAGCTCGCTGAGGAGTTCGTGGTTATGGAGGTCTGGCCGGAGGCGATTGGAATCCGACGGGGAGTGTTGGTTCTCTGTGGGGAAGGAGGAGGAGAAGACAGGGAACGGTGGTGGTGTAGTCGTGCTTGTGGTGATGATGATAAGGGTGGTGGTCGATGGTGATGTTGGAGGGAGGTGATGGTGGTTTAGTCGACGGAGGACGGCTAAGGAAGTTGCCTGAATTGGCTTTCAGTGGGGGCTCGGCGTGGGGAAGGTGACTGTGAGCGGTAGTGAGGGAAGCTCAGGTTTGGTCTCAGGCGGTGGGGAGGTTGCAGTCGACAGGGTGCAGGCCTCGGGGAGGTCCGGCGAGGTCGCTGTGCAGATACAGAGGAGGATCCGACGGGTTGTGGTTCAGCGTGGAGGAGATGAGGAAGAGGACAGGGTACAGGATCCGAAGGGGGTCAGGCGGGGGCACGGCGGAGGGGTCTGGTCCGGCGGGGGATGGCGAGGAAGAAGGTGAACAGGAGGTCGGGGTAGGGATGTCGGCTGGGTAGTTTCCTTGGGTTTAGGTTTTGGGAAAAATAAAGGAGGGATATATTTATACATGCAGGAGTTTTAGGTTTGGGGTTAACCTAGGTTTAGGGCTTGGTCAACACTCCTTGGGATGGGCCTTGGCCTCACATGGGGATTTTTGGAGGGCTTTAATTTATATTGTTTAAAATGCAAGGATAGGTTTAATTGAGGGGCGATGTACGCGTTGCACATCCCGAAAATTATAGAAAAATTCTTATGAAGGGAAAATAGTTTTCTGCATGTATTGTGTCTAATGGTGTGGACACCTCAACGCACTTTGCATAAAAGGGCACAACAATTAGAAAATTGCACAAAGATGGAAATTGGGTTTTAATTAATTAATTTATTGTGTATAGTGTTCTGGAATTAATTAGAAGTACATGAGGATAAAATTAGGTGAGACACAAGTATCAGGGACATAGAGGGCTCAGAGCAGAATATTAATAAAATTCGGGTTGCATAAAATGGGTCAAGATTGTGTCTCCAATTTCAATTGGAACACACAGGGGTACAAAGTTGATTTATTTATAATTAATTATAAACGTCCGCGACGAATATTGTGCGACTAAAATGTAGCACAAGAGAGTATAATTATAAGTTACACAAAGGTTAGAATTAAAGATTGGCATGTCTAAGACAAAGATGTAAAATTTATAGGAAGGCAATGCCTAATGAGGTGCTCCAATTATCGAAGCAACGGTAAGGTGCACTATATGATATAAATATTATATAATTAAATAAAAAGCAGTGTCCTAATTTAAATTGGATACAAACTAGCCCTAATTTCTCTATCTTTGCCAAGTAGATCTAATTTTGGGTGAGGGGGTTTACAATCTATCCAACTTAAAATAATTTTGTTCTCAAAATTAAAATAAGGCATAATTAGTTAATCCTTCACGTACATAAGGCAAGTCAAACGCAATCTCTTTGCGATAAATTAAAATTTTAATCAAATCTATCTCAATCGCCTCAAAACTAAGATAATCACTATTCAATTCAAAATCCAATCTATTGCAATCTTTTCTCACTTTTTCAAATTATCAACATCCAAATTTAAATTAAATCCATATAACATCTTAAAGAATTAAATAACGCGTATAAATTTTACACCACTATTTCCAACTATCATAATCTCCTCAGGAAAATAATTCTACTCAAATATTATTTCTATTTTTAACTTGTGAATTCCATACTCTTCAAATTTTAAATTCAATTTACATCCTCAATATTTTAAATATGTAATCCACAATCAAAAATTTAATTCTTAATTCAAATCATAAAATTTGGAATTCAATTCGTCGATGTTCATGTTTAGAGTTCTATTTATTTTCCTCAAGGTTTAAATCGATAATTCAACCTTCAATACTCTAAATTTAAATCCTGCTTAAATTATAATTATTTGGTTTGCCATATAAAGGTTTTTAAAATTCATTAATCCTCATCATCTTAATTATTCTTCTAAAATTCTTAAAATTAAAATGACTTGAACCTCTCAATTTAATTTTACTCGATCACAATCTAAAAGAAATTTCTTTCAAGTTGACAATGCAACTTCTACCCAACTTAGAATTTACCCATCTATCATATAAGGCTCTTACATTTAAGAAAATTTATTCCTCAAATTTACTTAATCATGTTACTCAATCCTCAAATTTTAACCCCAAATGTATCGTATATGATATACCCTTAATCAGTATAATCATCTAGTAATATGATTGGCCTATAGGGTATATCTTGTACTCTTTGTATATCAAACTTATACTAAGCACGAGGGTTCATGTAAAAACCCCTTCCTAAAAATCATATATACCCTTTTTATTTATTAATTATTAATTTAATTGTAGTAATTAGTAGCTAAATAGGAAAAATAGATTTTTAATCATTTTTATTTTAGGTGTTCGGACACTTAGAGGATTTATGGGACCATTAGGAATTTTTCAAAATTTATTCCATGTAGGAGACCCCTTGAGCAGTTGCTAGCTTAATAGTGTACATTAATATAATCTATAAATTTTCTTATGAGTATATATATATATATATATATATATATATATATATATATATATATATATATATATATATATACAAATATATATATGTATATATATATTTAAAAAGAAAAAGGAAAAGAAAAGAAAAGAAAAGAAATTAATAAACAACTAATAAACTATTAACAATAAACTAATACTAATAACAATCCAAATTCTTAAGCAACCACCAACCAATTCCACAACACCACACCCCTCTTTTGCAACAGACCATATTCCCTTCCTCCTTAGCAAATAGAGCAGCGCCCACACCCCTCTTTTGCAGCAGACCGGCCCACTTAGAACCCGAGAACCCCACGTTGGCCGCCAACTAAAACCCCTTCCCTATATATATATATATATATATATATATATATATATATATATATATATATATATATATATACTATTTTATTTTTCTAAAACCCTAAACCTATCATCCAGACCCTCCTCTTCTCATCTAGACCTAGAGAGAGCCGCCACCGCAGCCAGTGAACCTCGTCAGGCCGTCCAAACCAATCCCGACGACCGCGACCCCGCACACTGCAGATTCCCACACGAGGTACCTTTGTTCCGGAGTTGCTTCCCGTCGACTCGCTCAACCAAACACCGTTCCGTCTTCACCGGTATGCTCACCCCTTAACCCTCTTCCATATATGTGTGCTAGTAGACCTCGAACAACACAAAATCCTAGGCGAAAATAGCGCCAAGGTTGGCGCAAGCAGACCGAATTCTGGGATCGCAGAAAACTTCGGTGACCACCCATGTTGCCGAGTTCGTATCTCCCACCACAGATATCCGAATTCGATGATTCTTTTTTTATGCGTAGACCACTTGATCTAGTTTATTTTCTGTTAAATAACCCTAGATTATTATCTGCTGTGGACAGAATTAAATTCGTCACAAAACCCCGCGAACCCACTTTTCCAAATTTCAAAAAGTGGTAAAACGGAGTGCGCCCCGCCAAACTGGACCGCCCCGCCGTGTACCAAGTATACCGAACGGTGCACACAGCATAACCGGACACATAAAAATTCATAAAAACTAATTCGGACACGTATGCGCACCGAAATCAGCCCGTATCCGCGGACACACCACGTGTCGCAACTTTTGTGGAAGTCGCGCGCATTTTGTGCATGCTTGTCAGATTGCGACGAAACTTGTGCCACTGGACTCGTGGTAACGCGCTGGTCCTGTGACCAAATTTTCAACAATTCTGAGATGGTTGACCAAGTCGCCAATTGGCGGGCCTCATAGTTGACTTTTTGGACAAAATTGTGTTCGGCCCAACAGAATCCATATTTGGACATACCTTTGGGTTCGTATTGACATCTAGAGTTGTTTGCGCTATAATTTGTCCCATTTATAGAAATTTACCCTTGGCACATATTTTGGTGCAAAGTGGGCCACCCGTGGACCCCACTTTTATCCGAAATTACCATTTTGCCCCTGTATACAAATTGGACGAAAGGAAAGTACTTTTTAGCTATTTTTCTCATTCCGGAAATGTTGGTGATATTTATTTTAGCATCCGAAGATGTTTGTTCGGAGGCCTTAGTTCCAGGTTTCGTGTCCTTGACATTGGACGCTTACACTTTACAGATTTCTTGCCAGGCAAGTATATCTTGCCATTGTACTGTATTTATATTCCATATGATGCATGCATGTTTATTTCTGCTTATTATAGTTCATTTATTTTAACTGCTATATAAACTGCGCGTCCAAGGAAACTTGGGTGCAACGACGGTGTCGTCGTACTTTATTTTTATTTATGTATATGCATTGGACCTACTTTATGAGACTACCCTATCTTCATGAGGTATTTATGTTTTATTGGCCATGACACTATTCTTACACGAGTGTGAGTCACATGTAGGATACAGACTTGCGTACTCGGCTGGCCACTGGTACGTATAGGTCGTGCGACGGATAGGGATAATGCCGATAGAAACTTTGCATGCTAGTAGACCTGGCGGTTATTAGAGGTTTATCGTGTCATAGACATGACATGCTTAGAGCATTGGGTGGGGAGAACAACAAGTAAGGTATTTGGGCTCCTTTACACTTTTCCTTCTGTAACCCGGAAGCTCCGCAAGAGATACGGGCGGTGATGACCCCTATACTACTTGGCGGGCATGCGCCGTTCAAAAGACGACGTGCCATTGAGGCCCCTAGTTCTCCGAGAGAGTCATGCCAATCCCAGTTTTCAGCCAGATAGCCCACTTGGTGGAAAGTTGTTCTCAAACTGCATTCACATAGATGGTTAGGCGACCCCAATGGATGTTTACATTTCAGTACTTTATTGGCATATTTATATGTATCTTTTTACGTCCCTCTGAGGACCTGGTACCTTTCCAGATATAGATGAGCAGGTGTATCCGTAGGAGTATGGACCGGGACGTGACGCTACCTATCAGTCTGAGGAGATCTTACCTTCGGATTATATGTGATCCATTGCAGCTGTTTAGAGATTCTAGTTACTATTCTTTTCGAGACATTTATTCTTATATTAGAGTTTATTCTCTTCTCTCTTTAGTAGTTTATTATAGTCGATTTGCAGTGGATTTGTTTCCATCCGACTATCATACTTTGAGACTACTTATTTGATATTCAGTTATTGATTTCCATTTTATCTATTATTTGTGCTGTGGATGAGATATAGATTGCGTGTGACTTGTTATGACAGTATATTACCACTGTGGATTGGATATTCATGTACAACGTACGTGTGTATATGGTTTCCATATATTGGAGTTCGTATACATACGGCTGGCGTGTTACGTATTCTTAGTCCTACGTATTTTGGGACTGGGGCGTGACATATTTTTAGTGGTGGCCCATGCAGGTCGAGAATATATTGTCTCGGTTACGTAACTGTACCGAACAAGCCTGCATATAGGAATAGAGTATAAGGATCTCATCCACGCTTGACTGAAACTCATCCTTCCTATTTAATACTTGTATCCTGTTTGATTCCTGTACTTTTTCTAATCGTTTCGTACATCACCTGCAGAGAGTTGGATTTGCAAAATGGATGTACTGCCGTCGATGGTGACACAACTTCTGGAGTCAATGGTCAGACTCAAGGAGGGACCCTAACTATTCCTAGGCTTCCGGGGCTAGATGGACAGACTCACACTCCAGTTCCATCTGATCTTCCTGCTTCACCTATTGGGAACCTTCCAGCTTTCCCAGTACCGCAAGATGGCCAAGCGCAGATGTTCCAATTCTTTCAGATGATGATACAGGAACAGTGGCAGCAGGTAGCCGAGCATAGGCAAGAATTTTTGGCAGCACTGGAGAGGATGGCTGCACAGGCTACTGTACCAGCCCAAGCACTAGCTCCAGTACCTCGAGCTAGGGTTGGATCAATAAATGATTTTATTCAGATGGGTCCAAGGCAGTACAAGGGCACTGAGAGCCCGGAGGAGACTATAAACTGGATCACTCACACGCAGAAGCTACTGGAGGCATCGCAGTTACCTACGGACCTATGGATGACGGGTGTACGGACACTTCTAGAGGGTAATGCTCATCACTGGTGGGAATCCATGGAGCGTTAGTTGGGTACTTACCAGACTTGGGAGCAGTTCTTGGAGTGCTTTGAGGGAAAGTACTTCCCGGACACTGTCAGGGACACCTTGTATGATCAGTTTCTTCACTTGGAGCAGGGGAACCAAACAGTGGACGAGTATGATGCCGAGTTTAGTCGACTCAGCAAATATGGCTCTGCTTTGATACCAAATGACTTGGCTAAGGCTAAGAGATTTCATCGAGGACTGACCCAGGAGCTACAACATTATACAAGCTCGCAGTCCCGAGTCTCTTATGCTGAACTACTGACAGAGGCCAGATTGAAAGAAACTATCAGCAGAGGAAAGGGAGGTCAGCTGAGGACACAACAAGGATCAGCAAAGATACAGCAGGGACCAGCCAGGACACAACAGGGAGGACCTATCAGACGTCCCTTGGCACAGCAGCATCAGCAACACAGAGCCGGACCGTACCAGATTCCGGAGAAACCCCAATGTAATTATTATGGGAAAATCGGACACATTTTAAGGGATTGTCGAGGCCGCTTGGGACAGTATTTATGATGTGGTTCCGGACAGCATTTGGCAAGAGACTGTCCAAAATAGCAGACATTGACACTACCACCACCAGCACAGAGACTAGCACTTCCAGCACCAAAGCCAGCCCAGCAGATGACCAGACCGGGAGCACCGCGACCCCCAGCAGCAGGAGGATTTCAGAGAGGACCACCTCTACCTACCCAGGAGGAGCAGTATATGAGGGCCGGACATGGACAGCCGCAGAGGAACGGGCGAGCTTTTGCATTGGAGGTAGATGACATGGATCATGAGGTGGATGTCATAGCAGGTATTACTCTTGCTTTTACTTTTCCTGCTATGACATTGTTTGATACGGGAGCCACCCACTCATTCATATCATCTAGTTTTATTGCCAAACACAACATTGCTTCTACACTATTATCTAGTTGTGTTAGAATTCTTACCGGAGGAGGAGTTGTACCAGTTAGCCGAGTTTGTAGATCGGGCCCTATAGTGATACGTGGCAGAGAGATGAACGCCCAACTCTTAGTCCTTCCTATGCCATCTTTTGATATTGTGCTTGGAATGGACTGGCTAAGCAAGTACCACGCTTTCTTCGATTGTTTTGGAGGAAGCATTCTTTTTAAGGTACCAGGCCAGCCTGAACTTGAGTTTGCCCGAGGATCCACAGAAATCCTTGATGGTATGCAGCTCGCAATGGATAATGTTGTCTACCATCCTATTATTTCAGAATTTCTAGACGTCTTTCCAGAGGAGTTGCCAGGGCTACCCCCAGACAGAGACATAGAGTTTTCATTTGAACTAGCACCCGGAGCATCATCTATAGCATCACATGTTTACAGACTGGCGAAGAAGGAGATGGACGAGCTAAAGGAACAGTTAAAAGAGCTAGAGGAGAAAGGTTTCATCCGACCGAGTGCATCACCCTGGGGAGCACCAGTGTTGTTTGTATCCAAGAAGGATGGGTCAGTGCGTATGTGCATTGACTATAGAGCCTTGAATGCAGTGACAATAAAGAACAAATATCTATTGCCACGCATTGATGACCTATTTGATCAACTCAGTGGAGCTAAGGTGTTCTCAAAGATATATTTGAGATCGAGATATCACCAGGTGAAGGTACGGAAGCAGGACATTCCGAAGACCGCAATCAGAACAAGATATGGGCACTACGAGTTTTTGGTCATGCCATTTGGATTGACCAATGCTCCAGCAATCTTCATGGACTTGATGAATCGAGTCTTCCACCAGTATTTAGACCAGTTCGTGGTCGTCTTCATAGATGATATACTTGTCTATTCGAAGAGCCATCAGGAGCATGAGGAGCATCTGTGAATTGTTCTAGATACTTTGAGGAGAGAGCAGTTATATACAAAGCTCAGCAAATGTGAGTTCTTCTTAGACAGAGTTTCATTTTTTGGGCATGTTGTTACAGGAGATGGTATTTCTGTTGATCCAGAGAAGATCTCAGCAGTTGAGACATGGCCTGTTCCTAAATCAGCAGCAGAGGAAAGGAGTTTCCTTGGACTTACGGGATATTAACGACGGTTCGTGGAAAACTTCTCAAGGATAGCGGCACCTATGACTCGCTTAACTTGTAAAGATCAATAATTTATATGGACCGACGAGTGTCAAGCCGCCTTTGAAGAGTTGAAGAAACGACTGACTACAGCACCAGTATTGACTATTTCGTCAGGATTAGGAGGTTATGTGATCAGCAGTGACGCATCAGGAAAAGGCTTGGGATGCATATTGATGCAGCATGGCAAGGTGATTGCATACGCATCTAGGCAGTTACGAGTGCATGAGAAGAATTATCCGACTCATGACTTGGAACTTGCAGCTGTTGTATTTGCTCTGAAGCTATGGAGACATTACTTATATGGGGAACGAGTGAAGATCTATACAGACCACAAAAGCCTCAAGTACGTCTTCACGCAAAAGGAGTTAAATATGAGGTAACGTCGATAGCTCGAGTTGATGAAAGATTTCGAGATAGAGCTACATTATCATCCAGGCAAGGCTAACGTGGTAGTAGACGCGTTAAGCCGGAAACCAGCAGCTTATTTCTTGACATCACAGAGGGAACTATTGGAGGACTTGCAAGAGCTTGGCATTGAAGTGATATTACCCAGAGCAGATGGGACACTAGCCAACTTGCAAGTACAATCATCATTGGTAGAGAGGATTAAGGCAGCTTTGCCTACAGATGCCAGATTCAGGAGACTGAAGGAAAGGACAGAGGTCGGAGAGCAGACGGGATTGCGCATTCATGACGATGGGACATTACGATGTGGTGATCGTCTTTATGTTCCAAATGGAGAGATTCGACAGGAGCTGATGACAGAGGCTCATAGTTTGATTTATTCTATTCATCCTGGAGGCACCAAGATGTATCGCGACTTACGACAACACTTTTGGTGGCATGGAATGAAGAGAGAGATAGCTCGCTTTGTAGCTAAATGTCTGGTATGTCAACAAGTGAAGGCGGAGCACCAGAGGACAGCAGGATTATTGCAACCACTTCCAATTCCAGAGTGAAAGTGGGAACAGATCACCATGGACTTCATCACGGGCTTTCCCAAGAGTCCAAGTAGAAGAGATGCAGTGTGGGTAATAGTGGACCGACTCACCAAGTCAGCCCATTTCATACCTTTTAGAGTTGGCCAATCTACAGAAGCTTTAGCTGACTTATATATGAGGCAGATCGTGAGATTGCACGGGATACCAGTCAGCATTGTATCGAACAGAGATTCGCGCTTTACATTGCACTTTTGGAGGAGCATGCAAGAGAGTCTTGGAACTCGTCTGAAGTTCAGTACATCTTACCACCTGCAGACAAATGGGCAGTCGGAGCATACTATTCAGACCTTGGAGGATATGTTGAGGGCTTGCATGTTAGACTTCGGAGGATCATGGAAGGACCACTTACATCTTATGAAGTTTTCTTACAACAATAGCTATCAAGCGAGTATTCAGATGGCTCCGTTTGAAGCATTGTATGAAAGAAAATGTAGGTCTCGTGTGTGTTGGAGCGACGTGGGAGAACGTCAGATTCTGGGATCAGAGTTGGTGGTCAACACCGTAGAGACAGTTAAGAAGATTCAGGGACACTTACGAGCAGCGCAAGACAGACAAAAGCAGTGGGCAGACCTTCATCGTCGTCCCTTGGAGTTCAAAGAGGGCGATCATGTCTTCTTGAGGATATCACCGACCAGAGGCACCATCCGATTCGGAGGGTACGGCAAGTTGAGTCCATGGTATATTGAACCTTTTGACGTGCTCGAGAGAGTGGGAGAAGTGGCATATCGACTTGCGCTACCACCTTCACTGGAGGGAGTACATGACGTATTCCATGTGTCGCAGCTCAGGCGATATGTGGCAGACAGCAGTCATGTTCTCGACCATTCAGAGATCACCATTGAGCCGAGCTTGTCTTACCAAGAGCAACCCGTGGGAATCCTTGATCGTCGAGAGAAAGTATTGAGGAACCAGTCTATTCCCTTGGTTCGCGTAGCATGGAGGCAAGGCACGCCAGGAGAATCAACTTGGGAGCGCGAGGACGACATACGCAAGCGTTTTCCGAACCTATTCGCAGACCAAGGTATGAATTTACATTGTTAATTTATATCTCACACCATCCTTGCATTCTATCGTGGCTTAATTTTAATTTCGAGTACAAAATTTTTATAAGTTGGGTTGAATGTAAAACCCCCTTCCTAAAAATCGTATATACCCGTTTTATTTATTAATTATTAATTTAATTATAGTAATTAGTGGCTAAATAGAAGAAATAGATTTTTAATAATTTTTATTTTAGGTATTCGGGCACTTAGAGGATTTATGGGACCATCAGGAATTTTTCGGAATTTATTCCATGTAGGAGACCCCTTGAGTAGTTGCTAGCTAAATAGTGTGCATTAATATAATCTATAAATTTTTTTATAAGTATATATATATATATATATATATATATATATATATATATATATATATATATATATATAAATATATATATGTATATATATATATATTTAAAAAGAAAAAGGAAAAGAAAAGAAAAGAAATTAATAAACAACTAATAAACTATTAACAATAAACTAATACTAATAACAATCCAAATTCTTAAGCAACCACCAACCAATTCCACAACACCACACCCCTCTTTTGCAGTAGACCACATTCCCTTCCTCCTTAGCAAATAGAGCAGCGCCCACACCCCTCTTTTGCAGCAGACCCGCCCACATAGAACCCGAGAACCCCACGTTGGCCGCCAACTAAAACCCCTTCCCTATATATATATATATATATATATATATATATATATATACTATTTTATTTTTCTAAAACCCTAAACCTATCATCCAGACCCTCCTCTTCTCATCTAGACCTAAAGAGAGCCGCCACCGCAGCCAGAGAACCCCGCCAGGCCGTCCAAACCAATCCCGACGACCGCGACCCCGCGCACTGTAGATTCCCACATGAGGTACCTTTGTTCCGGAGTTGCTTCCCATCGACTCGCTCAACCAAACGCCGTTCCGTCTTCACCGGTATGCTCATCCCTTAACTCTCTTCCATATCTGTGTGCTAGTAGACCTCGAACAACACGAAACCCTAGGCAAAAATAGCGTCAAGGTTGGCGCAAGCAGACCAAATTCTGGGATCGTAGAAAACTGCGGTGACCACCCATATTGTCGAATTCGTATCTCCCACCACAGAGATCCGAATTCGATGATTCTTTTTTGTATGCGTAGACCACTTGACCTAGTTTATTTTCTGTTAAATAACCCTAGATTATTAGTTGATGTGGATAGAATTAAATTCGTCACAAAACCCCGCGAACCCACTTTTTCAGATTTCCAAAAGTGGTGAAACGGAGCGCGCCCCGCCAAACGGACCGCTCCACCGTGTACCAAGTGTACCGAACGGTGCACGCAGCATAACCGGACACGTAAAAATTTGTGGAAACTGATTCAGACGCGTGTGCACGCCAGAATCAGCCCGTATCCGCGGACATACCCCCTATCGCAACTTTTGTGGAAGTTGCGCGCATTTTGTGCACGCTTGTCATATTGCGACGAAACTTGCGCCACTGGACTCGTGGTAACGTACTGGTCCTGTGACCCAATTTTCATGCAATTCTGAGACGGTTGACCAAGTCGCCAATTGGCGGGCCCCACAGTTGACTTTTTGGACAAAATTGTGTTCGGCCCATCGGAATCCACATTTGGACATACCGTTGGGTTTGTATTAACATCTAGAGTTATTTGACCTATAATTTGTCCCATTTATAGACCTTTATCCTTGGCACATTTTTTGTGTAAAGTGGGCCACCCGTGGACCCCACTTTTATCCGAAATTACTATTTTGCTCCTGTGTCCAAATTGGACGAAAGGGAAGTACTTTTTAGCTATTTTGCTTATTTCGGAAATGTTGGTGATGTTTATTTCAGCATTCGAAGACGTTTGTTCGAAGGCCTTAGTTCCAGGCAAGTATACCTTGCCATTGTACTGTATTTACATTCCATATGATGCATGCATGTTTATTTCTGCTTATTTTAGTTTATTTATTTTAACTACTATATAAACTGCGCGTTCAAGAAAACTTGGGTGCAACGACGGTGTCGTCGTACTGTGTTTTTATTTATGTTTATGCATTGGACCTACTTTATGAGACTACCCCATCTTCATGAGGCATTTATTTTTCATTGGCCATGACACTATTCTTACACGAGTGTGAGTCACATTTAGGACACGGACTTGCATACTCGGTTGGCCACTAGTACGTATAGGTCGTGCGACGGATAGGGATAACTGCCGATAGAAACTTTGCATGCTAGTATACCTGGCGGTTATTAGAGGTATCGTATCATGGACATGATATGCTTCGAGCAATGGGTAGGGAGAACAACAAGTAAGGCATTTGGGCTCCTTTACACTTTTCCTTCTGTAACCCGGAAGCTCCGCTGGAGATATAGGCGGTGATGACCCCTATACTACTTAGCGGGCCTCCGCCGTTCAAAAGACGACGTGCCTTTGAGGCCCCTGGTTCTCCGAGAGAGTCATGCCAATCCCAGTTTTCAGCCAGATAGCCCACTTGGTGGAAAGTTATTCTCAAACTGCATTCACATAGATGGTTAGGCGACCCCAATGGATATTTACATTTCAGTACTTTATTGGCATGTTTATATGTATCTTGTTACATCCCTCTGAGGACTTGGTACCTTTCCAGATATAGATGAGCAGGAGTATCCGCAGGAGTATGGACCGGGACCTGACGCTACCTATCAGTCTGAGGAGATCTTACCTTCGGATTATATGTGATCCATTACAGCTGTTTAGAGATTCTAGTTGCTATTCTTTTCGAGACATTTATTCTTATATTAGAGTTTATTCTCTTCTCTCTTTAGTAGTTTTATTATAGTCGATTTGCAGTAGAATTATTTCCATCCGACTATCATACTTTGAGACTACTTATTTGATATTCAGTTATTGATTTCCATTTTATCTATTATTTGTGCTGTGGATGAGATATATATTGTCTGTGACTTGTTGTGACAGTATATTACCACTGTGGATTGGATATTCATGTACAGCGTACGTGTGTATATGGTTTCCATATATTGGAGTTCGTATACATACGACTGGCGTATACGTATTCCTAGTCCTACGTATTTTGGGACTGGGGCTTGACAGTTCATCTTTTCGAAATAAGGGAAGACAAAAAATAATAATAAAAAGTTCAAGGGGGAGGTAATAGAATAGAAGTGTAGGATCAAGGCGTTTAAAAAATTTAAATAGGAATTATCAAGGCAGTTGTGGATTAAAATCCTATTTTGGTAATTCCTATTCACATGCTCGTATCTGTACAATGATGTAACTGATATGATATGCTCAGACCTGTCTAAGGGCAAGTACATTCATCTACTAGTCAACTATATATCTCAATCCACGTAAAGTAGTCATGCGAAGAGCGAACCAAGTGTACTAAGGTTGTCCAGACTATAATACACTGATTCTGATTAGACAATTGTATCATTGTGTGGTTGATCAGGTCCCAATAACACATATGTCATGAACAAGCTCAATAAAGGAGTAAGCTTGCAAAACTAGGCTATAATAGCGGCATAAGTCAAGGTAGTTCAGAAAATATAAATACGCTGGATTATGATGAAAGAAGGTACATAATAATTCAAGTTTAGAAAAAGATAATACTCTACAATCTCTACAGTTGTCATACAAACTCCTTGTCTAAGTCGCTAGTCGACCAAATAGGAGCATGGACCTCAAAGTGTTACAGTCGGGATAAACACTATCAGCTTGTGCAAGCATATAGTTAATGTCATTCAATTATACTACATTAATTAGTCAAAAAAGGCTTTGCGATACTAGGTTGTGAGACATACTACCCAACTTAAAATAATTAAACTAATACCGTAACTGCCTTAAAGGAGATTCTACGAAATAACTTTGCACTTGTAATTAAAGCAGAAACTCTTATTGGGCTATACGAGAAAAGATGTTGGTATCTGTTAGGGTATCCTATTACATTATATAGGTAATGGTCATCTTAAGTCTTAATCATAGTGTTCATAGAATACAAGTGTCAATAGTAAGAATGGAATAGTTACTGGCCCTCAAGAAAAAAGGAAATATAATTCGTATCGAGGTATGGTACAAGTTACGGGATTTAAAACTAAGGGATAATCATTAGGTCATAATCTACAAGAATAACTTAAACTATCAAGTTCTAACTATCACTCACATAATTCAAAATTTAAGATTACAACTATAATCCTAGCAAACTATATATCCTTAACATAAGCTAAAATCACTTGGCCTACAATCAAAAAGGTTAGGTGGCATGATTTGAAAGATAAAGAATAGAACAACATAATTAGTCGTCGTGCAAATATAGCGAGCACAAAGTTTTTTAAAGGAACAAGATATGAAATAAAAAATAGGGGACTCTAGATAATGTCATGGTTTTCTAAAGGGAAGGTTGTAGCTATTCCCTGTGTTTGAGGTATGTTCCAGGGAAATGTCTATCCATTCTTCTTGGCTTCCTAAGGTACTGTCTGCTAATAATAAGACAAGGATCTAAATTTATATTTCTAATATACTATCTTACTATAAAAGTTAAGTTTGGTCCTATTATTCAACCTTGAATTTCTATTAGTTCCTCAATGTTAGGGTCAAATAATATGGTCAGATTTATAGCTAGCCCTAGCATTGCCTATACTACTCTTAAGTCATCCCTAATTATCAAGGGATAATGGTTAATTATTCTACAGGTAAGGGTTACTAGGGTTCATTAGGTAGTCTAAACTTAATGATGTGTCAATGCCCTAGTTGTATTCTTAATAGGAATGTTACCCTAATTATTATCTAACAACAGGAATTTTATATATTCTAGCAGAGGTTATACTCAAGAAACTAATAGGGAAGCACATGAATTAAGTATGATGCAATTTTTCAAATGAAATAGATTGGAAGGGGGATGAGTCATAGTCAATTGTGGATGAGATCTATACTCTAATCCTAGGTACAGGCTTGCTCGGTACAGTAACGTAACCAAGACAATATGCTCTGGACCTGCATGGGCCACCACTAAAAATATGTCATGCCCCAGTCCCAAAATACTTAGGACTAGGACACGTAAGCATGCCAGCCGTATGTATATGGTAACTCCAATATATGGATACCATGATACACACGTACGCTGTAATATGAACAATAATTCATAAGTGGTATATATTAATCACAAGTCACAGGGCATAACTAAATCTCATCCACAAAAATTTGAATATAAATAAATAACCAATATCTATGAAACTAGATCTCAATATAAAGTATCTAAAGAGGATAGTTGGGTAAAAACAAATCTACTACCAACTAGAATAAATAATAACCAAGACAAATACAATGTAAGTACGAAAACTATCAACCACTGAGACTCGAAGAGATGACCTGCTCGAAATGTAAGTAACCAGTCCGGATATGCTCTCCTACGAATACTCATGAACATCTACACCTGGAAAGGGATCAGGTCCTCAGAGGGACATAAAAGATATATAGAAGCATGCTATAAAGTAAATACTGAATAAATAAAAGGGGTGCGCTAACTATCTAAGTGAATGCAATTTTAGGACAACTTTGAGTGTATGAGAAAGTGTAGGCTAGACATATGCTGGCATAATTCACCAATCGTGACAACTGGCTCGTATATGCCACATATGCCCCCATAGAAGGACATTGTATAATAACGTCCATCTCCGAAAAGTATGGCATCTGTATAATATATCGTCCATATCGCTCCGAAGAACATGGCAGCTGTATAGTATATAGTCCATATCGCTCCAAAAAATATGGCAACAGTATAGTATATATCGTCCATATCACTCCGTCGAGTGTGGCAGCAGTGTAAAGGAAGTGGGTATCCCATACGCCTACTAGTCGTCCTCCCCATCTAATGATCTATGCATGTTGTATCCACAATATGCTGTAGCTACTATACCGAGACGGAGTACAAGTATCGGTGCTGTAACTCTGGCTCGTAGTCTATCGTTAGAACAATAGTCCAACCTTACAACCAAACAAGGACAATGATTGGACCTTCGTACTACAATAGCCTATGCTCCGACTACTAATAACTGCTAAGTCTTCTAACATGCATCACTATTAGCAGTTATACCCTATCGATCGTTTGACCTATACGTATAGGTGGCCAACCGCATACGCAAGTCCGTA
Source organism: Iris macrosiphon (assembly GCA_036927795.1). NCBI lineage: Eukaryota > Viridiplantae > Streptophyta > Magnoliopsida > Asparagales > Iridaceae > Iris > Iris macrosiphon. Next base: position 16,674,026 of record JAYESA010000017.1, on the reverse strand, counting down.
CCCTACATGAGACTCACATTACGTATAAGAAATATGTCACGGCCTGGGGAGTCATACCGATAACTCCACAACTTTAGGTGGGTCCACTAGACACTAGGTCAGACACAAGTCCTAACGTTAACGCATTCGTTGACTGCACCCGAGTCTCCCTCGGATGCGCACAGTTTATAAAAACAATAAACATGCAACTAAAATAATAACTAAAATTAAACAGCACAATAAGGCAAGGTATACTTGCGTAGCAAGAACGGTGCAAAGTACCAATAACCTACTCCTGAAGTCGCACAGATAAATCCAATCGGTCCTTTCGGGGTACGCACACAGGAATGACGGTGACGAAGATGAGGACGAAGATGATGGCAATGATGTGGATGACGATAACGAAGTTAACGACGATGTTGACGAAGATGTCAATGATGACGATGAGGGTTACGATAGAGGTGATGATGATGATAATGGCGACGAGGGTGACGACGATGATGATAAATGTGATGCTTATAAAGATGATGGGAGATGATAATGATGATTATATGATGGTGATGATGAGGAAGATGATGTGGACGATGGTGATGACGAGGATGGTGATATAGACGGTGGTGATGACTAGGACGATGATGTGGATGATTAGGGTTGGTGTTGGTGTTGGTGTTCATGATGATATATTTATGGTAAAGATGATGTTGAGTATGATAATGGGGTGGTGATGATTATGATGTTGCTGCTGATCGAAGTCCGGCCAGGGGGAGGGGAGGTCCGCCAAGTGGAGGTGGTCGAGCAGGGAGGAGGAGGCTCGGGGGTGTTGCTCTCAGACGAGAGGAGGAGAAGATCAGGGTGTGTCAAGCCCCAGTCCCAAAGTATTATGGAACTAGGCCACGTGGCATTGGCCAGCTGACACGTCTTCGAGGATATTCCAATTTAATGGATCCTGTCGAAGTGTGCTACGCTGTCCTAAATCTAACAAGTCTAATATATCAACAGGCAGTGTCTAATCTCATCCACAAACAACAAGTAAAATACTGAAATGAAAGACTGGAATATAAGGTGTAAACTCCCTCACCCAAAATAGGTATTTTGTGTATATTTTATATTATTATATTTATTATATATGTTGAATTTATTTAGAATATGCTCTTAGTTAATTAGAAAATAAATTTCTTGATATATTTACTTATATAAATATTCATTTAGAATTATTTTAGGTTATTTTAGATTTTTGGAGATTTTTCTAGAATTGTTTTTGGTAATCAAAACTTAGAAAACATAAATTTCTAGGACTTCTATGATTTACTATACGACCATACTTGCATGTCGTTCCTACCAAATATTTATTTTAGTTTAAAATATTTAATTATATTTTTTTGTAATTTATTTAGAATTTTAAGAAATTTATTTAGATTTTAAAATTATTTAGGATTTATTTGGATATATATAGTCTTAATATTATATATATACTAATTTAGAGTTAATAGATATTAATAAGATTTTATAAATTATTTGTATTATCTTTAATTATATTTAAGATTATAAATTATTGAGATAAATTCAAACTCTATTTTAAATTAATTCAAATCCTGAACCTACTAGGAAATCAACTTCATGCATATCCTATCCTTATTTAAATTTATTATAATCCTATCCAAATTAACCAATCCTATTCTTATTTAATTAAGTAGTGTCCACCATTATATATACCTCATCCTTCATATTTTTCTTTCCCAAATTCCTCTCTTTTTCGTCCAAAAAATATATTCAAAATTCGTCATAAATTCAGCCACATTTTCTACTAGTTATGACGAATTAAAAAGACGATATCTCCTAGCTCCGGACTCCAAACATGCTCCAGTTTTTTTTGTTAGAACGATAATGAGGTTAGATTTCTGATAATATAAATTGTTTTTCTAAATTATTAGTATTAAATTCTGGAAAAATTCGTAGAGCACAGCATGTCCAAAAATAGACGTGTTTCGATGTTTTTGCGATTTCGGGAGAACCAGGAATCAGAATCACGAACCGTTTAAAGTTTTGGAAAGATAATGTCAAGATCATCGACATATATTTTTCCCAGAATTTATTTCGAAGTATTTATATACTGTTAATTCTGTAGAACTTCTAGATTAGAATTTAACCATCGGTGCACAATACAAAATTTTTATGTGCCATAATTCCCAAACTAATTTGAATTCAGACGAGCCGTAAATTCCAGTATATTTTTGATGCTGAAATCTATAGAAAATCATGCATGAAAGTCGAGTTTGTATCGGTTGACTTTTTGGTCAACAGATCGCCTCGATTTGCGTGCCATGAGTCTCGAGTTGATAAAATTCAGTTTCTTTGGACAAAATTTAGGAATTAACATAAAAATCAGAATAATAAGATTAAAATAGGATTTTAGAGTAATTATTCCAGAATTAAATAAATTAAAATAATTAATGGTTATATTATTATATAGTTATATGAATATATATGTAAATAAATGCTAATTGATAATTATGATTAAATATTCAGACTGTATGACCCTAGGATATCGTGGACTATCCCATACTTACCTTGACCATGTTGACCCTAAGAACTTATGAATTTGTCTGCCTTGCGTACACTAAGTACCGGCATAGACACCTGTCAGTTGACTGACTGATTTCGTACAGTACTTGAAGACGCGACACCCACGTAATTCAATGCGTAATTGACCGTGTTAGATGACTAGTGTTACCCCTAGTATACCCCCTGATTCTAGTGTAAATATGGTTGAGTATGTGCTAGTGTAATGACTAATGATTATATTATATTTATGTGTACATAGGATATTGGATTGTTCTGCGCGATTTCTGGAGCAGGTTATTGGTACATTGCAGCTTCCTTGCCAGGCTAGTATACCTTGCCATTGTACTGTTATTTATACTCCATATGTTGCATGCATCTTTATTTTTTGTCCTTAGTTCATATATTTTAACTGTTATACAAAATGCGTGCGACGGTGTTGTCGCGTTATGTTTTTATTTATGTATTACATTGACCTTGTTCATGAGACTACCCCATTATCATGTAGCACCATTAGATTTCATTTGACTGTGACACATATTTTTACACGAGTTGTGAGTCTCATATAGATCACGGACGCACGTATTGACTGATCATCGGTACGTGTGGGACGTACGTTAGGAATAACTGCTGTTAGAAACTTTGCATGCTAGAAGACTTAGCAGTTATTAGAGGTCTATGGACATAGTCTATTGTAGTACGGTGGTCCCATCCTTGTCCTTGTCTGGTTGCAGGATTGGGCTAGGTACTAAGAATAGGCTATGGACCAAATCGTGTCATGGATGTGACATGCTTAGAGCATGGGGTGGGGAGAACAACAAGTACCGCATTTGAGCTCCTTTACACTTTTTCTATTGTGCGCCCGGATTCTCCGCTGGAGATACGGGTGGTGATGACCACTATATATTATATTATTTTCAGGCGGGCCTCCGGCGTTCGAAAGTCGTCGTGCCTTTGTAGGCCCCTGGATCTCCAATAGAGAACCATGCCAAATCCCAGGTTTTCAGCCAGATAGCTCACTTGTGGGGAAAGTTGTTCTTAACTGCATTCACTTTAGACGGTTAGGCGACCCATTGGATATTTATTTCAGTACTTTATTGGCATGTGTTTAAGTATACTTGTTATGTCCCTCTGAGGACCTGGTCCGCTGCCAGGTGTACCTGTTCTTGAGTATTTGCAGGAGCGCAGATTGGAAGGATATAGAAGCTTCGTGGATGTCTTCCCTTCGAGCCATGATTGGTAGCTGGTACTTATATTGCTTGAGTGAGTTGTACTTATATTGTATTTACTTTTCCCATTTGAGTTGGTAGTGGATTTGTTTCCACCCAACTATTATCTTTAGATCCTTCTTATTGAGATCTAGTTTCATAGATACTGGTTATTTATTTCTATATGATTTTGGTGGATGAGATTTAGATTTTACCCTGTGACTTGTATTACATTTTTACCACTTGTGGATTTGATATTCATAATACAGCGTACGTATGGATTTGGTTTCCATATATTGGAGTTGCCATATCCATGCGGCTGGCATGCTTACGTGTCCTAGTCCTACGTATTTTGGGGACTGGGGCGTGACATGTTTTTGTGGTGGCCCATGCATGTCAAGACATATAATATTTTTGTGGTGACCCTGATTCATCTAGTCCTAATACAAGATGAATCAGGGTCACCACAAAAATATTATATGTCTTGACCTGCATGGGCCACCACAAAAACATGTCACGCTCCAGTCCCAAAAATACGTAGGACTAGGACACGTAAGCATGCCAGCCGCATGGATATGGCAACTCCAATATATGGAAACCAAATCCATACGTACGCTGTATTATGAATATCAAATCCACAAGTGGTAAAAATATAATACAAGTCACAGGGTAAAATCAAAATCTCATCCACCAAAATCATATAAAAATAAATAACCAGTATCTATGAAACTAGATCTCAATAAGAAGGATCTAAAGATAATAGTTGGGTGGAAACAAATCCACTACCAACTCAAATGGGAAAAGTAAATACAATATAAGTACAACTCACTCAAGCAATATAAGTACCAGCTACCAATCACGGCTCGAAGGGAAGACATCCACGAAGCTTCTATATCCTTCCAATCTGCGCTCCTGCAAATACTCAAGAACAGGTACACCTGGCAGCGGACCAGGTCCTCAGAGGGACATAACAAGTATACTTAAACACATGCTAATAAAGTACTGAAATAAATATCCAATGGGTCGCCTAACCGTCTAAAGTGAATGCAGTTAAGAACAACTTTCCCCACAAGTGAGCTATCTGGCTGAAAACCTGGGATTTGGCATGGTTCTCTATTGGAGATCCAGGGGCCTACAAAGGCACGACGACTTTCGAACGCCGGAGGCCCGCCTGAAAATAATATAATATATAGTGGTCATCACCACCCGTATCTCCAGCGGAGAATCCGGGCGCACAATAGAAAAAGTGTAAAGGAGCTCAAATACGGTACTTGTTATTCTCCCCACCCCATGCTCTAAGCATGTCACATCCATGACACGATTTGGTCCATAGCCTATTCTTAGTACCTAGCCCAATCCTGCAACCAGACAAGGACAAGGATGGGACCACCGTACTACAATAGACTATGTCCATAGACCTCTAATAACTGTTAAGTCTTCTAGCATGCAAAGTTTCTAACAGCAGTTATTCCTAACGCACGTCCCACACGTACCGATGATCAGTCAATACGTGCGTCCGTGATCTATATGAGACTCACAACTCGTGTAAAAATATGTGTCACAGTCAAATGAAATCTAATGGTGCTACATAATAATAGGGTAGTCTCATGAACAAGGTCAATGCAATACATAAATAAAAACATAACGCGACAACACCGTCGTGCGCATTTTGTATAACAGTTAAAATATATGAACTAAGGACAGAAAATAAAGATGCATGCAAAATATGGAGTATAAATAACAGTACAATGGCAAGGTATACTTGCCTGGTAAGGAAGCTGCAATGTACCAATAACCTGCTCCAAAAATCGCGCAGAACAATCCAATATCCTATGTACACATAAATATAATATAATCATTAGTCATTACACTAGCACATACTCAACCATATTTATACTGGAATCAAGGGGTATACTAGGGGTAACACTAGTCATCTAACACGGTCAATTACGCATTGAATTATGTGGGTGTCGCGTCTTCAAGTACTGTACGAAATCAGTCAGTCAACTGAAAGGTGTCTATGCCGGTACGTTAGTGTACGCAAGGCAGACAAATTCACAAGTTCTTAGGGTCAACATGGTCAAGGTAAGTATGGGATAGTCCACGATATCCTAGGGTCATACAGTCTGAATATTTAGTCATAATTATCAATTAGCATTTACTTACATATATATTCATATAACTATATAATAATATAACCATTAATTTATTTTAATTTATTTAATTATAGAATAATTACTCTAAAATCCTATTTTAATCTTATTATTCTGATTTTTATGTTAATTCCTAAATTTTGTCCAAAGAAACTGAATTTTATCAACTCGAGACTCATGGCACGCAAATCGAGGCGATTTGTTGACCAAAAAGTCAACCGATACAAACTCGACTTTCATGCATGATTTCCTGTAGATTTCAGCATAAAAAATATACTGGAATTTACGGCTCGTCTGAATTCAAATTCGTTTGGGAATTATGGCACATAAAAATTTTGTATTGTGCACCGATGGTTAAATTCTAACCAAGAAGTTCTACAGAATTAATAGTATATAAATACTTCGAAATAAATTCTGGGAAAAATATATGTCGATGATCTCGACATTAGCTTTCCGAAACTTTAAACGGTTCGTGATTATGATTCCTGGTTCTCCCGAAATCGCGAAAATATCGAAACACGTCTATTTTTGGACATGCTGTGCTCTACGAATTTTCCAGAATTTATACTAATAATTTAGAAAAACAATTTATATTATCAGAAATCTAACCTCATTATCATTCTAACAAAAAAAACTGGAGCGTGTTTGGAGTCCGGAGCTAGGAGATATCGTCTTTTTAATTCGTCATAACTAGTAGAAAATGTGGCTGAATTTATGACGAATTTTGAATATTTTTTTTGGACGAAAAAGAGAGGAATTTGGGAAAGAAAAATATGAAGGATGAGGTATATATAATGGTGGACACTACTTAATTAAATAAGAATAGTATTGGTTAATTTGGATAGGATTATAATGAATTTAAATAAGGATAGGATATGCATGAAGTTGATTTTCTAGTAGGTTCAGGATTTGAATTAATTTAAAATAGAGTTTGAATTTATCTCAATAATTTATAATCTTAAATATAATTAAAGATAATACAAATAATTTATAAAATCTTATTAATATCTATTAACTCTAAATTAGTATATATATAATATTAAGACTATATATATCCAAATAAATCCTAAATAATTTTAAAATCTAAATAAATTTCTTAAAATTCTAAATAAATTACAAAAAATATAATTAAATATTTTAAACTAAAATAAATATTTGGTAGGAACGACATGTAAGTATGGTCGTATAGTAAATCATAGAAGTCCTAAAAATTTATGTTTTCTAAGTTTTAATTACCAAAAAAAATTCTAGAAAAATCTCCAAAAATCTAAAATAACCTAAAATAATTCTAAATGAATATTTATATAAGTAAATATATCAAGAAATTTATTTTCTAATTAACTAAGAGCATATTCTAAATAAATTCAACATATATAATAAATATAATAATATAAAATATACACAAAATACCTATTTTGGGTGAGGGAGTTTACATAAGGACATAGTCGAATGACATAATACAACTGAAATATGTCTGGTGGGAACAAACCCACTACAAAATGTACTGATAGTCTGAAATAAAGTGCTGATAAGAAGAGTGACTGGAACAACGGCTAACTAGGTAAGGAGCTCCAGTCGTAGGCGGTAGGCCTACCAGTCTGATCAGGGGTACTCTGATGGAAGTACCTCCAGCTCCTCGTCAAGAGCAAACCTCGCCTCCACACCTGGCCCATAAACTGTAGGATAATAGGCCTCGTCCAGATCTGGAAGATAACCAGGTCCTTAGAGGGACATAACAAGATACAATATGCATGCTAGATATAGTACTGAATAAAAGTAAAGAGGGGTGTGCTAACCATCTAAGTGAATGCAATATAAGGACAACCTCGGAACGTATAGGTAGGTGTAGGCATAACGGCCAACGTCCTCTAGAGTGTGGTATCTGCAACGTCCATCATTCCGAAGAATGAGGTATCTGTATATAAGTATAACGTCCACACTCTAAGGCATGGTGTCTGCAATGTATATACGTCCGTAACACTCCGTAGAGAGCGGTGTCTGAATATAGGGAGTCACCGGGTCTATGGTTCCTCTGGATACCACGGAGTCCGGTGGGGGTATCCCATACGGTTATCAGTTGTCCTTCCCGCCCAATGTAGATACGCAAGTCGAATACACGACGTGAGTGTACCGTATCTAAATACCAAGTCTCAGCTAACTATACTACTCTAGTAAACAGACTAATCCGTGATGCATGTCGTACGCACCGATAGCGAATCGGGTACGCGGACCCGTATCCCAATATGAATGTACCATCGTGATACGTGTATAGTGCCATGGTCTAGGAAGATATCAGAATATCCTCGCAGTAGTGGGTGGGTCAGCTAGCATCTAGGTTAAGTACACTATTCATCGACGCATTGTCGACTGCACCCGAGTCAATCTCGGATGCGCACAGTTCATATATATTTGCAACATTTAACATTTAATTTTAAGCAGTAATCCAGCAAGGTATACTTGCCTGCCCCGGGTAGCTGCGATATCCAAAGTCCTGCTCCTGATGCCTCGGCAGTAGTGTCCAGCAATCCTATATAGGATATAGTAATGACCAAATTAGTCGCTACATTAGCACGACTAAGACACACTGTTCGTATCTACAGCTGACAAGGGTCGGGACTGTATGTATATATAGTTATTACAAGTATATACATATATACTAAATCATATTTAATTATATTAAATAAAACATTATATTTGTTTAATAGTACGAAAATAGTACTTATGTATTAATTAGTATATACTAATAATACACACAGTAAATATGTATACATAATTAATAATAACATAAATTCATATATTTATACATATACATATTTTTAGATAGAAAATATGTACATAAATTAATATATACAACATAACAAAGGTATATTAAAATGTATACACATACAGGTAGGCTATATATATATATACTTATACATATTAGAGGGTTAGTACGTACAAGTATTTAATATATACTATTATACACATAATATTTCTTAATTTCCAGAAAATATATTTAAACTCAATATATATTATATATTTAATATTTTTCATATATTAAAATATACTTACATACATACCTACATACATACATGCATTCATGCATATGTATAAGTTTCTAATACGAAAATATAATATAAAAAAATAGTATTATATTATATATAATACAAATCCACAGAAATTATCATTAAACTATGATTTATATTAATTATATACTATCCTCGTATAATACCATATACATATATATATATATATATATATATATATATATATATATATATATATATATATATATATATGATTTTCAAAGTATCTAAATATAATATATGTATACATTTATACACATATATATTTATTAATACATAATAATTCACAGTATTTTATTAAAATATAAAACAGTATATAAGGTATAATTACAGAAAATACCTATTATACAGAAATATATATATATATATATATATATATATATATATATATATAAGTATTAATTAGTATACTGAAACGTATACGTACATACATGCATTTATAGATATTTTTATAGGTATAACAAATTCATATATATATTACAATTTTTTTTATATAATACTAAAAACAATAAATATATATATAATACGATATTTATACAGAAGGTATAAATACTCATTTAATTAATAAAGAATTTTATTTTTAATATACGAAAATACGCATACAAATACCTAAACTAACTAATACTCATGCACATAGAAATACATCTACAAATTATGATAAATATACATAAAATAATGTACCTGGTCGATGCTCGGATCGAGGGGGTCACGGTGGTCGACCGTCACCGAAGGGAGTGGCCGGACGGCGCTCCGGCGTCGTGCGGGGACGTCGGCAACAGCAGTCGCGGTTTAGGGGCCTTGGCGCTGCGGGGGCGAGCACGGCCAACGTCGTCGTCGTCGGGGGCTGAAAATCGACGGGGAGGGAGAAGACTGGTAGGGGGTGACGCCGGTGAAGTTTGGCGGTCGGCGGTGTTAAGGCGGCGGAGCACGGTGTGGTCGGGTGGTCGGCCTTAGGCGCGGGAGGGGAGTAGCTCGGTTCAGTGTGGGCTGTTGGGGGAGCTACTCCGGTGACTAGGCGGCGGGTGGCTGAGGTGGCAGGTGGGGGAGCGGTCGGCGAGGGTGATTGGGTCGGTGTGGGTGTGACCGGAAGTGGTGGCCGGCCGGGAGGGGTGGTCGGGTGGTGAGGGGTTGGGGTAGAGGCTGTGTATTGTTTTTCTTAGGGAATAGGGTTTATGAGTAGCTTCTAGGTTTGTGTGCCTCCCATGTATTAATGTATAAATAGGAGAGAGAGTGAGGGGGGGCTGCCTAGGGATTAGGGCCGGCTGGACCTATATTTTTGGGGAGTGGGGTTGTCCATCAAGATGAAGCGAGGGCTAGGAATGAGCCATTTCAAATGTAGGGCCAAGATGTGCTCTACATAAAGTAAGGCAAGTACAAGGGAATGGGGGGAAATTAAATGCATACGGTTAGGCATGACCAATTCTTTTCTCTATGATGGTTTGGGCCAATGAGAGGGGGATACCTCATTGCAACTTTGCAATTAGGCCCCTGAACAATTTGGTATTTGCACAGTATTTGGAATTGGAGATTTAATGTAACCAAACACCATGTTTGGTGTTCCTCATTGGACTAGGATGGTGTATGGTGTTTTGTATGAGACTTGTGGGTGTGGATGTGAGTTTGGGTTGGAGTTGGGTCTAATTCGAATGAGGTTAGGTCACCACATTAATTAATTCTTAATTAATGCATCGGCGTTTCTAATTTAATTTAATAACAATCCGGGAGTCTAAATTTGGTTGGACAAGGGTCATTAGTGTAGTAGGCTCAGTGTACAATAATATCGTGATCTGGGTTGGTAAAAACTGGTTGAGGTTGGGTCTCAATTTCGATTGGAACGGACAACGAACGTAATTACGCAATTTAATTAATTTGCGTACGGACGTTTGTAACGACTTTTGTGCGACTAAAATCAGGCACGAAAATCCATATCCGGGGTCTGTTCTAGGTTCAATATGATAGGTTAGCATGTCTAGGCCAAGTATGGGGATTTTGTTTTCAGGGCAACAGCTAGGGTGGTGTGCTAAATATCGGACAACAGTAAGGTGTTCTAAGTAACAAATTACTGTACAAATAGTTAATACTCAGTATAATAAAATTCTAATTTTATCTAATTAACCCTAATCATGCTATCTAAGTTAATTAAAAATAATTTTTGGTCGGGGGGGGGGGTTTACAATCTACCCAACTTATAAGAATTTCGTCCTCGAAATTAAAATAAGGCATAATCTGTTCTCCCTTTACATACCTAGGGCAAGTCAATCGCGGTATCTTTGCGATAGTTAAAATTTTAATCCATCCTTTGCAATCACTTCTAAATTAAGATGGTCATTGTCCCAAAAAAAAAAAAATTTAACCCAGCGTTGTTCCTCATCAACATCCAGTTTTAAAATTTTTAATCCGTATAACATCTTCGCATATCAAACTTTATATCGCGATCTTCAACTAACAAAAATCTCTTTTAGAAATAAACTAAACAATATTTTCCCTCCAATGAACTTTTGTACTCTTCCAATTTAAATTCAATTCATATTCTCAATAGTTCAAATAGGTAATCCTGTCATCAAAATTTCTTTTAATTTAATCTTCCAATTTAATACGTCCATGTCCATGTTTAGGGTTCTATTTATTTTCCTCGAGGTTTAAATCGTTGATTCAATCCTCCATATTAAAATTTTAAATCAGAAGCTCACGTATCGGTATTTGGTTTGCCATATCCGGATTTTTAAAATTTATCAATCCTTTATCATATTAATCATTCTTCTAGAATTTTCAATTTAATAATCCACATTTACTCTGATTCAAATCTCTATGACATCTCGTATCCGAATTTGCATCACAATCTTCCACTGTTAAAGTTGTCTAGAAAATTTTTGATCAATTTTATTATTTCTATCCTCAACTTGTGAATTTCGTACTCTCAAATTTTTTTTATTTTAAAAATCAATCTCTATTCTCAATATTTTCTAATAGGAAATCCCACAATCAACATTTAAAGGTCTCAATTTCAAATTTGAATTCTAGTTCACCAATCGTCCAAATCTAGATTTTCATATTTTCCTCAAAATTTAAATTAATGATTTAATCCTTCAATATCCAAAATTTAAATCATGCACTCAAGTAAAAATATTTGGTCCGCAATTTTCAGATTCTAAAATTTATTGAATCATCATCATTTTAATCATCCTTCTAAAAATTCTCAAAATTTAAAAATGACTTGAACCTCTACATCCAATCTTTCTTGATCCCAACTAAGAGGAGTTTCTCTTGAGTTGACAATGCCACTACTACCCAACTTAGGGTCTACCCCTTATCACATAAGGCTCTTATATTTCAGGAATCTCATTCCCCCACTTTACTTAATCCTGTTACTCAATCCTCAAAAGTTTTAACCCCATATATATTACATGGGATATGCCCTTGGTTACAAAATAATCATCAAATAATGTATTCGACCCATACGGTACATCTAATACTATCTGTGTATCAACTTATGCTAAGCACGAGATTTTGTCTTTCCGAAACAAGGGAAGACGGAAAACAATAATAAGGAGTTCAAGGGGGAGCTAATAGATTAGAAGTATGGGGATCAAGGCGTTCTAAAGAATTCAATGGGAATTGTCAAGGCAGTTGTGGATTGAAATCCTATTTTGGTAATTCCTATTCACTTGCTCGTATCAGTACAGTTATGTATCGGATATGATATGCTCAGGCATATCTAGAGGGCAGTACATTCGTACTAATCACTATATATCTCAATCCACGTAAAATAGTTATGCGAAGGGCGAACCAAGCGCACTATGGTTGATCAGACCGTAGTACTCTGATTCTGAAATGTATTAGTGTACGCGTCCAATAATACATATGTCGTGAACAAGCTTGATAAAAGACTGAGCTTGCAAAGCTAGGCTGTAACAGCAGCATAATGCGAGGTAGTACATAAATATAAGTACGCTAGATTTTGATGAAAGGAGGTACAAAAAAATAATTTAAGTTCACAAAACCAAACAAGAATAAAATTAAGATTTTACAATCTCTACAGCTGTCATACTCACTCCTTATCTCAGTCGCTAGTCGACCCAATAGGGGTTTGGGCCTATAATTTCTACCGTCTGAATAAATACTATCTTCTTATGCAAGTCTTAAAGTTGTGCCACCCTATTATACTTCACATAATAATCTATAAATTTTCAAGCAATGCAACGAACATACCTAGGACCGGTGGAGCTGGCCTTGCACTATCTGTTTGGCCCTATTGACGTACTGGGAACACTCCTGAGCCTGATGCTGGTTCGATCCACACCTAAAATACTGTCCTAACCTTCTTCTGCAATCTTTCTGAATATGTCCCTTCTTTCTGCAATAGTGACATGTATGCATCTCTCTATGCGGGTACGGCACAACCCTCTGTTGCGACTGTACTCCTGGATGCCGGATCGATCCTCCTACTCCAGGTTGTGCCTGAGCTGGTGTAGCTACACTGGAATGCCTCGATCCTCTGCTAATAGCCTCTTGGATCCTCGCCTCTGACAGAACCTTCTCGTAAGAGATCCTCGCCTGGGTGGTAGTGTACCTCTGTAGCTCATAAGTTAGACCATGATGGAATCTCCTGGCGTTCTCTAGATCTGCCATCAAGCTCCGTCTCAAAGTCTCGGTCTGATGCCACTGCGCTTGCATCATAGTCTGGGAGAACTGGAACATCTGCGGCTGTTCCTCTGGATGTGGCATCTGGGGTGGAAAGGGTGGAGGTGAATCCTCTGGTTGTGTTGTAGGTGTCTCCTGAGACATCGGCCTCTCGGTCTGCGATATCGGCGTAGTCCTCGAAGTTTGGCCCTCGAAGTGCTGCATCGGGATAGTCTGAGTAGTTTGGCCCTCATGCTGCTGTGTCGGGTCGTCAGAAGAAGTCTAGTGCCAATATATCATCGGGGCCTGGGGGATCACCGGTGCCTGTGGCTGAGGCTGCTCTTCGGGTGGTCCCTGGGTCGTCTCCTCCCTCGGTGCGGTGGCGGATGGCACTACGGCACCGTATGCCTCACGGTCGCTACGCAAGTTCATCTTGCTGTAAAAGACGGAACTTCATTAAAAGAGTACGGAATCAAACAGGATGCAGGTATTCAAATAATTAGGTACGAAAGAGGTTCAAAGGTGATGATCAAGGTGGATGAGACCTAATAATTTCTATCCTATTGCAGTCTCGCTGGGCATGTTACCATACCACAAGCGATAAATATTTGGTGTTTCTGACCTGCATGGGCCACCACTAAAACCATGTCACGCCCCAGTCCCAAAATATTATGGAACTGGGCCACGTGGCATTGGCCAGCTGACACGTCTTCGAGGATATTCCAATTTAATGGATTCTGTCGAAGTGTGCTACGCTGTCCAAAATCTAACAAGTCTAATATATCAACAGGCAGTGTCTAATCTCATCCACAAACAACAAGTAAAATATTGAAATAAAAGACTGGAATATAAGGACATAGTCGAATGACATAATACAACTGAAATATGTCTGGTGGGAACAAACCCACTACAAAATGTACTGATAGTCTGAAATAAAGTGCTGATAAGAAGAGTGACTGGAACAACGGCTAACTAGGTAAGGAGCTCCAGTCATAGGCGGTAGGCCTACCAGTCTGATCAGGGGTACTCTGATGGAAGTACCTCCAGCTCCTCGTCAAGAGCAAACCTCGCCTCCACACCTGGCCCGTAAACTGTAGGATAATAGGCCTCGTCCAGATCTGGAAGATAACCAGGTCCTCAGAGGGACGTAACAAGATACAATATGCATGCTAGATATAGTACTGAATAAAAGTAAAGAGGGGTGTGCTAACCATCTAAGTGAATGCAATATAAGGACAACCTCGGAACGTATAGGTAGGTGTAGGCATAACGGCCAACGTCCTCTAGAGTGTGGTATCTGCAACGTCCATCATTCTGAAGAATGAGGTATCTGTATATAAGTATAATGTCCACACTCTAAGGCATGGTGTCTGCAATGTATATACGTCCGTAACACTCCGTAGAGAGCGGTGTCTGAATATAGGGAGTCACCGGGTCTATGGTTCCTCTGGATACCACGGAGTCCGGTGGGGGCATCCCATACGTTTATCAGTTGTCCTTCCCGTCCAATGTAGATACGCAAGTCGAATACACGACGTGAGTGTACCATATCTAAATGCCAAGTCTCAGCTAACTATACTACTCTAGTAAACAGACTAATCCGTGATGCATGTCGTACGCACCGATAGCGAATCGGGTACACGGACCCGCATCCCAATATGAATGTACCATCGTGATACGTGTATAGTGCCATGGTCTAGGAAGATATCAGAATATCCTCGCAGTAGTGGGTGAGTAAGCTAGCAGCTAGGTCAAGTACACTATTCATCGACGCATTGTCGACTGCACCCGAGTCAATCTCGGACGCGCACAGTTCATATATATTTGCAACATTTAACATTTAATTTTAAGCAGTAATCCAGCAAGGTATACTTGCCTGCCCCGGGTAGCTGCGAAATCCAAAGTCCTGCTCCTGATGCCTCGGCAGTAGTGTCCAGCAATCCTATATAGGATATAGTAATGACTAAATTAGTCGCTACAATAGCACGACTAAGACACACTGTTCGTATCTACAGCTGACAAGGGTCGGGACTGTATGTATATATAGTTATTACAAGTATATACATATACACTAAATCATATTTAATTATATTAAATAAAACATTATATTTGTTTAATAGTACGAAAATAGTACTTATGTATTAATTAGTATATACTAATAATACACACATTAAATATGTATACATAATTAATAATAACATAAATTCATATATTTATACATATACATATTTTTAGATAGAAAATATGTACATAAATTAATATATACAACATAACAAAGGTATATTAAAATGTATACACATACAGGTAGGCTATATATATATATATATACTTATACATATTAGAGGGTTAGTACGTACAAGTATTTAATATATACTATTATACACATAATATTTCTTAATTTCCAGAAAATATATTTAAACTCAATATATATTATATATTTAATATTTTTCATATATTAAAATATACTTACATACATACCTACATACATACATGCATACATACATATGTATAAGTTTCTAATACGAAAATATAATATAAAAAAATAGTATTATATTATATATAATACAAATCCACAGAAATTATCATTAAACTATGATTTATATTAATTATATACTATCCTCGTATAATACCATATACATACATATATATATATATATATATATATATATATATATATATATATATATATATATATATATATATATATATATATGATTTTCAAAGTATCTAAATATAATATATGTATACATTTATACACATATATTTATTAATACATAATAATTCTCAGTATTTTATTAAAATATAAAACAGTATATAAGGTATAATTACAGAAAATACCTATTATACAGAAATATATATATAAGTATTAATTAGTATACTGAAACGTATACGTACATACATGCATTTATAGATATTTTATAGGTATAACAAATTCATATATATATTACAATTTTTTTATATAATACTAAAAACAATAAATATATATAATACGGTATTTATACAGAAGGTATAAATACTCATTTAATTAATACAGAATTTTATTTTTAATATACGAAAATACGCATAAAAATACCTAAACTAACTAATACTCATGCACATAGAAATACATCTACAAATTATGATAAATATACATAAAATAATGTACCTGGTCGATGCTCGGATCGAGGGGGTCACGGTGGTCGACCGTCGCCGAAGGGGGTGGCCGGATGGCGCTCCGGCGTCGTGCGGGGACGTCGGCAATAGCAGCCGCAGTTCAGGGGCCTTGGTGCTGCGGGGGCGAGCACGGCCAACGTCGTCGTCGTCGGGGGCTGAAAATCGACGGGGAGGGAGAAGACTGGTAGGGGGTGACGTCGGTGAAGTTTGGCGGTCGACGGTGTTAAGGCGGCGGAGCACGGTGTGGTCTGGTGGTCGGCCTTAGGCGCGGGAGGGGAGTAGCTCGGTTCAGTGTGGGCTGTTGGGGGAGCTACTCCGGCGACTAGGCGACGGGTGGATGAGGTGGCAGGTGGGGGAGCGGTCGGCGAGGGTGGTCGGGTCGGTGTGGGAGTGACCGAAAGTGGTGGCCGGCCGGGAGGGGTGGTCGGGTGGTGAGGGGTTGGGGTAGAGGCTGTGTAGTAGTTTTCTTAGGGAATAGGGTTTATGAGTAGCTTCTAGGTTTGTGTGCCTCCCATGTAGTGTAAATTAATATATAAATAGGAGAGAGAGTGAGGGGGGGGGGCTGCCTAGGGATTAGGGCCGGCTGGACCTATATTTTTGGGGAGTAGGGTTGTCCATCAAGATGAAGGGAGGGCTAGGAATGGGCCATTTCAAATGTAGGGCCAAGATGTGCTATATATAAAGTAAGGCAAGTACAAGGGAATGGGGGGAAATTAAATGCATACGGTTAGGCATGACCAATTCTTTTCTCCATGATGGTTTGGGCCAATGAGAGGGGGACACCTCATTGCAACTTTTCAATTAGGCCCCTGAACAATTTGGTATTTGCACAGTATTTAGAATTGGAGATTTAATGTAACCAAACACCATGTTTGGTGTTCCTTATTGGACTAGGATGGTGTATGGTGTTTTGTATGAGGCTTGTGGGTGTGGATGTGGGTTTGGGTTGGAGTTGGGTCTAATTCGAATGAGGTTAGGTCACCACATTAATTAATTCGTAATTAATGCATCGGCGTTTCTAATTTAATTTAATAACAATTCGGGAGTCTAAATTTGGTTGGACAAGGGTCATTAGTGTAGTAGGCTCAGTGTAAAATAATATCGTGATCTGGGTTGGTAAAAACTGGTTGAGGTTGGGTCTCAATTTCGATTGGAACGGACAACGAACGTAATTACGCAATTTAATTAATTTGCGTACGGACGTTTGTAACGACTTTTGTGCGACTAAAATTAGGCACGAAAATCCGTATTCGGGGTCTGTTCTAGGTTCAATATGATAGGTTAGCATGTCTAGGCCAAGTATGGGGATTTTGTTTTCAGGGCAACAGCTAGGGTGGTGTCCTAAATATCGAACAACGGTAAGGTGTTCTAAGTAACAAATTACTGCACAAATAGTTAATACTCAGTATAATAAAATTCTAATTTTATCTAATTAACCCTAATCATGCTATCTAAGTTAATTAAAAATAATTTTTGGTCGGGGGGGGGGTTTACAGGGTGGCTGCTCCGGCCTGGGAGAAGAGTTTAGAGGAGGTGCGAGGTTGTGGTCGAGGAGATGGCAATGGTGGTGGTGGTATTGGTTCGTACAGCAGGGAGGGGAAGATCGCTGAGGAGTTCGTGGTTATGGAGGTCTGGCCGGAGGTGACTGGAGTCCGGTGGGGAGTGGTGGTTCTCTGCGGGGAAGGAGGAGAAGAAGACAGGGAACAGTGGTGGTGTAGTCATGCTGGTGGTGATGATGATAAAGGTGGTGGTCGATGGTGATGCTGGAGGGAGGTGATAGTGGTTCAGTCGACGGAGGATGGCTCAGGAAATTGCCGAAGTTGGCTGTCAGTGGGGGCTCGGGGTGGGAAAGGTGACTGTGAGCAGTGGTGAGGGAGGCTCAGGTTTGGTCTCAGGTGGTGTGGAGGTTGCAGTCGACGGGGTGTAGACCGCGGGGAGGTCCGACGAGGTCGCTGTACAGAGACGGAGGAGGATCCGGTGGGTTGTGGTTCAGCGTGGAGGAGATAAGGAAGAGGGCAGGGTGCAGGATCCGGCGGGGGTCAAGCGGGGGCACGGCGGAGGGGTTCTGTCCGGCGGGGGATGGCGAGGAAGAAGGTGAACATGAGGTCGGGGTAGGGATGTCGGCTGGGTAGTTTTCTTGGGTTTAGGTGTTGGGAAAAATAAGGAAGGAAGATATTTATACATGTAGGATTTTTAGGTTTGGGGTTGACCTAGGATTAGGGCTTGGTCAACACTCCTTGGGATGGGCCTTGGGCTCACATGGGGATGTTTGGAGGGCTTTAATTTACATTATTTAAAATACATGGATATGTTTAATTGAGGGGCGATGTGCGCGTTGCACATCCCAAAAATTATAAAAAAATTTCTATGAAGGGAAAATAGGTTTCTGCTTGTATTGTGTCCAACGGTGTGGGTAACTCAACGTACTTTTGCATAAAAGAGCATAACAATTGAAAAATTGCACAAAGATGAAATTTGGTTTTAATTAATTAATTTACCGCGTATAGTGTTCTGGAATTAATTAGAAGTACATGGGGATAAAATTAGGTGGGACACAAGTATCAGGGACATAGAGGGCTCATAGCAGAATATTAACAAAATTTGGGTTTCATAAAATGGGTCAAGATTATGTCTCCAATTTCGATTGGAACGCACAGGGATACAAAGTTAATTTATTTATAATTAATTATAAACGTCCGCGATGAATATTATGCGACTAAAATATAGCACAAGAGAGCATAATTATAAGTTACACAAATGTCAGAATGGAAGACTGGCATATCTAGAACAAGGGTATACAATTTATAGGAAGGCAAGGGCAAGTGAGGTGCTCCAATTATCGAAGCAACGGTAAGGTACTCTATATGATATAAATATTGTATAATTAAATAAAATGTCGTGTCCTAATTTAACTTGGATATAAACTAGCCCTAATTTCTCTATCTATGGCAAGTAGACCTAATTTTGGGTGAGGAGATTTACAAACATTATACTTGGATGGCAATTGAGGTGTAGATAACTTACTACCGTGGTTAACAATATCGTAGGCTGGGCACGCTCACAACCCGTACCCGATACCGTGGGCGCGAGACATGATAAGACATCTGCTTAGTAAGTTCCACAAGTAGAAGAGGGGGAAGGTGGAGCGAAAGATTAATATGCAAATGGAGGAGCTATGGAGTATTTTGATGGCTGCAACGCCAATGCCTGATACCTTATACGATGTCGTCATTTCTCTCAACGGGCGCACATAGTTGACTATTGCTACAAACTTCATTGGCTTGAGATGTCTAGCTCCCCAATATATATATATGTATATATATATATATATATATATATATATATATATATATATATATATATATATATATATATATACAAATAACATCTAGCCTAGTGGTTAAGACTGATGAATATTACCTAGGAGGTTGCAGGTTCGAGCTCCCTAGGCGCCATTTGATTCCCTTTTGGGGGAATTAAGTAGTGAGTTGGTGATGGGTGCAACGCAGGTGCGGTTCATGTGCGGTGCAGGTGCTGCAACGCCAATGCCTGATACCTTATACGATGTCGTCATTTCTCTCAACGGGCGCACATAGTTGACTATTGCTACAAACTTCATTGGCTTGAGATGTCTAGCTCCCCAATATATATATATATATATATATATATATATATATATATATATATATATATATATATATATATATATGCAAATGACATCTAGCCTAGTGGTTAAGACTGATGAATATTACCTAGGAGGTTGCAGGTTCGATCTCCCTAGGCGCCATTTGATTCCCTTTTGGGGAAATTAAGTAGTGAGTTGGTGATGGGTGCAACGCAGGTGCGGTTCATGTGCGGTGCAGGTGCAGGTGCGGGCTTACGGGACGAGATGTGTGGCCTTTAGGCCGGGATGTGGCGGGACTTCGGCCGAGTTTGTAGGCCTTTGGGCTTGGAGTCTGTAACATAATTACTTCTTATAATATATATATATATATATATATATATACTCGTAAATTCACGTGCAACAAACAAATAATTTTCTTCTTTTAAATTTAATATAAAATAGTTTAAATATTTAAATTTATTTAAATAAAGATTTATTATATATATTTGTACCATTTAATTAGAATTTGTTATATTTGATTATATTTTAATTATAATTAATTATGGATATATTTTTACTTTTCATAAAGAGTCTTGAAAACGATTATGTACGTAAATATTATCTAATTATAATCAAAGATCTTTTCTAACTCATGTGGTTAATGTAGGAGGTATTTTCTTTAGTTGGCTGAGTTATAATCCTTATATTGTTATTTATTACAAATTTAACTTTTTCAACAATTTTTTACGTAATATTAATTTTTAAAAAATAATTAATTGATGATGATATACATACGACTTAAATGACTCACTTTTGAGTTGTTTTGAAGCCTCATTATATATATACTAATAATAATAATGATAATAATAAAATAAAAACCTTAGCCTATGTCTTCTCTTGATGTTGACCCTAGTTTTAGCGTGGATGAATATGAGGGTTGGACATAAGTGAATAGGGGCAAGGCATCTCAGAGCAAGTCAAGAAAGGTGGTAGGGGTTAGGGGAGATGTGACATGGTCAGTTTGGCCATGTGCAAAGTCTGCGGCCTCCTAGTAGTGCAAAGGCAACACCGCAGTCAAAGGGTGAAGCTTGGTGTGCATGGTTTTTCACATGGGAAGGAAGTAAATCTCGGGAAGCTGATAGCCCTCCCATATGTCTCTATCATGGGTATAGGGTTCAGCCATCTGTATTGGCCAGATCCATTATAAATGAAGGAGCTCAACTATACAAGACTTCACAACATTCTTCTTGGGTGATGGTATGTGCTTCTCCTCTCATCAACTCTACTCGATTGTCGATGTCGATGGAGTCTAAGATGCTTTGAAGGGCGGCAAAGATAGCGCTGGTTGTGGGAAAGTATGTCGCTATCATCCTGACAGACGGCGCGGCTAGTTCAGTAACCAAATATGAGACTGCATTGTTCGTATATATTCTAGGAGATAGACCCGCTTATCTTGCCATCTCATTCTATTGCACAAGTTTTGCATCCAGAAGGAGGTGTTGAGCAATTTTTTAAGAGAGAAATAATACTTTTTGTTAAATTCTCTAAAATAACATTATCCTAAGTTTTGCTTGACGGTCCTTGGACGTATGAGGGACAACTAATAATTCTAAAGATATACTCTCCTTTGCTATTACTGGAAAGAGATCTTATAGTGTATATACCACTATGGATCCAATTGCCTCGATTACCTCTATATTTATGGAATGTGAAGGCTTTCAGCTAGATAGAAAGTGTGGTTGGGTCCCCTATCCTCATAAACTAGGTTACATATAGTCAAAGGAGACTGTCGTTTGCCCTTTCACCATAAAAATACTTAAAATGGAGTCTTGTCGATATAGTCAATAGTCAAAACGAGTCTAAATTGTCTAAAATATCGATAATAGTCAAATAAGGATTCTAAATATCGAAAGAGATAAACTATTTGCTCCATGCAACTGTATACCCTATAGCATTCCTAACCACCTTGAGTTCATCTATACTCCGCCACAAATAAGATTCTTCATCCACCGTAATATCAGTAGAAACCTTCCAAGCAATCGAGTCCCGGAGGTTTAAAGTGAACCAAATCAATAGGATTTGCAGAAAAGATTTCACTTTCGGCCACAACTTCTCCTTTCCTATACTAACTCAGCAACTTGTATTTTGGTCCAACCGATGCCTCACACATGTCATTGGTACCTTTCATGATGTTGCTAGCACTATTTGATTGTACAATAATAAACATATACAATTAGTTCACATGTGGACACCAATGATCGAGTGATAGACAACAAAAAAGATTGATGATTTACCATGGGAGTATCAACTTTGGGTGAGAGTGCATTACCAAGTGAGCGATGATTTTGCTTTCATAATTACAATAAGATTAACCAATTAGTTCAGAAATTCTAGTAGATTTTGTTAATTCTTAATACAAAACCGAAGTTATTACCTCCAAAAACATATCTAGTCTAGCCTCCATTTTTTTATTTTTTTCTTCAAGTGAAAGCACCACCTTATTAGTATGTGATTGTGCTTTTAGCTAGGAAAGTGTAACTCCAAACTCGAGTCCTTTTACTCTATCAGGTCGGTCTTCACCCAAAACATGTGAAAGAGCATCAAGTTTCATTAATTTTTCTATAGACTTAAATTATGATTCATTGAATTCTTTAATTTTTTTCCTAGAAAATAAATATAAAAGATATTCAATTTTATCTAAGGAAGATAATAAGAATATACGTATAATAATTATGTTTTTCTTACCATTAATGCTTCGACAACTTTATTTGTCGGTTCCTGATCCTTGTTCAAATGTCCTTCGGTCCATAACAAGACTCTAGTTACTTCCTGATCTGGTTTTTCTTTTGTCTACAAATTTTAATAAATTAGGGATCTTAAAAAAATATGGGTAAACAGATAACCTAATTTCAAAAATACTAGAATATATTCTAACCAATTTAATCGCCAATCGTGCATACCCTCACCGACTCATTGTGTGTTGTTGTTATGATGTTTCCTTACTTCTTTCATCAAAATGCTTTTAGTCTACGTCAAATAGTAAATCATTAGAAGGTTTGATACAACACGAACAAGGAAAATAAAAGTTAGTAGAATTGTATTACTAATCATTAGACTTTTTAACCTACTTGAAATTTTGTTGAATTTCTCTTTTTTATGAATTCGCTCCATTGGTGATCAGACAAGTTCATAGGCTTTAATGCAAGAAGACTTACTTCATTTTCTTCATCTTCTAGATTAAGAGCTTCTATCAATCTATTGCCTATACGTGATCTTTACTCTCTTAAGGATGTTGCCATCTTTTGCAATATGTAATCCTTTTGTGTTTCATCCAAATCGTATCTCAACTATAATGCATAACAGGTATAATGTATTTAGATATAAAAATGAATTAGCAATTAGAATTTGAATCATATATATATTTAATACGTAACTTACCAACACAAGTGTCCAGAGGTTTTCTTTATGAACCTTCATAACTTTACTCTAATCATCAAAAAGTATCAGAACCCTATCACATCTAAGGAACCTATAAAAGAGGATAAGGTAACATAATTATCACATATTGTTGTCCCTTTTCATTTATTTCACATCTACAGCTGCACGATGAGTATCTAGAACCCCGAGACCTTTTAGCTATGTTTTGACGCATTTAATCCTCTTGGTTTTAGGGTTTTCTTTATAATTCTGAGTTGAATTTTCTTCATGTTCGTCATTTTCAGTAGAACAATTTACTTCAAGTTTGACATCAGGAAAAGTTGGAACATCTAAACCCAAGTCTTGGATATTATTATCATTGTGCTGAGGATCTGTAATAGTAAGCATAAATAGTGGGGTGATCTTCGTGTCTGCTTTTCCGTCATTTTTGATTTTTGAAATATAATTTGAGTTGAAAATTAGTATACAAAGTAACATTTTTTAACTAAATTCTATATTCTATATTTTGTGTCTAATTGATGTAATGAATAAAGACCCTTACAAATAGATTATCACACTCCTCGGCTCCAGTATTCGCAGAGTGTAGTCTTTTGATGATCGCTTCGGCAATCTCTTTAAGTTCTGAAATATAATACATTTTTATAGAAGTCTTTAGACAAAATAAAATATAAACAAAGTAATTTTAAGATAAGGCAGTCCTTAACTTTCGTTACCTCCATTTGGCATTTGCAATCCTAAATCCCAGTTATCGACTGTTCCAACTGCTTAAAATAATAAAAAGGAACAAACATATAAAATCAGAATCAATGAATAAAAAATTAAATTAATATGTATAGTCTGACACATAGGAGATTGAAAAAAAACCATTCTTGAATTTATAAATCATAAACAATCAAATGATTCATTGTAACGACCCTAAAATTTCTAATTAATAAAATAATATATGTATATATAAGTACGCAGTTTTGAAAAATAGGGATACGTGAGGGTGACCCCTACTACGTTAGTACATTAGAAATTAGAATTTCTAATAATAAATAAAATAATTTTGGTATTGTAGAATAATAATAATAATGATGATGATGATGATTCTAGTGTTAATAATAAATAAAATAAAATAAAGTAAAAATAATAATAAATAAGTTAGTTGTTAAAAAGATTATATAAAATAAAAAGTAATATAAATAAAGAAAGTATTAATTAAATAAAAAAGAAATAAGAAAAAGAAAAGAAAACAAAACCTAAGCTACAGAACCCTCAATTCGTTCGACCCGTACGCTCCTCTCCTTCTCTCTATATATACTTCATAACTTAACCCTAACTCTAATCTAATTCCACGAATCTGTAGCCAAACCCTAGCTTTACCCCTGCCCGACCTCCAGCGCCGAAACCCAACCCCCTACGGCCGCCGCTGGCTGCCTGCACCGGTCGGTCGACTGCCGACAACACCCTCCTCGCAGACACGCACACACACACATGCAACAACCCCCTACGACCCTTATTTTACAAGTATTTATGTCTCTTATCTCCGCATCTTTTTACGAACGGTTTGTCCGTATACACTCACAACCTGACCCCCTAGGAATCCCTTCAAGTGGAACGGATTCTGGAGCCCCGGATTGATCGAAAAATCGACCGAAAGTTGGTCGAAAAACTTTTCGAAAATAGTACAGTAATTCAATCCAACAGCCCTGTTTATGTCCAATTTTTTACCAATCCATTTAATATTTTCAAAAACTAATTGAAATGACTTCTTCGCAATACAACCAAGATTAAATCTGTTCTTTTAGTTTTATTTAGTTTGCTTTAATTATTAAATTCAACTTGTTCAAACCTAACAAAAAAACTATATTTTTTTAAACCCGAAAACTTGTGATACGGAGTGCGCCCCATCAAAGCAGGACATCTCGTCGTGTATCAATTACACCAAAAGACGCATATGGTATACCTAGACGTGTGAACTTTCCAGAAAGCTGATTCAGACATGTGTGCGCGTCGGAATCAACTCGTAACGTAAAAAGTTTCCGTATCATAATTTTATAAATAACCTGTATGTTCGTTAGAATATGACAATACGTGCGCCATTGGATTCATGATATCACGATGGTCCTGTGACCCAAGTTTCGCACGATTCTGAGATAGTTGACCAAACTGCCTATTTGTGGGCCCACGGGTTGACTTGAAGGGTAAAATTTTGATCGGCTCACCGGAATTCAAAATTGGACATACCATTGAGTTTGTATCGACGTTTAGAATTTTTTTGACCTATAATTTATCAAATTTAGAGACTTTTATCCCTGGCATGTATTTCGGTATGAAATTGGTCACACATAGACTCCGCTTTGACCCAAAATTGCCGTTTTGCCACTGTGTCCAAATTGGACAAAAGGGTAGTATTTTCTAACTATCTTTCTAATTTTGGGAACATTGGTGATGTTTATTTCATTATCCGGAGACGTTCAGTCGGAGGCAGTGGGTTCTGATACTCAATACTTGACACCTGGATGTTTATATTAAGCAGTTTTCTGGTCAGACAAGTATACCTTGCCATTGTACTATGATTTATATTCCATTTAGTGCATGAATTTTATTTCTATTATTTAGTTAATATATTTTAACTGCTATATAAACTGCACGTCCAATAATAACTTGGGTGCAACGACAGTGGCATCGTATTTTGTCATTATTATATATTATGTATGTTGATCTAGTTTTACGAGACCACCCCATGATGTTGAGGTATCCTTATATTTTATTGGCCGTGACACATTTCTTACACAGGTTGTGAGTCTCATGTAGGACAGACTTGAGCTTCGGCTGGCCACTTGTACATGTAGGTCGTGCGATGGATAGGGTATAACTGTTAATAGTGATGCATGTTAGAAGACTTAGCAGTTATTAGTAGTCCAGAAACATAGACTATTGTGGTACGGTGGTCCAATCCTTGTCCTTGTTTGGTTGTAGGGTTGGGCTATTATACTAATGATAGGTTATAAACCATAGTTACAACGTCGATACTTGCACTCCGTCTCGACGTAGTAGCTGAAATGTATTGTGGATACAACATGAATAAAACATGGGGTGGGAAGAACAACAAGTAAGGCGTTTGGGATCCTTTGCACTTTTTTTAATGTAATCCGTACGCTCCGTCGGAGGTGTGTGGTCAGATGACCCTTATATTATATATCTACTTACGGCCTCTGACGTTCAAAAGACGTCATACTTTTTAGGCCCCTTATTCTCCGAAAGAATCATGACAATCCCATTTTTAGTCAGATAGCCATGTTTTGGAAAGTTGTTCTTAAAGTGCATTCACATAGACGGTTAGGTGACCCTTGGATATTTATTTTTAGTACTTTATTGGCATATTATTTATGTATCTTGTTACGTCCTTCTGAGGACCTGGTGTAGACGGACATGATTATCCGTAGGAGTACGAACCCGGACCTACCAGATTTAGGAGGTCTTACATTTGGAGTACTACTGATTCTTCACAACTGATGGAGATATTAATTGCTATTCTTTTATTAACATTTATCTTATATTGGAGTTTTGATCTCTTCTCTCATTTAGTTTTTGGTATAGTCGACTGGCAGTGGATTTGTTTCTACTCGACTATCATTCTTTGATACTTTATATTTAATTCAGTTATTTATTTCATATTTCTTTATTTGTGCTGTGGATGAGATATAGATTGCATGTGACTTGTGTCGACAGTATATTACCACTTGTGGATTTGATATTCATATATATCGTACGTATGTGTTACGATCTTCCAACATATTGGAGTTGTCGTATACATACGGCTGCTATATTACGTATTCCTAGTCCTACGTATTCTGGAACTGGGATGTGACATATTTTTGTGGTGGCCCATGCAGGTCCAGAATATGTTGTCTCGGTTACCTTACACTACCGAACATGCCTGCGTATAGGAATATAGTATAGGATCTCATCCACACTTGACTATAACTCATCTTCCTTTCAACTTATGCTATTTAAATGCTTGCATCCTGCTTTATTCCTGTACTTTTTCTAATCTTTTCGTCCATCTCTTGCAGAGAGATAAATTTGTGTAGTAGACATACTACCACCGGGGGTGATATACCTTCAGGGGTCAACGGCCAAATATGAGGAGAGGTCTCAATGACTCATAGACTTCTGGGGCCAGATGGACAGACTCACAATCCTGTTCTACCTAATCCTTCCGCTGCGCCTAATCGAACTTTTCCAGCTGTATCAGCACCGTAGGATGGCCAGATACAACTATTCTAATTCTTCCAAATAATGATGCAGGAACAGAGACAGCAGGCCACCGTACCGGCTGTAGAGAAGAGGCAGCAAGCGGCGGAGCAGAGACAAGAATTTCTGGCAGTACTTGAGAGATTGGCTGTACTAGCACATGCACCATCTTAAACACTAGTTACAGTACCACAAGCTCGAGTTGGTTCAGTCAAGAACTTTATACAGATGGGGCCCAAGCTGTATAAAGGTATTGATAGTCTAGAGGAGACCACAAACTAGATTACTAACAGCAGAAAGTTGTTAGAAGCATCACAGCTGCCGACAAATCTATAGATGACAACATGAGGACCCGGCTAGAGGGTAACGCTCATCACTAGTAGGAATCGATGGAGCTCCAGTTGGGTATGTGTCATACTTGGGAGCAGTTCTTGGAGTGCTTTGAGAGGAAGTACTTCTCGGATGCATTATACGATCAGTCCGTCCATCTGGAGTAGGGGAACTAGACAGTTGATGAGTATGATATAGAGTTTAGTCACCTTAGTAAATATAGCGCTACCCTAATACCCAATGACTTGGAGAAGGCTAAAAGGTTTCACCGCGGGCTGACTCAGGAGCTCCAACGCTACACTAGCTCATAGTCCCGGATCTCTTATGCCGAGTTATTAACAGAGGCTAGGCTACAAGAGGCCATCAGCAAGGGAAAAAGAATTCAACCGAAGATCCATTGGCCGGTATGAGGTATAGTTCTGGACAACATATGGCCAGAGACTATCCAATGCAACAAGCATTGGTGTCACTACCCGATTCTAGAAAATAGGGTATTATTTTATTTTTTATTTCATAAATTTTGTATTATTTATTATTAATTATATTTATATTTAATTAGTGGTTGTATTATTTTTATTTGATTAGTTTAGGGTTTTGGCTAGTCTGGACCCATGTCAGACCCTAGTGGACCCATGTCCGACACAACCCATACCCTTATGAGACCTATTTTTGGGTTTAGAATATTTATTATATTTTTAATGGGTTAGTTGGAGAGATTGGGAGTTAGTTTGAGTGCTTTTGGAAATCCCAAATCCAAAACCCAATTTGTATGACTTTAGGAGAGGGCATTTTAGACTTTTGCATTATGTAAAACCCCTTTATTATGCTTGTGGCCGGCCCTCCTTTCCCAAACCAGCAGCCAAACCACACCCCCCTATTTCTTCTTCTTCTTCTTCTTCTTCTTCTTCTTCTTCTTCTTCTTCTTCTCCACTCTTTCCTTCTTCTTCCTTTCTTCTTTCCACTTCAAGTAAGTACTCTATTTATCCTCTTTCTTTTTCTATTCTTCATGGATGTTAACCCTAACCTTACATTTTTTCCTAACCTAGGTGGGTAGAGCCTAGACTTAGTGTGGAGGCTTGATTTGGAGGCTTGGAGCTTGAGGGAGGTAATTTCAAGTGAATTGGAGACTTTGGCCTTGGGATTCCAACTCCCAAGAGGTAAACCCTAACTTTATTCTTAGTGATTGCTATTATGTAGTGTAATTAGTGGTTTAGAACCTTCCTAGATCCTAAGCCTACCCGTGGGAGGAAGTTGGAACTAGTTTGGTTGAGTTTGGAGACTTTGACACTAGATTTTGTGTTAATTTCGGATAAAATCCTAGATTGGCCCAATTTTGGGTGATGTCCTAGGTTAGACGGACCTAGGTAGACGTTATCGGGTGTCTTGAGGGTTAGTATGTGTCTCCGTTCGGACACGTGAAGTCGTGTCACGGAGAAACGGACGTTTTAGGGTTTTTGTCATCGTCGGTTCTATGTGCGTACTTATTTTTGCCACGGACCTAGAATCGATGAGTTAGTATTTTTTCTAGGATCTAGACATCGTTTAGAACCCGTAGGTAAATTTTGGGCCAATTTCGAGTTTGTTTGGTGTGCGTTTCAGGAGGTTTTACGAACCGCACACCACGTGTTCGTCGAAATGACCGAACGGTCATTTCGGCTTGGTTTCTTAGTTTCATGCTTGTGCGCGCGTTGGATTAGCTTCGGAGAGTGTGTACTAGAGTTCTCGGGTTATATTTTTATATATATAGGTGTTTGTGTGCGTAGGGGTGGTTGTGTGCGTGTTGGTGAGTGTTGTGTTGTGTAGTGTTGTGTAGTGTTGTGTTGTGTGTGTTGAGTGTAAGAGTGTATATATATGTAGATATGATTATATATATATGTATGTGTGTTTCTATATATATATATATATTTATAAATATGTGTTTATATATATGTGTGTGTATATACATATATTTGTCTAGGTGTATATGTGTATACGTGAGTGTTTGTGTATATATATATATATATATGTATATGTATGAGTGTGTGTGTGTGTGTGTATGTTTATATATATATATATATATCTGTGTGTATGTGTGTATATATATATATATATATATATGAGTTGTGTGTGTATATATATATATAGATAAGTGTGTTTATGTATATATATATATATAGATATGTGCGTGTATATGTATGTGTGTGTGTGTGTACTTATATACATAAGTGTTTGTGTGTGTGTGTAAGTATATATGTATTAGTGTGTGTGTATATATATAGTTGTATATATATATATATATATATATATATATATATATATATATATATATATATATATATATATATATATATATATGTGTGTGTGTGTGTGTCTGTGGATGTGTGTTTATGTGTGTTTATGGTGGAAAACGAAAGAATGAAGATGTATTCAAGATGGGGTTTACACGAAACCCGCCTTCTTTGGTTTACAAACAAACTTGTACAATTTGATCCTATACGAGGATGTGGGAGTATAATTTATTTAATCTGGGTAAATATTGCTATAGGTGTCTGATCTGCAGTCGATCACTTTAGCCCTTGGACCACACGATGATGAAGAAGTGCCGTAGAAGACAGGAAGCAGCTTCGAAGGTTGCAGAAGAGGGTGGATGC
This sequence comes from Iris macrosiphon, assembly GCA_036927795.1. Taxonomy (NCBI): domain Eukaryota; kingdom Viridiplantae; phylum Streptophyta; class Magnoliopsida; order Asparagales; family Iridaceae; genus Iris; species Iris macrosiphon. Next base: position 16,643,045 of record JAYESA010000017.1, on the reverse strand, counting down.
ACGATGCCAAAGTCGTCGATCCCTACTCTTTGCCTGAGCTTCGGATTCTTCTCTCTCTCTCTCTCTCTCTCTCTTGACCTCTGGTTAAATCTTTTTGGAGGCTTTTAGACTAATTCCTTTTACCTTCCAATTTGTCGACCTTGGATCTGATATTAGTTTTCTTGACCAATTTCCCGACCTTCAATCTCTTCGACCGTGGATCTGATATTGGTTTTCTTGACCAATTTTTTGACCGTGGATCTGATATTGGTTTTCTTGACCAATTTTTTGACCTTTTTCCTCATTGATAGAGGTCTCTATTTATATAGTTTTAGTGACAGTGACCACTCCGTCAGTATAGAAACCGAGGAGTGGAAAGTACAACACCCTTTTATACAACGGTTAAAATAACCAATGCCTGCGTATAGATGATCCTTTGAATGAGCGTGTGACGCGGGTCCAACTAAGGGACAAAACGCGTATAATCGCTACGAAGATCACGGCTTAGAAGCCACGTAGGTAGGTATCCCTCGTGAAGAAGAGGTGGGCGTAGAAGCCAATGTCTGTCACCATGGCGTAGAAGCCAAGTAGGCATAGAAGCCGAAATAGGCGTAGAAGCCGAATGGTCATAGAGGCCGAGTGGGCGTAGAAGCCGAGTGAGCACAGGAGCTGAATGGGCGTAAAGGCCACCGCATACCGTGCCAGAGTGCTGATGTGGACATCTTAGCCGAAATTACAGCTTTTGAAGATATAATCAAATATCTTGCATTAAATGCCAAGATTTGCCACCATCCTGTGCATTAAATGCGAAGGCATATTTTTGAAGGTCTGCAGCCCTTCTATGCATTCGTTGCATTAGACGTGCCTTGAGAAACTGTCACCACTCTGTGCATTAGACGTAGAGACGTGCCTTGAGCAACTGTCATCGCTCTGTACATTGGACGTAGAGACGTGCCTCGAGCCCCGTATGAAGTGCAGCTTTTGATGTGGCAGGCAGTTTGTCTACTGCGGAGCGTAAACAGCTCATGTCTGCCTGTGTAAAATAAGGCAACGTATCCCTTTGTGCACGTAAAAGTAGTTTACGCAAAGGAGATGGCGATAAATGACAGCCTGGGTCGCAGTAATGTGCCATCATTATAGCCGTCGTCTGGGTAGCCGTGTAGTATCCCTTTGTCAGAAGTCCAGACATCAGGTTCATTGCAAGATCTGACAGGTTCATTTGCAGGGTATGACAGGTTCACATCAGAGAATACGAAGCGTCTCTCGTACACTTCAAAGAGGATGGGTTTTTTATGCCCAGGAGGCGACGAAGAACCCTGTTTACTCTGAAGCATCCTGGACGTACTGCCTTACGCGGATGGTCCTTTGAGCTTATATTTCATGCTGTGTTTTAGCGGAAAAAGCTTTATTGCACGCTTGATAGCTCTGAAGGCCTCTGTCTACGCTGCTCTGCATCAATACGCTGTGTATAGCCATCTGGCGTATTTTTTCATGCTTCTACAAGACCCCCTTCAAATCTTTCAAATTCCTCGAAATTTGAAATGCTTTGAATGAAGCATGAACCGCTCCTCGTAACTCGAAACGTTTCTGAATGGAGCGTTAAAACGGTCGATGTTGACTTTATGGCAGATTTATTGGGGGCCGGTGTGATCTCTTCCGTCTATAAAAAGGCTGGGGGGTTAACCCGTTCTCCCCACATTCCCATCACCATGCAGAGATGATCGCCGAAGTTCGTCGGGTCGATCTGAGGAAGAAGGAGATCATGTTCTTCCAGCGTGTAAGGAGCCAAAAAAGATGGCGTCTTCGAGCAAGTGTCCACTGCAACGATGGATCATGGAAGGATATCTTAGCCTCCCTTGCTCGGGATAATCAGCAACTTTATATGGTGGTTCTTCGGGAGAGGGGAAGGGTCGTATTTGACCACACAGCTTGCAAGCTGTATATTTCCCCCTGATACGTCCACGGACAAGAGCAGACAAACTGTAACTGTTGTCCTCGATCGAGTTGGGTCTTAAAGAAGCCTCAATTGGATCGGTCATGGCGTACGGAGCATAGGATCTGCATCATTTATGCAGGCCCAGTTATGTATCCTCCCGCCATCGATCTTCTTGTTCATGACTGTGGTGGTCGATGAACTGCCATAGAAGAAGAGAAAGACCTGCACCGATGTCAGAACCCGGTAGAACAGATTCTGGGGCGGCCTTCCAATGAAGACGAGGAAATCCTTTGTAGACGGGATTTCCCTCATATGTAACCATGAAAAATGAAAAAAAACCCCTTTGTAGACAGGATTTTTCTCATATGTGATCATGATTTTGATTTCAATAAAATCGTCTTTCTTCTCCGCATATGATCGTTTTGCCATACGTTGCTGTGAAGTCTGAATATGTGTAGCTTCGACACGTCTAATTCTTTACGCCGACTCTATTTAGAAAGAGTGCTAGGTCCTGTCCTTTTGTGCATAGCGAATAGTCCATAGAACGCTGCTGAGCATTTTGAACATTTAGAACTGTCCTGCTGCTAGGACTGAGGAACCGTGTAGAGCTCTGAACTGTTGTTTTTACTTCTGATGAACAAAATTTTTGTTTAGACTTCGTCTTCAAGAATGGTTTCTCAAAAATCCCTTGGAACAGGGTCGAGAAACGGCTGTCAACTGAGTTGCCATCTTGATAGACGGGATATTCAGGCTGGAGTCTGGATAAACTTCGAATCGACCCATGAAGAAGAGTAATTTTTTCAATGTAGAACTCTGTATGCTTCGGGTACTTGGGATATCTTGAGGTCAAGAACGAGTATCTTCTGTGTGAACTCTTTGCAATTGACCACTTTGAGGGCCGTTCAGATGTACGCACAATCTGGCCGGCGTATCTTTCAGATATGCGGGAAGTCGTGGAGCGTGAAATCATTAGTCTGTAGCCTCTGAGCGTAAACTAAATACCATCGAGCGTGAAATCATAGACTTGTGGTTCCTGAGCGTGAAGTCGTAGGTTTGTGGCCTCTCGAGCATAAAAGCTACTGAGCACAAAGGCATCTGGACGTAAAAACCCAACTTGTAGCCGTCGAACGTAAAGCCGTAGATTCGTAGCTGTCGAGCGTAGAAAGCTCCTTAGCGTAGAACTGTAGATTTGTAGCTTCTGAAAAGAAAATTTCTCCGAGCATGAAGTTGCGGATCTGTTGCTTCTGAGCGTAAACTAAGAGCCACCGAGCGTGAGATTATCGATTTAGTATCTGCTGAGCGTAAAGTCGTAGGTTTGTAGCCTCTCGAGCATAAAAGCTACCGAGCACAAAGGCATCCGGGCGTAAAACCATAGACTTATAGCTTGCGAGCGTAAAAATCATAAATCTGTTGCTGTCGAGCGTAGAAAGCTCCTTAGCGTAGGAACCGCTGACCTGCTTTGCGCGAAAAACTTTTCGAATTCGCTGACTGTCCGCCTTCTCTGAATAATAGGCTGACGTAGGACCCAATCATAACCAAATATTAATTGTGAGATTTGGTTGGTGTTTCGAGGAGCCCGTCCGAGGATTCGAGGAGTCGACCCGAACTCTATATATATCCCAAGCTTTTGAGAGAAAAACTTTTCATCCGTCTTCTGCGAAAGAGAGCCTTCGACTGTTTGAGTTTTTTTTTCCTCGTTCTTCTTCTGAGCGCTCCGAGTTTTCAGAAATGACGCCGAAACAAATCCCCTCTACTAAGAGAAAGAGTATAGGTTCTTCTTCTCGTTCTTCTGCCCCAGCGAGAGAGTCTTCGGTCGGGCAAGGTGAACTTTCTTCTGAACGAAGCATCCTGCCGACGAGTAGCGCACCCGGCCTTAGAGGTAGAGCCTTTGGGATGACAAAAAACGACGAAAAATCCTTCGCACACGTTGAACGTGACCGCGCTAGGTCATCTTCTGTGCTGATAGCCTCTTTGAGGAAGATGACGCACGGGGACGTTTTCATATTTTACGCCCACATTTCTAACGTGCCAGCGTAAAAACTCCATGTATTCGCAGTTTTGAGCGTAAAAGCTCTGACTGCCGAAAACTTGGTGTATACTATAAAATTTTAGTTTTACGCTTGTGGATGGGACCTCCGGCGTAATAACTAGAATTTTGGCAGTCTGGCGTAAAGCACGGACTGTATACCGCCAATTACGCTTCTGGATGTGACTTCCGGCGTAAAATGACCAAATTTTGTACAGTCTTGGTATAAAGCACAGACTGTCGTTTCTTGGTCTTTATGTTGCAAGATTTGTAATGACGTGTTTTCCTTGCACTTTTGCAGTTAACTTGCATGAGTCTCCACTGGCCGAGGTGATGGGTTCCGCTGCCGGGATGCTGCACTCAAACTATCTGGAGGATCTGTCCCATGTGACATTTCCTATCTCCGGACCCCAGTATCCAGAAGGAAGGAAAATCTTGATATCGGCTCAGGACGAGCGGACGTTGCTAAACCTGATTAACGGAGATCCCCTGACGTACATAGACGGGGACCAGTACATCAAGCCGGCTTTTCTCTTTGGGGACATGATTGACAAACGGTCCTAGACGAAGCCCAAGAAAGAACCCTGGGTTTTCTCCGCCGAGAGTGTGGTCTTGTATCTGCCAACGATGCCGAGAGATTATCCCATCTCGGCTTTCTCCCATGCTACACATCCCAGGAGGATGTCGTGGACGCTGACTCCCGATCTTCACGGCAAGCCGGGAAAGATCTTTCATTTGAAAGGAGATGACCAGGGGTCGTTTTTCAGCCGCCCTTCCGGCGTTGTGACGCTGTTCAGGGGACTGTGCATGGGCAGCATCCCGAGTGAAGACAGTTCTGTGATCCAGCCGGTCCAGTTGCCGACTTTCTGCAATGACTTCATGGGACGAGGGGGTGTATACCCCAAGGAGAATCCTCGGTGCAATGGGTGGATCACCCCAACAAACCTCCGATGGGCTTGCCTAGTTGACTGCGCCTTGAAGCATTTTCGGAGAGAGCTGGAGGTCATTGGACTGTATGCTGCTGTGAGTGCGACGAGTGTCGGGTTGCCTCCCAACCCTAACCTATTTTTGGCACTGATGGAGCGATATATTTCGCTCACCGGGACCTTTGCCACTCCATTGGGGGAGTTAGGGTTGGCCCTTCACGAGATGGCAGTGATCTCGAGACTGCCAATGGGGGATACCCCATATGAAGAGTATGTTCCCACTAACCGGGAGTTGGAGGACTCGGACCCTCGGGTTGTGGAGGTGTATCAGGAGCTGATGTGCCACTACTTCACGTGCACAGCTTTTTATGATGAGCCTTCTGATTTGGCTCACACCACTAAGTGGAAGTCCTACCTCTTCTTCCACCGGGCCAGGGCCGCCAAGTCGGAGAAAGTTTCGGGGGGCAAGAATGAGCCCGTGAACTGTTTGGGCGTGCTCAGTGCCCAGGTCTTCGAGGATCTTATGGAGGATGCTAAAGCTCCAGATCAGATTCTCAATGACAGGGTAGGAAAGTATCCTGAAGGCACTAAGGCCTACAGTTACTTGAGGCACTGCCGCAGGCCTCTGTCTAAGGAAGCTCGGCTGGCTGGCTTTCTCTCCATATGGCTGCGTCGAGTCGTGGTACCTGGTATCGCGTCCACGGACCGCATTCATCGGAACATCTTGTGGCCTGCCGTGCGTCTGGTGTTCGGGGCAAGACTGGGCTTGCTCCCTGCCATGGTATGCCGTATACAGGCTGGTTTGAGAGCCATGACTGATGGACTGCTCGTCGATGAAGCTCGGCGTGATAGCTTTCCCCGGGTAGAGTTACCATACCTATACTTGATGGGATGGTTAATTCTCCACAACCCCCGGGTGATGTCTCCCGGCCCTGGTAGTAGCTCGGGGGGTAGTTTCTTGCTGAACTACAAGGACTCTCCCTAGAACGTGAACACAGTTTTAGATTGTCGGCTGGCGCTGAGCCTCAGTCATGGCTGGAAGCTCCTCTGCACTGTCCCCTCTGTACATCGCAATCAGTCGGGGATTAGGCTTGAGGATTTAGGTGGAGAGAAGACCAATCTTTCTCTGAAGCTTTTAATTAGTTGGTCTGCATCAGACCCTCCCATTTGCTGTACAGAAGCGAAGATCATTACTTCTTCGAGCCCTACTTGCCCAGTCAGTTCGCCAGGCAGTTTGGGTACGATCAGCTGCACGTAGGCAATGCCGTCACCAGCTTCAGGTCCAGGGGCGGACTCATTGATGGAGCCAGAGGGTAGCGGTATTTTATCGTGGGTTGCACGGGAGCAATCTTTATCGTGCCGGTCGTCACACTCTCTACGGAGCTGCGCATCCTCCATTCGTATGCCCAGTTCTACGTGGCGATCAACACCCACGATTTTGACATGCGTGGAAGCTTTAGGGTGCCTTCTCCCAAGTCTGGGGGAAGAGTCGAAGTCCCCTCGGTTTTGTCTGACGAGGGTGAGGAGTCCATCACTCCGGATGAGCCTCTGGTGTCGGTGCCGAGGTGTGAAGTGCCTCCGCTTGCGGGGGCTTTGGCAGTCTCTGGGAAGCGAAGGGCTCCTGCTTCGAAGCAGACTTCCCTTCGCAAGAGGAAGAAGAAGACGGTTGCTCGTTCTCTCCGGATTCCTGGTATTGAGGTTCCTAGAGAGGAACCTGTTGTCTCCCCTGTTGGGGATGTCTCTTTGATTGGAGGTTTCTCGCCTTTCGGAGAGGGACCCTCAGTTTCGGCCGGCGGTGCCGGAGAACCCCTGCTTGAGTCTGCCGTTGCTGCCACCGCCTCCAGTAGTGGAACGAAATCGCCTGGCAAGATTCCAGCTAACGAACCTCGACCTCGTCTTGGTGAAGGCTCGGTAGAGCACCTGGTGGTGTCGGTAGGCCCACCCCCTTCTCCAGGTATGACAGTTTGTATTGCGTCATTAAGGCATGATTTAGCTACATGGGCTGCAGATACGACATATATACCGTTGGCTACGGGTAAATGTCATCTTTATGTCTCCTCTTAGAAAGATTACCATCATATTGATATCAACTTTCTTGTCCTCTTCTCAGGGGACGGCGTCCCCGGGGAGTATAGCGTTGAAGCGCCTTCTGGCTCTGCTCGGGCTCCTGGCGATCATACGGAGGCGCCCGACTTCGAGGAGGAAATATCTTCGGGGGCCAGCTCGTCCGGAGTGGTTTCGTCACCTCAAGAGGAGGACGAACCCGTTGTCGTGACCTCGCCTCTCGCGAGTATGCCGATGACTTCGACCGTCGTTGTCGCACCTCCTTTGGTCGCACCACCCACCGAGGCGGCGTCTGTGGCCACCTCGTCTGTAATCATTCCTGGAGGGGGACTTGCCAATATCGCGACCACTCCTGGCATCCAATCGGATCTAGTTGCGTTGACCGAGCAATACACCATCCTCTTTTACACCAGTTTAAAAATGCTGATATCAATGGTGTTGGCGAAGAATCTAGACTTCGAGCGTCTGAAGAAGGCTTCTCAGTTTTCGATCGGGCCGGTCAGAGAGTTCGGCGATTCTGGGGTAGCTGACGCCCTGGAGGCGATGGTTAATGGTTTGGAGCAACCTATTAACGAATACTTGCAGCTGGCTCGGGGCAGCCTTGAAGCTGAGGTCCAGGCCAGATATGACCTCATGACTGTGCGGCTTACTAAACAGCTGGAAAGCTTAGATGACTCTATCAAAGCACATAAGCTGGAGATGGATGAAAGAAAAGCTATCGTGGAGGAGGCTCTTGCCCTTCAGATGAAGTGCCAATCCGAGCATGAAGGGAACGTAGCGAGGGCCCGCAAGTTGAAGGAAAAACTCGCTCTGGCAGAGGAGTGGGCTTCTCAGTCGTTGGCGGGTCTAGATGTAGCGACTGGTCGACTGAGCACAGCACGACGGGATCTGGAGCGCGCAGAAGCTGCCCATGCTGGCTCTCTTCGGGCAAGGGCCGAACTGTCCTTTATGAACAATCCCGAGTCACGGCTGGAGCATGCCCGCGCTGATGCCTTGGTTTCCAGGGATGAGAGGATAGCTGCACTGGTACAGCTGATTCGCGATCTGACCGCTCCCCCACAATGATGTACCCTTTCTTCTTTTTGCTTCCCAAATGTAATTCTGCTCTTTTTGGGAATAAATAAAGCGAATCTTTTCTGACTTTATGGACCCATCATTTCGGAATGTAAATGACAAATTTGGGCGAGAGTGATATCAGAGGTAGTATGAACGTGATAGACTCTTGATAACCTTTTAGCAGGACATATCTATTCAGAGGTCATACAGACATAATAGAATATGACCCAACTAGTTTCGTTTTGGAAGTAGTTTTTTCATAATTGAGTTTCTCGCTATATTCCACTTGAGCAGGGGAGGTTAAGCATAGTACCTTTTCAGAAATTTACCGTTGATAGGAGCCATTAATAGGTCTCTATTAGGATGGGCTAACCGGTAAGCGCCGTTTGAGAACGTTGTCTCGATCACATAAGGGCCTTCCCACTTAGGCTGGAATTTGCCTTTACTCCTGTGAGTAAGGATCATCAGCCTTCTTACGGCTAAAACTAGCTCGCCGACTTTGAACACTTTTTTCTTTACTTTATGATTGAAAGCTCTAGAAATGCGTGCTTGGTAGAGCGCGATGCGCTGTTAAGCTTGGAGGCGTTTCTCGTCTAATCCTTCTAGCTCTTGAAGCCTTAACAGGTCATTCTTTTCTTGAGTCAGCTCATTAGTCACGGCTATCCTGAGTGACGGGATCTGGATTTCAATGGGGAGAACTGCTTCGCTCCCGTAGACCAGTGAAAATGGGGTACAACATGTCGGTGTTCGTACCGTTGTGCGGTATGCCCAGAGACATTCGCCCAGCTTCTCATTCCAATCTCTCTTGTTTGAAGAGACGAACTTCTTCAAGAGCTTGATAATGGTGTTGTTGAAGGCTTCCGCCAAGCCATTAGCAGCTGGATAATATGTCGTAGAGGCAATATTATGTATCCGATTTTTATCACAAAATCTGTGAAACGCTTGGCTGATAAACTGAGGCCCATTGTCGTGAATTATCCTCCGGAGTACCTCGAAGCGATAAATGACATGATGCTTGATGAAGCTGATCACATTAGACACTTTTACCTCAGCAAGAGGGATCGCCTCTGCCCATTTGGAGAAGTAATCCGTGATGGCCAGTATGAACTGGTGACCTCTGGAAGAAGACGGGTGAATAGGACCAATGATATCCATACCCCATGCTTCGAAAGGCCAGGATACAACTGTAGGATGTAGATATTCAGACGGTTGATGTATGAAGTCTGCATGAACCTGACAGGCTCTGCATTATCTTGCATAGTTGATCGCGTCTGCGATCATAGTGTGCCAGTAATAGCCCATTCTCCTGATACGATCCTGTAGCTTAGTACCGGGCTGATATGCTCCGCATACGCCGTCGTGAGCTTCTCGGATAATCTGCTGTGATTCGTCGTTAGAGAGATATCTCAATAGCAGTCCGTCGTAGGTCCGGCGATATAGGCTTTGTGAAGATGCCTCGAAGTAGAAGCGTAATGATTCCGTATGCGACGGATACTGCTTCTTTGGGGTCCTCCGGCAAGATTCCGTATGCGACAAAATCTATGAAGGGACTTCTCTAGTCTCTTCTAGGGGGATCTGTGTTCACAGCGTAGCTGCGTTCTATGTGAAAGTTATTCTTCACACATAATAAATCTCTGTTAAGAAGGATTACCGAATCTTGTCTTCTTATAGGAGTGGCTAAATCCGCAGCTAGACTGGCTAGGGCATCAGCTTCCAGATTCTGAGATCGAGGTACATGCTCTAGGAAGAACCCTTTGAATGTCATGGCTATCTCGACCGTTTCTTGGTGATAGGGGATGAGGTCTGGATTCCGGACTTTATATATTCCCCTGACTTGATTGACTATAAGCAGAGAATCACCGAAAGCTTCCAGGGACTCGACCCCCAGCTCTTTGGCGACTTGGAGCCCAATTAGCAGAGCGTTGTACTCTGCCACATTGTTGGAGCATGGATCGCTAAGAGAATATGCTCGGTAGATGATGAGTTTATCAGGAGTAACCAGGACGATTCCTACCCCTGAAACCACGTTTCCCTTGGGACCAGTCCTGGAGGCGCCGTCGAAGAACAGTTGCCATGCGTCACTTTCCATTGCTGAATTATATTCTGCAACTTTGTCAGGGATGTCCTCGTATAATTTGGAGGCATCCGGGATTGGATGAGCAGCTAGAAAGTCGGCCAGCGCTTGGCCTTTGATGGACTTCTGCGGGACGTATACCATGTCATATGGTGTTAACAGCATCGCCCAAGTCGCGAGTCGGGAATTAAGGGCACTTGGCTTGCTCATCAGTACTCGAAGAGGGTTGATCCTGGAGATGATATGAATAGTCTGGTCGGTGACATAGTGCCGCATCTTCTGGATAGCGAACATCAGAGCCAAGCATTCTTTCTCCACTGGGTTGTACCGGTGTTCGGCTCCGACCATCATCCTGCTGAGGTAGTAGAGCAAGAACTCCTAGCGAATGATCCATCGCTCGAACGTACAGCAAGAAGGGTCTTCCCATGACGGAAGGTGCCAGAACTGGCGGACTGGTGAGGTAGCGTTTGATATCTCCGAACGCTTGCTGACAGGTTTCGTCCCATACGAAGGATACACCTTTCTTCATGAGATAGAAAAAGGGCTGACATCTCCCCGAGAGGTTGGATATGAACCTCCGGATATAAGCCAGACAGCCTTGAAATCCCCGGAGTTTCCTCAGATTGCGGGGTGGTCGTATTTCTACGATGGCCTGGACTTTGTAAGGGTCCACTTGGATGCCTTTGACGGTGATGACAAATCCCAGAAATTTGCCACTAGATACAACCAGAAAGGACTTCGTAGGGTTCATCTTGAGTTAATGTTGGCGCATTAACTCAAATATCGTCCTCAAGTCTTGAATGTGATCATCTTTGAGGCGAATCTTGACGGCTATGTCGTCCACATAACATTCTACTGTTTTGCGTAAATGCTCATGGAATATGTTACTCATAGCCCGTTGGTATGTAGCCCCGGCGTTCTTCAATCCGAAGGGCATGACCGTATAGCAATATACCCCCAACGGGGTCCGAAAGGCAGTGTACTTCTCGTCTTCAGGATGCATCTTGATCTGATTGTATCCTGAGAATCCGTCCATGAAAGACATGCGTTCAAAACCGCAGGTGTTGTCGATCATGATGTCCGTGATGGGAAAAAGGAACTCATCCTTGGGGCAGGCCGCATTCAGATCTCGGTAATCGATGCAGATACATATTTTTCGATTTTTCTTCATGACTGGGACAACGTTGGCGACCCAGTCGGGATGTTGTTCTTCCCGGATGAAACCGCAGGCTATCAACTTCTTGACTTCAGCTTCGATAGCGTCCATCATATCCGGGCGGAACCGGCATTGATGCTGCTTCACAGGCTTTGAGTCGGTCAATATGTTGAGTTTGTTAGTAGCCACCTTTGGGTCAAGGCCCGGCATGTCCTCATAATCCCATGCAAAGACGTCGATATATTCTTTTATCAGCTGGATAACTTCTTCCCTTTCAGCTAGGGAAAGATTGTTACTGATAAATATCGGCTTTGGCGAAAGTTCACCCCCAACATCAACCTGAATAACTTCGTCTTTGGTGGGAGGTTCCCTTTGCTTGAAGCAGAATTCCCACTGCGTATCCATTTGCTGAGCCCAAGCGTCATTCTCGAATAGTTTGGATTCTTGTTCGTCTGATTCGAAGGAATCTGCCAGTACCATATTCACTGATAGTGTTTGTTCGAGAGCATCAGGTGAGTCAGAGGGCGACGAGCCATTCTGAGAAGAGGAAAAGATGTCCTCATCTGACTTAGAAATCGTAAGGGAGGTGGCATACCCTAACTCGAAACGAGTTTATTGATAGCGGGGGTTGCCGCGCAGTGGCGTTCGTCTGCCTCTTCCGTAGTTGAGGCCTGGCTTCCGCTCCAAGTCGTAGCCCATGTTTTGCATGATCCTCAACGCTTGCGGGCTGTATTGGTGAACTTGCATTTTTCCAGCATTGTCATTGAAAGGATCTTCCTGGATAGCCGGTTGATTGTGCATGCGGCCGAAGACTATTGATCGCTGGTTGCTGCAGGTAGGCGGGACAATGAAGATAGAATCCTCATGTGGTCCATACGTCGTGACAACGTTGGATGATGACGCTACTTCCCAGACATATGGACGGTAGGAGTTCATAACTTCCAAGAATTTTTGTGCTATAGGTTCTACCTCGTCACGGGGAGTGGATTCCTGATTTGGAATTTGAGCACCAATATACTGGAAAAGAGGATATTTATTATCATCTGGAACTCCGTTCCTGGTTGCATTTACATCGATCGGCTGCCTGTTGCGCCGAAGGTTGATGACCAGGGGTGGAGGCTTCTGGTTCAAAGTGATCACTAGAGGATCACTCCCTTTTCCTGACCTAGTCTTGTTCAGGTGAATAGCCATAGGCTCCATGGCTTTTGGACGAGTGGTTCGTCCTTTTACCCTGATTGACAGCGGTAGTGTGGCGGAGGGTTCTTCTGGCTCCCGGTGTGATTCCTTCTCTGCCTCGCCTGACCCTTCTTCCGTGTGGTCTTGAGAGTACAACACGGCATCGGAATAGTAGGATTCTACTCCTTTAAACGGGTTTAGGTCAGCAACCTCCGTTTGTACTGTTCCTTGGGGGTCTATATATTTGAGGCATTGATGTAGAGTTGAAGGAACGATGTTGTGGTCGTGGATCCACGGTCTTCCCAGCAAAATGTTGTAGGACACCTCTGAATCAATGACGTAACATGTGGCCACTGATCTGAGGTTGCCAATCTGGATCCTCAGGCAAATTTTCCCCAATGGCTTACTTCTTCTGGCGTTGAAACCCACGATTGTAGTGGAGGTGTAAGCCAATTCGCTGGTAGGAATCCTCAGCGGTCTGAGCAGACTGTGAGGGATGATGCTGATCGACGATTCCGGATCTATGTGAATTCGATCGACCTCCATGGAACCGACGTACCCGGTGTAATAGAGGGGCCTGTCATGCCTGTTATATTTTAACAGTATGTCATCTTGAGTGAAAGTGATATTTGGGACCACTTCCATTACACTGTGGCATTGAGGACATGCCACCGGTTCTTCGTCGGGGGACTTGAGCTGGGTCAAGCATGCCTCCGCCTGCATCAGTGCTTCACTCAGGGCTAGACGAGTGTCTTGGGAGAGCTTGAGTAGCTCGAAGATGGACAGCCTGGCTGGTGTATTAGCCAGTTGGGCCAGTATGTCGAAGTTGTGTGGCTTCTCTAAACCTTTGTTTGGAATGTTTTTCACAGGTTTATCAAAGCGCACTTCTCTTTGCTTCCCCTTGTCCACCGTAGTTGGTTTTGAAGGACCGGCATCTGGTACGACGGGGTCTGGTCCTGAAGGTTTGGCAGCTGAAGCGTCCGCCGGTGCATCTTCCTGACTTGCTCCGTAGTCGTTGAGGTAGGCTTTCCCTGAACGGGTTGCAGCAAATACCTCGTCTTCGTCTGATGGCGAAGAAGTTGCGACCATATGGCATGGTTTGTATTTGGAGCTCTTTCTAGACGTAGCCTTAGTAGGTTTAGTCTCCTCCTCGAGGTCTGACACCAAATCCAAATGAACCCACATAATCTCACCCTGCCGGGTGGTTAGGGGTACCAGGTCATGATTTTGACCCCTAGCCGGAGGGAGATTGACGATGTTCATCGTGGTCCGGGAAATGGGTGTGACACCGTTCGAGACTTCTTGGGAAGGTAGGTTGCCAAACCGCAGAGAGATCATGTTGGCCGTGACCGTCTTCTTGGTGTTGTGCAGAGTGATGGCTTTAGCATCGATTAACCCCTGGATCTTCCTTTTCAGTATGTAACACGCCTTTGTCGGGTGGTGCACGTATCTGTGGAAGATGCAGTATTTGGGGTCGTTAGTACTGCCGACTTCTTGGGGCCGTCTTAGCTCCGGAAGGGTGATCTTGCCACTTTTGACGAGACACTCGAATATACTTGGGATATCGTCGTCGTCGAAAGAGTAGACTTCGACGGGCCTGGAGGTCCCGGGTCTCGCTTGTGCGGTTGCCGCAGTCTTTTGTCTGGCCGTATTGATCGCCAGAGTTTCTTTTCCTTTGGAGCTGCGAGGATGGTCGCTACTGGGAGATGGCCTTTTGCCTCTGTCAGAGGCGGAGATCATGATGCCATTGTCGCGCGCCTTGCGACTGTTGTCTTCGACGGCTACTGCCGAGATGATGAACGAGGGCCAATCATGTAACTGATATGGTCCTGTAAACACCGAGACTATGGGAAGGAGGTTCTTCCTGCAAATGTCTACTAACGCAGAGTCTGGAACTCCTGGAGGCATCTGTAAGGTGGCCTGACGAAAACGTTCGACAAAGGTGTGAACGTCTTCCTTTTTCCTCTGCTTGACTTCGATGAGAGAGGACATAGACCTGTCCATTCCTCCCTCGTAGAATCGTGTGAAGAATAAAGCTTTGAAGTCTTCGAAGGAAGTAATGCAGTTGTCCGCCAAGCTACGGTACCACTGATAGGCTACTCCTGAGAGGCAGCCTTTGAACACCCGAGTGAGGAGGGTGTCGTTCCCTTGTAGCAACACCGTCATCATACTGAAATAGTTCATGTACTGACTTGGTGATGTTTTTCCCTCGAACAGAGTCATAGTCTGAGGTTTGTACCTCGGAGGGAAAGGGACCTCTTCCCAGATAGCTGGGTAAGGCTGGTTGATTCCCAGTTTCTTGAGCTGATCTTTGTGCTTCAAGGCATCAAACTGGGCTTTCAACTCCTGTACTGCCTGCATCAGATTTTCAGTCGGAAGCGGGAGTACGGTGTAGTGCGGAGTTGGTTGTATCGTAACTCCAACGGGAGGTAATGTATTCTCTGAGTGAGGAAGCGGAGGAACTGCTGACTCTTGATCTAGAGCAGGCTCTTGGCTCGGGTTGGATGGTGGTAAGTCCACCCCCACACGTATCTGAGTTGGCGGGACCGATGCTTGAGCCATGGCAGTTGCGTGCTGAGTTAGCATCATCTGCTGTATGTTCTCTATTATGGATTACATTTGTTTCAGAGATGTCTCCAGTATAGTGATGCGTTGTTCCGCGTTTCCTGACGGCGAAGCTTCCTCGCGTTCATCTTCAACGGCATAAACTCCCATTTCCCTAGGCATCATCGAAGGATGCGTATAGGTTGTTGTAGAAGTCGACTCTATACTCTCAGTATTTGATTCGGGAGAATGGCGACCCCCAGCGTCGGAATCAGAGGAGTACGAAGTCAGTTGTTATGACCTTGAACGAGTGTTCTGGAATACCCCATCTTTAGTGTCTCTGAGGAGCATGTTGGATCTCCTTCGGCTCAGAGTTCTAGAGGACGGACGTCTTGAGCCTGAGCTTCCTCCAGGTATATGCGAAGCCATGCTCACGGATGCATGCGCGGGCTCTTCTTCCTGGAAAGACAGAGAGTAGCTCAACCGGTCAAAAACCGACCGTTTTGCTTCAGAACAGAAGCAGTCAATCATAATCTTATGACTATTACAACATTACTTGCCAGGGGGCGTAATAGACATGTTGGAAGGTCCCCTTTCCTTACGCTTCTGGATTAGATATTTGCACAAGTCAGGAGGAGTAGAAGAAGAAGACGACGACGACTTGTTCCTTCTGTTCCCACCAGTGGGCATGCGGAGACTGGGCACCATGGTTTTCCCTGTGCCACCTGTGTACAACAGGTTGGCCAACTGGGTGGCGGATAATCCCCGGGGAGGGTGTCTTTCCGCAACCTGAGCTTGCTTTACGCCGTGGGACTTCGCCTGGCATAATTTGGAGATTTGCTCAGACTGGCGTAAAGCTGAAGAGGTCCTCAATCGGCCATCGGCTTCCCGCGTAATCCGTAGAGTAGGCAGATTGCTCCCTCGCTGGCGTAAAGGCCTAGAAGTTGAGTACTCTGCCGCTTGCTTCCCCTTGCAGAAATCATAGCGCTTATCTGGTTTCCCGTAGAGGTCAGACGTTGTCTTGCGCACGGAGCGTGATTTGTACTTCCGATTTGGCGCTGAGGCATCATCAGAAGTTTTGTCTGTACCGCGCGTAGCGGGAGACTGGTTTCTACGCGTAGAGCGCAGTGGATACTTCTGGGTTAGCGCTGAGGCTTTGCCCAAAGTTTTGTCTGTACTGCGCGTAGCGGGAGACTAGTTTCTACGCGTAGAGCGCAGTGGATACTTCTGGGTTAGCGCTGAGGCTTTGCCCAAAGTTTCATTTGTACCGCGCGTAGCGGGAGACTGAATTTTACGTGTAGGGCACGGAGGGAGCAATGCTACAACCTCATTGATCGGAGAGATCGGAGAGTCCACAGGAATGGTAGAGGATGTCTTGGGCATCCAGACCTTGCGCAGCTTCCTGTTGTCTTGGACGGAGAGAGGGTGAGAGCTACCCCCGGTTCGAAGCATGTCTTCGTAGGCAGACTGGTCGAATTGGACGACCAGTGTCTTTTTCACGGTTCCTACAGATACCGCATCATGTTGAGCAATCGCTTCCTCATCAGAAGAGAAAGATGTCCCCAGCAGAGTCGCCATCTTGTTTGTGGTGGAAAACGAAAGAATGAAGATGTATTCAAGATGGGGTTTACACGAAACCCGCCTTCTTTGGTTTACAAACAAATTTGTACAATTTGATCCTATACGAGGATGTGGGAGTACAATTTATTTAATCTGGGTAAATATTGCTATAGGTGTCTGATCTGCAGTCGATCACTTTAGCCCTTGGACCACACGATGATGAAGAAGTACCGTAGAAGACAGAAAGCAGCTTCGAAGGTTACAGAAGAGGGTGGATGCACGATGCCAAAGTCGTCGATCCCTACTCTTTGCCTGAGCTCCAGATTCTTCTCTCTCTCTCTCTCTCTCTCTCTCTTGACCTCTGGTTTGATCTTTTTGGAGGCTTTTAGACTAATTCCTTCTACCTTCTAATTTGTCGACCTTGGATCTGATATTGGTTTTCTTGACCAATTTCCCGACCTTCAATCTCTTCAACCGTGGATCTGATATTGGTTTTCTTGACCAATTTTTTGACCGTGGATCTGATATTGGTTTTCTTGACCAATTTTTCGACCTTTTTCCCCATTGATAGAGGTCTCTATTTATAGAGTTTTAGTGACAGTGACCACTCCGTCGGTGTAAAAATCGAGGAGTGGAAAGTACAGTACCCTTTTACACAACGGTTAAAATAACCAATGCCTGCGTATAGATGATCCTTTGAATGAGCGTGTGACGCGGGTCCAACTAAGGGACAAAATAAGTATAATCGCTACAAAGATCACGGCTTAGAAGCCACGTAGGTAGGTATCCCTCGTGTAGAAGAGGTGGGCGTAGAAGCCAATGTCTGTCACCATGGCGTAGAAGCCAAGTAGGCATAGAAGCCGAAATAGGCGTAGAAGCCGAGTGGTCATAGAGGTCGAGTGGACGTAGAAGCCAAGTGAGCACAGGAGCTGAATGGGCGTAGAGGCCGCCGCGTACCGTGCCAGAGTGCTGATGTGAACATCTTAGCCGGAATTACAGCTTTTGAAGATATAATCAAATCTCTTGCATTAAATGTCGAGATTTGCCACCATCCTGTGCATTAAATACGGAGGAATATTTTTGAAGGTCTGCAGCCCTTCTGTGCATCCGTCGCATTAGACGTGCCTCGAGAAACTGTCACCGCTCTGTGCATTAGACGTAGAGACGTGCCTTGAGCAACTGTCATCGCTCTGTGCATTGGACATAGAGACGTGCCTCGAGCCCCGTACGAAGTGCAGCTTTTGATGTGGCAGACGGTTTGTCTACTGCGGAGCATAAATAGCTCATGTCTGCCTGTGTAAAATAAGATAGCGTATCACTTTGTGCACGTAAAAGTAGTTTACGCAAAGGAGATGGCGGTAAATGACAGCCTGGGTCGCAGTGCTGTGCCATCATTATAGCCGTCGTCTGGGTAGCCGTGCAGTATCCCTTTGTCAAAAGTCCAGACGTCAGGTTCATTGCAGGATCTGACAGGTTCATTTGCAGGGTCTGACAGGTTCACTTCGGAGAATACGAAGCTTCTCTCGTACACTTCAAAGCGGATGGGTTTTTTACGCCTAGGAGGCGACGAAGAACCCTGTTTACGCTGAAGCATCCTGGACGTACTGCCTTACGCGGATGGTCCTTTGAGCTTATATTTTATGCTGTGTTTTAGCGAAAAAAGCTTTGTTGCACGCTTGATAGCTATGAAGGCCTCTGTCTACGCTGCTCTGCATCAATATGCTGCGTATAGCCATCCGGCGTATTTTTTTATGCTTCTACAATGTGTGCGTATTTGTGTGTGTGCGTGTGGCAGTGCAGCTAACAGTGGGGGGAACAGCCCACAGCACGCTGTGTACAGCGTGCACACAGCAGCAGCAGTAGGAGGCCCTAGCAGCATTAGCAGCAGGCCCTACCAGCAGCAGTAGCAGTCTGGCATGGCCTAGCTTAGCGCAGCGCGATGCTCTAGTAGCTAGTAGCGAGAGGATATATAGATATATATGTATATATATATATGTATATATATATATATAGCTAGATAGATGTATAGATACTAGATATAGATATATATATATATATATATGAGAGTGTGTATGGGTTTATATGTATGTGTGTATGTGTGAGGTATATATATATCTAGGTATATATGCATAGGTGTGTGTTGTATATATATATTAGCCTATACATATAGCTAGATATATATCTATATGCTTAAATAATTAACTAGAAGGATAGTTAGAGGGGTATTGGGAGATATCTCAATACCTTGAGATATCAAGGTATCTCAATACCTTGAGATATCTAAGGTATTGAGTTTCGAGCGGGTTTTTTGAGCAATTGCCTAGGAATAGTATTGGAGTAATTTTTATATGTATATGTGTATATATTTACGAGTGCTAGCATAGGTTTTTGCGGGTATAGGCGGGGTGCGTAGCCTAGGTCGAGTTATTGGATACCGAGGGTATCCCGGTATCTCGAGGAGGCGAGTTTGAGGGTTTACTAGCTTAATGAGCTAGTTTTGACCTAGAATTTTAGGGGCACCCTAATTTGACCTAGCATTGACCATAATTGTCCTTGTTGACCGTAAAAGTCAACGTTTGACCTAGTTTTGACCTAGAGTTGACTTTTTGGACCCTGGTTGACTTTTTGATCCGAATTTCACCGGTTTGACCCGTTCGACCTAGAATAACCTTAGAAGCCTGTTTTTAGTTATTTTATATCAGTTAAAATCCTTAGAACCCTATTTAATTTTGCTTGTTCTTACGACACCGGTCCGGATCTCGATCCTCATTAGTTGCTCGGGACGTCAGACGAGTACCTACCTCTGATAGTTTCTATTTCATGATAGCGTTTATATCGCCTGTTCTAGAACTGTAATACTTGATTATGACACATTTGTTACACGAGCTGGTACTAGTGGATCCCGTCATGAGATGTTATCCTCCTTACCGTGTTCAGCGGGTACTCTATCACGTATATTTCATCATGTGCTTCGGGTATTGATTCTCATGTGCTATCATGTGCTTCTTGTGCTCTCGCCTTCATGTACGCGAGCTATTTATCATGTACGTAGCGTTTCGTGGTTGGATCCAAGAGTATTAGTGGGGAAGGGGAGTAGGAGTTGGTTTTGTGATCAAAGCCAAACAGTATTCATGTGTATGTCGGTTATGCAACTCACGTATAACAGAGTTATCGTAGTTTATTCATGTGCAACCTAAGCCGATCACATAAAGAACTTGTGCTCAAGGCACTTAGCTAGTATTCATGTTTTCTCACATGTAGTTACTTTTCTACTTGTATTGTTCTTCAGTTTATATTGCAGCTACTTTATCTGCTCCATTATGTATTTATTTTCCTGTGCATCTTGTATACTTTTCTATTGCTAGTCATATACACCTTACCATGTATTTGGAGTTGCTTTCAGAGTTATGTACTTTATTCCAGTCCTGACTGGAATATTTTTTCCAGAGGATCCTGAGGATTTCTGCCCGACTTTCTATGGGCCGGGCGTCGAGGAGTGTTGCGACCCCGAGACTGAAGAGGAGCCCGTCGAGGAGACGCCTTTAGCGCCCTAGTTAGCTAGGTGGGTTTTCCTGGGTTGTTCCCAGTTGCTATTTTGGATGATTGTACTTATTATTTTGCTACTGTGAGATATTGTAGACTTGGATTGTATATTTGGATATTGTATTGCTCTCTTTGGTTCTTGTTTCTTTGTGCTATCATATCGTGCTTTTACTCTTCCCCTAGTTATTGTGATTGAGTATTCATATATATTGCGTGGTTGCCCTCCTTTTGGAGAGGATATTGACATGTTTTGTGAGATAGATATTGTGACCTAGAATAAACCTTCACAGCATTCTACCGCCGATTCTACGGCGTAGGTTGGACGTACCCACGACTCATGTCCGATTTTTTGGGTGCGGATCATGACATATTTTTGGTGGTGGCCCATGCAGGTCTAGTTTTTTTAGGTCTACCTGCAATAGGATATAGGATATAGGCTGAGAGAGAGTGTGCTCAATCACAACAAGGACCCTTCCTGATTTCTTTTGCTATCTTTAATTTTTCTGAGATTGTTTTCTTTTGCAATATTACTGTCCTTCTTTGATGATATCGTTTCTTGTACCGTATTGACTTCTTTTGATCTGTGTTCAGGATGCCTCCGAAGATACGGTCTCAGCGCACCGTTCCAGCAGTAGTTGTCACCGAGAGGTCTGCCACCTCTCGTCCTGCTCGACTTCAGGTAGCCGCTACTGCTCCACTCGCCACTCCTGCGGTTGAGGGATCATCTGTTTCTCTCAAAGATCCTCTTACTCCCATTGATCCGAGAGTTACCCCAGTTGTTCCGGTGGTACCTCCTCC
Organism: Iris macrosiphon; assembly: GCA_036927795.1. Taxonomy (NCBI): domain Eukaryota; kingdom Viridiplantae; phylum Streptophyta; class Magnoliopsida; order Asparagales; family Iridaceae; genus Iris; species Iris macrosiphon. The sequence goes on along the minus strand of JAYESA010000017.1, from coordinate 16,622,207 downwards.
ACCACCGCCTGCACCAGTTGATGCTATGCAGTTGTTTGCGTTCTTTAGAGAGATAATGGACGCACAACACCGCCAGGTGGATGTTATGAGGATGGGCATTAAGAATGCTCATCAGGTGGCTATGATAGCGGTGGACAGAGTAGCTCAGATCCAGCCACAGGCAGAGCAGTCTCAGCATCCTAGGCCGGGCACCATTATCGACTTTCAGAGGATGCGGCCCAAGGAGTTCCGGGGTACAGAGGGGATCTTGTACGCGGTCGACTGGATCGAGCACATCGAGGATATCTTCAGGCTGACACTGATCCCAGCCAGTATGCAGATTGAGGTAGCGGGCAGCCAGATGTTCGATCTTGCCCTTATATGGTATCGTACAAATATGCGAATAGCAGTACCGGGACTGACTTGGGAGGCTTTAAAGAAGCTTTTCAAGGAAAAGTTCTTTTCGGATGTGGCTCTCAGTGCTTTAGAGAGCCAGTTTGAGGCGCTCGTCCAGGGGAGCATGCTAGTGGATGAGTACGTAGCAGAGTTTTGCCGTCTGGAAAGATTTGTAGAGGGTTTGACTAAGGCAGCGAAGGCGCAGAAGTTCCATAAGGGTTTGGTCATGGCGGTCAAGTCCTTGACTAGGAGTGACCGTGAGGCGACCTTCGAGCAGATTGTGAGCGATGCTCAGAGGGCTGAGGATGACTTGGAGTTAAAGACCAAGAGGAGTAGAGATGCTTCTGGAGCAGGCAAAAGTGCAGGCCCAACCAAGAGGTCATTCCAGCAGACTCAGCAACACCAGGGTCAGGGTCGTGCGCCCTTCCGGCAGGTGCCCCAGCAGCAGAGATGACAGCCTTTGCCGACTCAGCTGTAAAACCCCCTTCCTAGAAAATCGTATATACCTTTTATTTATTAATTATTAGTTAAATTATGGTAATTAGGTCTAAATAGGAGAAATAGATTTTTAATAATTTTTATGTTAGGTGTTCGGACACTTAGAGGACTTATGGGACCATCAGGAATTTTTCGAAATTTATTCCATGTAGGAGACCCCTTGAGCAGTTGCTAGCCTAATGGTGTGCATTACCCTAATCTTTAAATTTTCTTATGAGAATATATATAATATATATGTATACACAAATATATATATATATGTATATATATATTAGGAAAAGAAAAGGTTAAGAAGAGAAGTATTAAATAAAAACTTAAACTAATAATAATAATAATAATACTATACTAATAAATACACAGCAAGTTAGATGGAACTTTGCAAATGCTAGCAAAGCAAGTTAGATGGAACTTAGCAAATGCTAGCGCAGCGGAAGAAAAGCACAGCCAGCAGCAACTTTAAGCAAAACCAATTCCATCCCGCAGCATAGACCCGCCCCTTGCCTCGCGGACCCACTTCTCTCCCTCTCTTCCTATATATATATATATATATATATATATATATATATATATATATATATATATATATATAATTTCAAAATCCTAACCTAAATCTCCAGACCTCCTCTTCCCATCTAGAGCCGTCACCGCAGCCAGAGAAGCCCCACCAAGCCATCCAACCATCCCGACGACTCCGACCTCGCGCCCTGCAGAATCCCACTCGAAGCACCTTCGCTCCGGAGTGATTTTCCGTTGACTCGCTCAACCAAACTCCGTTCCGTCTTCACCGGTACGCTCACCCCTTAACCCTCTTCCATAGTTGTATTATAGCCAACCTCGGAAAATATGTGCCCTAGGTGAAAAACAGCGTCCAAAGTGGGCAGAACAGACCCAATTCTGAAATCACAGAAAACTGCGGTAACTACCTATATTGCCGAGTTCGTATCTCCCACCACAGATATCCGAATTCAGTGATTCTTTTTGATACCTGTAGAACACTTGACCTAGTTTATTTTTTGTTAAATAATCCTATGCTATTAGTTGCTGTGGATATAGTTTAATTCGTCACAAAACTGCATGCACCCACTTTTTCTAGATTTCCAAAAATTGGAAAATGGAGCGCGCCCCGCCAAACGGGACCACCCTCAAGTGTACCGAATGGTGCACGCAGCATAACCGGACACGTGAAAATTCGTGAGGACTGATTCGGACGCGTGTGCACGCCGAAATCAGGCCGTATCCGCGGACACATTTCGTGTCGCAACTTTTGTGGAACTCACGCGTATTTTATGCACGCTTGTCAGATTACGACGAAACTTGCGCCACTGGACTCGTGGTAACGCGCTGGTCCTGTGACCCAATTTTCACGCATTTCTGAGACGGTTGACCAGATCGCCAATTGGCGGGCCCTATAGTTGACTTTTTGGACAAAATTTTGTTCGGCTCATCGGAATCCACATTTGGACATACCGTTGGGTTCGTATTGACATGTAGAGTTATTTGACCTATAGTTTGTCCCATTTAGAGACTGTTACCCTCGACACGCTTTTCGGTGCAAAGTGGGCACCGCAGAAGGATGGGTTGATACGGATGAGCTTCATGACAAGGGATTTATCATATCTAGTTCTTCTCCGTGGGGTGCTCCGGTACTTTTTGTGCCAAAGAAGGATGGGTTGATACGGATGTGTATCAACTACAGGGCTCTGAACAACCTCACAATCAAGAACAAGTATCCGCTGTCGCGTATTGATGATCTTTTTGACCAGTTGAGCGGAGCGAGGGTATTTTTCAGGATTGATTTGAGGACAGGCTACCACAAGGTGAAGGTCAGGAGGGAGGATATTCCCAAGATAGCTTTTCGGACCAGGTATGGACAATATGAGTTCATGGTGATGCTGTTTGGGTTGACTAATGCCCTAGCAGTATTCATGAATCTGATAAACAAGGTGTTCCATCAGCATCTGGACAGGTTTGTGGTGGTGTTTATAGATGATATCTTGGTGTATTCGAAGACCCCAGAGGAGCATGAGGAGCATCTGAGGATAGTGCTGGAGAATCTCAGAAAGGAGAAGCTTTATGGAAAGCTTTCGAAGTGCGAGTTCTTCCTTGACAAGGTTGAATTCCTTGGTCATGTGGTGACTAGAGGGGGGATCTCGGTGGATCCGAGAAAGATCATGGAAGTTGAGGCATGGAGTGCTCCGAGTTCAGTAGTAGAGGTCAGGAGTTTCCTGGGACTGGCAGGTTACTACAGGAGATTTGTTCAGGATTTTTCCCGGATTGTAGAGCTGTTGTCCAGGTTGACTCGGAAGGACGTAGAGTTTGTTTGGTCAGAGGAGTGCCAAATCACCTTTGACGATCTGAAGAAGAGGTTGACGATAGCTCCAGTGTTGATGTTGCCATCAGGATCTGGAGGATTCACTATCTATAGTTATGCATCGAGAAAGGGACTGGGTTGTGTGTTACAGCAGAATGGGAGGGTGATTGCCTATGCTTCTAGGCAATTATGTCCTCATGAGAAGAACTACCCTACCCACGATTTGGAGTTGGCAGCAGTCATCTTTGCTCTGAAGTTTTGGAAATACTATTTATACGGAGAGCGTATGGAGATCTTCACAGACCATAAGAGCTTGAAGTATGTGTTTACCCAAAAAGAGCTGAACATGAGGCAGAGGAGATGGTTGGAGTTGATGAAAGATTTCGACATATTATTGCAGTACCATCCAGGGAAGGCGAACATAGTTGCGAATGCGTTGAGCAGGTATCCGGTAGCTATATGCCTGACTACAGATCATTATCTTCTGGTAGATCTAGAGAGCTTGGGCATTGAGGTGATAGTACCTGGAGTTGAGATACAGATATGGGGACTGCAGATTCAGTCAGAGTTGGTAGACCGGATCAGGGCAACACAGTTTGAGGATGAGTCCCTGAGGATCATCAGGGCGTAGGTTCAGATTGGATTGTCAGATGACTTTACCATTGTTGATGATGGTTCTTTGCGGCACAGTTCCAGGTTGTGTGTGCCGAGTGGATCGTTGCGCGAGGAGGTTCTTCAGGAGGCACATCGATCCCAGTACTCTATGCATCCAGGTGCCAACAAGATGTATAAAGATCTGAGAGAGCATGTATGGTGGTACGGGATGAAGCGGGAGGTAGCGCACTTCGTATCCCGATCCTTAGTGTGCCAGCAGGTGAAGGCGGAGAGACAGAGGCCAGGAGGATTGCTCCAGTCGTAACCCATTTCGTAGTGGAAATGGGAGCATGTGACTATGGATTTTGTTTCTGGACTTCCCCGTTCTCCAGGCGGGAAGGATGCGATTTGGGTCATCATGGACAGGTTGACCAAATCGGCCCACTTTTTACCATTTAAAGTGGGTACGTCTACAGAGAGACTAGCAGAGATGTATGTACGCCAGATAGTCAGACTGTATGGAGTCCCTGTGAGCATAGTATCAGATCGGGACAGTCGCTTTACTTTACATTTCTGGAGGAGTCTGCAGGCTAGCTTGGGCACCCAGCTCAAGTTTAGTAGTGCATATCACCCACAGACAGATGGTCAGTCAGAGAGGACTATTCAGACACTTGAGGACATGCTTCGCACTTGTGTTTTAGATTTCAGAGGCTCTTGGGAGGATCACTTGCACTTGGTAGAGTTTGCTTACAACAATATCTACCAAGCCAGTATCGAGATGTCACCATTCGAGGTGTTGTATAGACGGAGGTGTCGCACTCCGTTATCATGGGATGATGTAGGCGAGAGAGCTTTGCTTGGCCCAGAGATGGTGATTGATGCAGCGAAGAAGGTCAAGCTCATTAGAGATAGACTTCGCGTGGCGCAGGACAGGCAGCGACATTGGGCCGATAGCCACCGGAGACCCTTGGAGTTTGAGGTATAACTTAGAATCTAGATTTTGTTCTTGTGTTTGCTTGTAATTGCTTGTTTTAGACTAAGTGCAGAGACCTTGTTTGTGCTAGGTTAGAGATCTGGTGTTCTTGAGGATTTCTCTGATGCGGGACACTATTTGCTTTGGTGGAGGCGGGAAGCTTAGCCCACGTTTCGTCGGACCCTTCCGTATCCTTGAGAGGGTTGGCGCCGTGGCGTATAGGCTCGATTTGCCGCCTACGCTAGAGGGAGTTCATGATGTGTTTTACGTGTCGCAGTTGAGATGGTACGTGGCGGATCCCAGTCATGTATTGGATCACTCAAAGATCGTAGTGGGCCCTACTCTTAGCTATCCAGAGCAGCCGGTGGAGATTCTGGATCGACGGGAGAAGGTGTTGAGGACCCAGACTATTCCCTTGGTTTACGTCGCGTGGAG